>JAVSCE010010916.1:0-77343 GCA_032199065.1 Smutsia gigantea | reverse complement strand
GGGCTTCTCAGACCGGTCAGATGCTTTGAGTCTCTTCTCTTAGAAATGTCCCTTCCCCAGCAAAAGCCACAGTAACTTGTGCTCATCCTGGAAAAGTGAATACTGCCGAGAGCTCCAGAGACAGTAAAAGGAGGGAAGGGGCGTTCTCCTCACTCCTGCAAATGCCCTAGACCCTTAAGGCCCAGAGGCCCAGACCTCAGTAGAAAACCAGAGGTGTTTCTGGGCTGGAAGTCTCTGGCTTAAGGAGATCATCTAAAGACAGGAGGGGAAAATTTGGCACCCAGTAAGAAGGAGGGGAATGGCCTTGTACTGTCTGACTCACAAGGGCTCAGCAGGTAACAGAGGTAAGCACTGGGGTGGACAGGGGACTTGGCTCAGCTGGTGCCCTCTCACCATTCCTTGGGTTATGAGCCAGCTGTCTATGGGCTCCAGGTCAGAGTCCCCATCTTTACCTTTCTTCTGGGCCGAGGACAGAAAAGTCCCAGAAAGGAAGGTCATAGTGAGAAAGAAGGCAATAGTATATATATTGGGGAAACAGAAAAGCCACTGTTCAAAGTTTATCTTTTGTCACGTAAGGAGATGTGACCCGATGCCCCTGCCCCCCTACCTGCCTAGAAAAGAGAAGTTTAGTAACTGAGAATCCCAACAGAGTAATACACTCATGCCCGTACACTCGGAAAATCACCGTGAGGTCACAGAAGGTCTACCAGGCCTGCTTCTCCCGACCGGGGCTCTTGGGGTTGGCAAAGGGTCAGCTTTTCAAAGAACCAGTTTTAACAAAATCATTCTACTTTCTTCTAATTTTTTTCTGCATTCCTTCTCAGTTATCTGTGTGGTCATTTTCCAAACTCTTAATTGGAATGATGAATTTGAGTATATTGCCCTTTTTTAAAAATGTTTTTGAAGTTAAGACTACTGATTTGGTTGTACTGTGGAGGTATGGCTGTATGATTCTCCTCCCTTATAGTGTTAATTTCTCCCTCAGCCCAGGTTTCATTTCCAGGTCAGCATAGTTTTTAGGATATGGAACGAGACAGCCTGGAGTACTGGCCTAAAGACATATGTAAGTGTGTGTGTGCACACAGATACAAAGACACACACACAGACATGAGCACACACACAAACATACACACACACAGCCAACACACCACAGGCAACACAAGCCCTGCTTCCCCACATCAAACCACTGAGCAGTAAACATGAAAAGCCATCTGCCTATCATCCTGTGGAAAACAAGCTGGAGTCATTCAGACCCTTGAAAACAGCGAGATGGGCCAGGCCATGTATGCAAAGGGTGAAGGGTGGGAGTCAGACACTGATAACGGCAGAGGTGTGGCAGGCACACCCTGGCATGGACGGGGCAGGTGCTGCAGGCAGAGTGGGAAGCAAACCAGGCCAGCCTGGCTGAAGGCCGGGGCTGAGTGCCAGGGTAGAGGAGCAGGGGGGCAGATTGCCCTGAGTCAGACGGGAGAACATTCTAAGGAAGGGGAGAGCAGAGCCTTGGCCAGTGCAGGGCCTCGGGGTCTGAGTAGCCCTGCTCACCCTTCTGGGGAAAGGCAGGGGCTGAGGCCCTAAGGCAGTTGGGCTGGCTCTACTGTGTCCCCTGGTGGCCGGTGCAGAGGGACGCACAACCCTCATATCCAGTCAGGAGAGGCAGAGGGAGGGATGGGAGGTCCCTGCCCCCAAGGCAGCTTTGTCATGGAAACTGGGCTGCAGCCCTACTGCCTGCTATAGCCCATTTGGACAGGGGCTGCAGGACGCCAAGAACTGGCCTTTGGGAAGCAAGCAAATCTCCTCGTCCCGTGGACAGATGAGCCCAGCCCCTTTCTAGCCTAGCTGGGGGACCCTTAAAGAGTTCCAGCTGTTCTGGGGCCATTGTCCCAACAGCCCTCCCCAGCTGCTTCCGCAAACAGACATTCATTCACACACTGTCACACACATTTCTTAGTTAGGCAAAGAGAAAAAAAACTCATGAGAAGCTTAAAACACAACCCTTTCCCCTGCAGGACCTGAAATCTTACAGAAATCATGGCTGCCTTTTGGTGCTCACACAAGCACCATCCTCCTCCTCAAAGTACCTCTGCCTTTAGCTCTACCCCTTCCAGACGCGGAGCTTCCCTGAACACCCTCACAGCCACCACCCAGCTGCTCCTCCCCACCCCTTAAGCCCCAGCTCCCAGACAAATCCTCATCACCTGCTGCCTTCTCATGGCGCTGGCACCGGCTCACTAGGCCAGCTACGAATGAGCAGCAGAGATGCGGCTCAGACTAGAGTTTCCCTCCCTTGTAAGGGCCTTATTTTGTGCCCACCCCCATGGCACTATAGCATCTGTTAGAGTGACCCAAATGTGGCCCTCGGAGTCCTGTGCTCTGACAGCCCAAGACCACCAAGGTAGGAAGACAGGTGTCCTGGGGCGGGCCTCTTGGGAGTGGGTCCCTGCTTGCTGTCTGCTCTCGGGGTGCCCTGTGTATTCTGCCGCTTCTCTGGGCCTGTTTCCTCACGGGTGTCATGGGGAAGCAGACATGAGGAGTCACCCACAGGGTGGGGTGAGGACCCAGTTTGGTAATACCATGCTCTCCCAGTCTCCCCCAGAGTGTCCTACCCTCTGTGTAATCTAGCTTCTGCTTAACTATCCAGTCAGCTTTACCAAACTGACTGACTCTCCCTCTAGGGGACTCCAGGCAAAGAAACAGGGTTAGAGACCTACCCCTTGAGAGCTCTGTTTCCGACTGTCTAGTGCAGAAGCAAGTCCTCCGACAGCCTGGGGATCCTCGTAGGTCACCCTGGAGACAAGGGAGCACAGCAGTCAGGCGCCCCAGGGTCACAGGGGGCGGGGCAGTGGCCTGTCATCACTCCCTCTCCACGGCACTTCCTCACATGTCCTTGGAAAAAGGCTTCCTCCTGGGGCCTCTGGTCAGAGGCTGAGGCGAGGATACCTGGGTTCTAGCATTGCCTTAGCCCCTCGTTTCCTCTGGGTCCAGGACACCGTGTACTTCAGTGTCCTCCTCTTGAATGACAATGCCAGGACATCTCTAAACCTCAATGACAGGATGTCAAAAGTTCTCAGAAACTGCTCCGAGGGAGGGGACAGGTAAGGCAAAGTAATATTAATTCTTATTACCGAAGCAGCAGCCTCAGTGGTATTTGACAAGGAAGGTAGTCTCACCATCTGGGCCTGGGCTTTGTCACTGATTATGCGGGTTTTCTTCCTCGGAAACCTGATCTCTTTTCCTGTATCCATTTTAAAAGCAACTTTTGTTGGTAAAGGGGCTTAGGGTCTTGGGTTCTGGTCAGCCTGTTGATTCCTGAGCATGAGACTCAGAAAGCTGAATGCATCAAGCTGCTGGGCCCTGGGAAAGGGGGGAGAAGTGTTTCTCACCTGCCTTTAGGCTGAACAGAAAGCTCAAAGCACGTGCCCATGCCTCCCTGACATGCAAGGGTGGCTACTTGGAATCAGTTCTAATTCCACATGGCTTATCCTGGCCAGAGCTGCTGACAGGGAAACCTGTGCCCACAGCCCCAAGCAGGAAAACCAAGGTACTAGGAACCAATTCAGTCCCTGCCTGGCTGCACCTTGCTGGCTCCCAGCTCAGCCTACAGACCAGGCTTCTGCAGCAGCAGCCTGGGGAGCAGAGCGCTCTCCGGGGACTGCCGGGAGAGATCCGACTACAGTCAACCCCAAAGGGAGGTGCTAGCATTCAGTCAACATGTGTGTCTGCTGCCAAGTGCTCACAGCCATATTTCAAAGTTCCTGGCAGTCCTGGACCTGGTAAATAAAAGGCCCCTTTGTGTTGGCCTGTGACCAGGCCTGGATCAATCCTACCCCAGTATCTTCTGAGTGCAACTGAAATGGTCCCAACATACGTCTTGCATTGGTCGGCCAAGGAGTTTCCTCTCTTCTGCGCAAACATGTCAAAGCCGTCACAGGGATCACACTGCTGGAGTGAACTGAGGGTGCCACTGACGCTCTCTGTCCCCAAGTCTGTGGCAATAAAATGACAAGGGGAGGATGAGCAACTGTGGGTCATGAATTTCCTGGGGGTCCCAAAGTTAGGATGCTGGCTGGGCAGTTAAAGTTTTATGGGGAGGTTAGGCAGGGGGACACAGGGACTTCCTCAGCACTCCCGGCCCACCACATACAGGAAGAGGCCCAGTGGGGCCCACGTGCGAGAGAGAAGAGCACTGACTCCCAAGCTGCTCAGGTGGGGCAACAGTCATCAGGAGAGAAAGGAGCTCCTATAGGCCCCACAATGCCCTCATCAGAATGCCCCTTTGTTTGACAAATATCTCGTAGGTACCCATTATGTTCGGAGCTAGATCCTGAGTGGACCTAACTGAATCTGATGGGGTCCTGGCCTCCAGGAGCTCACCAAGTAGGAGGGAGACAGGCAGACAACAGCAGCACTGAGCTTGAAGTATTGGGAATGCTCGCAACTTGTCACCAGAGTGGGTCTTTCAGGGCAGATGAGCGGGACAGTGTGCAGGGAGATGGAGTGAAAGGCAGGCACCAAGGCACAGAGCCTGGGGGCCCAGGGCATGTGGAGTGAGCAATGTTCATGGAGAGAGATAATGAGGAAAGGCTGAAGACGGCTGGCGAAAGCCTCAAACGCTGGGGTAAAGGTCTTGATGGGAAAAATACTCAACCTTTTTTAAGAAGGAAGGTGGCAGAATTCAATTTGAGTTTTGGGTGTTAAATCTGATAGCCACATATGCTGGATGGATTGAAGGCAGAGAAATCTGTGCTCAAAGAGAAACAGTGGCTGCAGATATGTGAGATACTGGGAATCCAGAATTATAGCAACTGACAGGCCGCTAAATAAAAGCTCAATTCAATTGAAATGAAATGAAGTTGTAAAGATAAATATTAATGAAAAAAAAGAAAACAGAAAAGCAGGGCAGAAGAAAGAATGTTGACAGGGCCATGCTTATGAACTATTTCAATACTATGGTTTTATTTGTTATGAATTGGTATCATCCAGTGTATTTGAAGCATCTAGAATAATACACACACTTTTAAACTGAACAAACTGTAGAAAGGTGGTGAGTCCCTTTCGTTATAGGTTTCAGGCAATGGAGCACTTTGGGCTGATGTCAGTAAGGACAGCAAACGTGTGTTGCCATCACCTCTGATCTCCAAGCCCACGGGAGACATCCCCAGTCAACCACAGGCTCATGTTCTAAGCTCTGTGTGGCTTCAGCATCCTTAGACCTGCATTCCCAGCAGCCAATGAGCTGAAACCTATTTGTCATCCTTGGCCTTGTTGATGCTGAGAAAGAAACTACTCCAATCACAGAGAATATTCGAGCTAAAATGCAGCAGCCACCTTTCATTAAAAAGCAAACAACTTTCAGTTCCTTGGGACTCTCCCCACCCCGGTTTCCAACACAGGTTTAATTTAAACTTTAAGTTTAGGAAAAGATGTTATGAATCAAAGGTGGTATGATTGGCCAGGACTCAGGAATACACTTTCCCATGGATTCCCCAATAGGTTCTCTTCAGGTCTTCCACCAAAAAGAGAGAAAGGAGCCCTCAGCCCAGACTCACAACCAGGAAGTGGCCTGCAAAGGACGCTCCTTTACAGCCCACGGGACACTCACCCAAGCCTGCAAGCTGGGAGGAGAGGGAAGATGTGGGCGCTGTGCTCCCCACCATTGGGCTCACTACAGCTGGAGAGCCCGGCCCCAGGTCTATTAAGTTGTCTTCAGTTACTTCATTCAGTACCTGTCAGAGCATGAGATTGCGGTGAGTCCCTGAACCTGGGTGTCGGGCTCCACGGTAGAAGCCAGTGGGCACTGAGCAGGCTTCTGGAGGACCAGCACCAGTGCTGCCCCCACTGGGCAGCAAGGCGGTTTCCCTCGCCCCTATGTCAGGGCTCCCCAGCGGACCCCAGCTGAGTGGGCCCCTGCCCACTGGCTCCTCACTGCACTGGAGGGAGGCGGTGACTGTCCTGGGAGCTGTGACTTCGGGCTTCCTTGCTTCTTCCCACCAGGGATATGCCCGCCAGCCTCTTCCTCAGTATCCCACCAGCCACAGCTCGCTCTTCAATGACCCAAACATCTAAAACCCAGCTAGTAAAACGGAAGGTGAGGCCAGACTGAGGCCGGTCTCCCAGCCTCTGGAGATGAGAATTCTGAAGGAATACTTACTCCGTTACTGGCATTTTGAACTGACCGGCCCGACCTGTATCGTTCGAACCTAATGGGAAGTGAAAGCTGAGTAAGATGGAGGGTGCTCAGCAGGCCTGTGAAAGGCCCGGGGACAGGGGCCCTAGGGGCCAGCAGAGACCTAGGCTCTGGGAAATGAGGCCAACCAGGCCCGCTCGGGGTGCTGGCGCAGTGGACCCTCACACACACAACTTCACCACACCTCCCTCTGCGTGGGGCTGCCCTGCAGGAGGATCAGCCTCCCTGCCTCACCTTACCCACAGGCACTCTGAGATGAGGGTGGTGTTGGCTGGTGTGTCCAGAAGGCCATTATAAGCACCCCAGCTGCCCACACCCTGGTTCCAGAGCATCGCTAGTAAGAGGGTGGCAGGGCCAACAACCCAGCCTGGGGGCAGCACTGATGTCTATCTCAAAGCCAGGTAGGAAGTGCAGCCCCTTCCCTATTTTAGAGCTGTGCTGGGAGTGATTAGCTGATGTCACTAAAATGCCCTGCACTCAACCTGCTGTAGGGAAGATGGGGGCAGGCACAGGGCAGGCACCTGGAAGAGGAAGGCGGGCACAGGCCTCTGCTCTGGGGAAAAGGTTCCCAATAGTGGTGGGAGAGTTAAGCCCACCAAGGAGGGGCCGCGGGCCAGTCTCCTCACCCAGCCAGTTGGCTGCAGACTGGCTGAGGACCAAACTTGCCTTGGAGCCGCTTCAGAAAGCCTCTCCTCTCCCATACCCAAGTCATTCTCACACCAGCAGGGGCCAGGGAGCAACTGCAAGTTGTGTGTGGAGTCTGTCATTGCATTTAAAAGCTCCAAATGCCACATGCAAAGAGTTAGCTAACAGACTTTCTGTTACCAGGCTTTACTCAGATTCGCTGCTCCACACTGTCTCCCTCTCTTTTGGGGTCAGCGCCTGGTGAGTAGCGATCCCCAGGACAGAAAATCTGGTCAGGCACTGAGTGTTGCCTGTGGTTTTAAAGAGAGACCCGTATGGTTTTTCAACCATGGTGTATAAGGAGAACAGGAATATCAGTACGTCTGAAAAGTGTCTAATTCTAGAGTACCTTTCCTGCACATTTTCTAGGACAGTTAGTTTTATCAAAGGCACTCAAGCCAAAATGGCACCTCAGGGCTACTGGCCCCAGGCTTTGCCTCTGAATTCAAGGTAACACCGGAACTGGCAGACTCAGGTGAAATGCCATCCGTTCCAGTCATCCTGTTCCAGCGGCAGACATGGCTTTAACAAGTGAAAGCTGCGATCACATGGCAAGACCCATGGGGTCCTGGGCTGGGAGTCAGGCACCTCAGATCTGCTCCTATTCTCCCACCAACACAGGAGCGCCCTGGGTGGCCCCCCATTCTCCTGCAGAGGTTTCTTCTTTGTCAGATGGACACAGGGCCTCCTACCCGTACTGCCACAGTGAAGCTGAGACAAGGCCCAAGAGTGTGACAGCCACAGTAAAGTCATCCTTGCAGCCCCAGATGCAAGTGTCTGTCACACCAGCCCGAACTGATGCCAGATCATCTTGCTGTGAGTCAGCAGAGGGCCTTCCCTCAAACTTAGGAGGAGGTTAGCCCGGTCAAGGGGCTTTCTCGTGCCAACACAGGGTGATTCAGGAAAGCCCCAGGCACACTTGGAACTGCTTGCCATTACACCTCCATTGACAACTGTCTGAATAAGGCACTTCGCACTTTTTCCTGAGGGAAGGCTTTGAAAAGGGAAAAGAATTTGCAAGTCATGAGTGTGTGTGTCCCCCTAAGTAGCAGCATCTCATCACCCCTCCTGCTGCTTCCGATCACTCTAGACCACTGACATTTGCCAAGGGAGGAAAGAATCTTTTTCTTTCTTTCTTTTTTTAAGGACAAGGAAGAGGAACTCTTTTTCCCTTAGCAGGAATTTTTTTCCCCTTTAATCCTTCTCAAACTCAAAGTATCTTCAAAGGAGCAGGTGGAAGCTCTGGGGTCGCAGGTCCTTAGTTCCCACCTGGGGCAGGGGTAGGAGGGAAGCAAAGCAGCCTGGGGTGCTCGAGGGGCAGAGAGTAATGCTGCACATCACCTTCTGGCTGCTTGTTCCTAGGGGAACAAGAAGCATTTTCCCTGTCATGGAGAACAAATTAGCATCTCTGATGAGCATTTTCATACTCTAATCTTTCTCTCCCTCCCTTTTGTTTATGAAAGAAGTCCCTCTGTTATGGCAACAGTCTTTTCAAGGGAAAAAGAAAGGACTCTGGCTCCCACCTCTCATATCTGAGGAAGACGTTGTTAAGGTCATCGTTGACGTGCAGCAACTCCTCCGTGACCTCCTCGTTGGACACGCGGGAGACGAGCTCCACGATGCGCCGCTGCATGGCCCGGCAGGTCCTGTTCAGCTCCTAGGGGACATGTGCAGCCCTGCTAGCCTGCTGGACATGCTTTTTTCACATGCTTTTTCCTTTGGAAAAGTGTATACCGATTCTTAAAAGCCACAAAAGGAGTATATGCTGGTCCGTGTAGCTAGACGTGGGTAGGATGCAAAGTGGGAGGTTCCCCCCCACCTCCTCCTACCCCAGAGGAACCGAGTTCTTTGTCAACAGAATGACAAACGTCCATATCTATATGCTTCTGTATGTACAGAAGTACACTTGTACAAATGTTTTTAAAATATGATTCTTTACAGCTTGTTTTTGTTCCTCAACAAAATCTCCCAGAAGCCTTTCCCTGTCACTGCCTCATCCCTTTGTGTGTGTATCATCATCGATCTCGCCATTCTTCTTCTCTTGGGCATTTAGGTCAAAGTCTCCCCTTTATTTGGCCAACCCAAATAATGTAGCAATGAACATTTGTATACAAACATGCTTCTGCATTTGTGTCAGCATTTCCATGGGACACATCCCTAGGTGTGGAATCTCTGGGTGAAAGGGTGTGGCCATTTAGGATATGGACTGGTGACACAGACCCTTCAAAAGATTGGCTCAGCTTATTCACACTCCCAGCAACAGCATGAGTGGATCTTACGACGGTATCAGGTCCATTTCGGCGGCATGTCTTCATCCTGCTGGGACCTCAGAAGCTCAGTAACCTCCTTGGCCGGCCAAACAAGACCCTCGTGAACCCCCAGGGATGATCAGTGCCTTCCATGGCCTTGGCAGCGATGGCTCCTGAAGACAGGCCCTTATCACTTTATGGCCTGGCTTCTTGGGCCTTCCCTGTTGTGGACGGCAGCCTGCTTCAGGCTCCCACTGAGACTTGCTTTTGGAGCTCCCTCAGATGCATCCTTTCCATCCTGTGAGCCAGACTGAGGACCCCACAGATGAGAGAATAGAAGGCCTGTCAGGCCAGCCCCACGTCGCTCCCTACTGGAATTGCCTGTGAAACAAGCTCCAAGTCCCAGGGGACCATTTGGGGGGTGACACAGAGGCGAGATGCTGTCCCCACCTACCTGGACACTGGTAGCAGCAGATGACCTACAGAGTGCAGGGGATAAGGGACGAAGCAGAGGTCTTTCCTTCTCACAGCTTGGCCTCAAAACCACCTCTTCCTGCAAATGTTTCTGGCAGAGGTAACTGCTCTACCCACTGCAGACATACACGATCCATTCAGCTCTGCATTTTGTCTTATAATCTGGCTAAGTTGGCTAGGAGGTTCAGAAACTCTGAGGGAGATGCTGTCATTTATCCCCCAGGGATGCCCTCAAGCCCTGCACTGACCACACATGGGGAAAAGGCCCAGTAATCATTCTGAGTCTGATCGCTGAGGCAGTCAAAACAGCAAAGCAGGGAATGCCCCAGTGCCCTCCAACGCAGCCCATACTGCATGGTGGGGACGTTAAGGTCAGTTCCTTATCTGCGTCCCCCTCTGCACTGAAGCTCCTTGAGGGCAAAGACGGCATCTCCTGTCCCCATTTCCTCAGTATATCCATGAAGGACACGTAGGAGCTATGCCTTAAGTGCTTTTGAGGGAATCAATTCATGAAGACAAGTCGCATTCCTTCCAGCCACACCTAGCCCAAGGTATCCAAATAGTGTACACACACACACACGTGCACACCCTGCTTCACTGCTGAAGGGCTGGAATGGCTCAGCCTGCAGGGGCTCATTCCCCAAGAGCAGGGGCAGCTGAGGAAGGCCTGGCCCATGTGGGTCAGCCCAGAATCACTCAAGTACAACTACATTTTTTAAGAGAAGGTACCCAGATTGAGGCAGCTGGGTACAAAATAGTTTGGTGTTTACCTTAAGAAAAAAAAATAATATTCATTTTGGGATTTGCTGGCTTGTGAACACTGTAACACTGAAAGCTGGGCTGTGTCTACCTGGTTACAGAAACGCTGCCCTTTGTTTCAGTTCTCCCCTCTTGCTAGCCCTCTGCAGGGCCAGAATGGTGCTGTAAGTCTCTCTTGGCCAGTGAGGACAGCAAGTCTGGTGTCTGGATCTTCTGGTTTCTTCTATGGTCTGATTCCCACTCTAGTTCTCCTAAGACTCCCCGTCAGGGTTTGGAGAAGGCAGGACCATCCCTGGAAGGCAGGAGCATCTAGCAAATCGCTGGACAGTCACAACCCCGGTGTCTCTACTCACACCCTGGTACTTCACATGCCTGCTGCACCTGGGCCTAGTCAGCTTGGGCACATGACGATGCTCGCTCCAGAGCAGAGGTGTGGAGGAGGGGATGGTAGGGACCAGGCTGGTGCTCAGGGGAGGATGGGGACCCGCACTCCAAAGCGCTCTGCAGCTGCAGTCCGCCCCCACGGCCATTCCCCACACAGGCCCTTGGTCAACCCCCGCACCAGCTTAGCTCTCCCGGTGCTCTTCACTCAGAGAGCAGCGAATTCTTGTTTACGCAGAATCTAATTTTCCCTCTCTGGGACTCGTCCCAGACCCAGATGACCCAGCAGAAACCGTCTGTACACATACAGGCAAGCGTTAGAATTAATAACAAGAGGTGAATACCAAAAACTAATCGCAGAAGATGCCACGGTCCAATGAAAAGTGAAACACCATAAAGTGCCCACTCTTTGCCATTGTGAGTGGCTCATGTTCCAACTGGGAGGGGGGCACTTGAAACTGCCCTGGGCCTTGGAGCCTGGCCTGGTCTGTTAGTGATGGACAGCCACATGACTGCCGTGGGTGCCCATGGATGCTCCCAGGTCCAATCCAGTCACCACAGGGACAATCACAGTACACAGGAAAGCCAACCCTAATTCTGAAATAAAGTACGTGGACGGGATACTACAATGAAGCCAGGCACACAACACTGAAGCGCACACACACACAAACAAACATGCCCAAACTTAAGAAAGAGCAAGCACATAGCCAGAACTGAAGTGAACGCCATAAATAATTGAGGCATTTATATCAAGACATCCTTAAGAGTGCAGGGACCACGTATTTTGAGCTAATGAGGGAGCATGGCTTCAGGTTAACTTAAAAAGGCCAGGCCCCTGCCAACCAAAGGAAAAAAGACATTTGGCCAATACCATGGCAGCAAATCTTGCCCAGTATTTTGGATGAAATGCTGGACGTCTGGCCAAAGAGCACGGGCCAGAAGAGAGGGAAGGCTGGGCTAGGGGCAGAGGAAGCTGCACAGCAGGACAGAGGAAAGAGGTGCCTGCCTTTCTGCCGCCAGCTACGAACCCTCCCCGGCACTGTGCATGTCGGTCCCCCTCCCTGGATGGCGCGTGCCTGGTGCTGCTGAGACCATCGCTGAAGTGCAAAAATTCCCGATGAGCAAAGCATCTGAGTCCACTACAGGCCCACTCCTTCCAGCAAAGGCCGCCCCGCCTGATGGGCCCAGGATAGGGAAGTGTGGCCCTGCCTGGTGCCTGTGGCCAAGCAGGCCTGGGCCCCTGGCTGGGGAGGAGAAAGGGAAGAGGTCAGTCCCTTCCTATCCAGACTGCAGGTGGGTTTTAAGACGCAGGACGTGCAAGCCAGGGGAGCACAGCAGTGTGCCACAGAAACAGGCCCAGGGTCACCCCTGCAGAAGCTCGCACATCACCTTAGCAAGCCTTCCCCATGCACCTTTCAGACTTCAGCATAGCAGATGGCCTCAGGCATCAGCCGAACTGCTGGGGGTGCAGGAGCCTAAGAGGTCAGCCCTCTGCTTGCAATTTTCTTCCTCCTTCCATCAAACAAATTCCTATTCACCCTTCAAGGCCTGAGGATGTTTCCCCACTCCAGCATTTAGAAAAATTTTCAAATGTAGGGCAAAGATAAAGAATTTTATAGTGGATGCCATATACCCAACGCCTGGATTCTACCATACACCTTTTTACAGTGCTTTCTCACACATCTACCCCACTCCCCACTGTCTATCCAACTCCCTCCCCACCCAGAGTGTTTTCTGGGGACCCCTACCCTGCCCTCGTCGAGGTGTCCGAAGTGCTCTGGACGCAGCTCTAAGCAGCGCTGGCCCTGTCCTCGGGGCTTGCCCACTGCCCCTCATCTCTGGGAAGTGAAGTCCAGCCCTGCGGCTGGAAGCCCAGGGATGATGAGTAGTCCAGTCCCTCAGAGGCTGGAAACCCAGCAGCAGGCACCAGCTCTCCAGCCTCCCTGGGTGAAAAGGGGGCTGGAAGGAGTGGGGAAGCTCTGCAGAGGCCACTGAATGCCACTGCACAGGTTGGGGGCACCCCAGCCCACAGCAGCCAGGGTGGCTCTGCTGTAGCCTGTTTTAAACACTGCAGTTCTCTGTAGAACCTTATTTCTGGAGAAAAAGGTTCCATTACTTTACAGAAAGTTTGGGAAGTGCTGGATGACCTGTGACACCTCTGCTAGTGCTAACATCATGAACTGGGCATGGAGGAAACAATGAGCCCCAAGGGCGCCAAATGCAGTGATCTGCTCCGGCTCTGAAGGTGTTGCCTGGCTTCCCACTGCCTTTGGCTGGAGCAGTGGGTGCAACAGCCCTGACCACACGGACAGAGCCCGTGCTCCCTCCAGAGGAGCACACAGGGGCCTTGCAGGGATCTTTGCCTCAACACAGGCCCAGAGAGTCTGGCCTGGGGCTTCCAGAGCAGGGGTCTCCAGCAGGCTCTGCAGAGAGAAAGTTTAATCATCTCCTTGCTTCAAAGTTTTAGGTTACTATCTTTAACCAAAGTTAAAAAGGAAGAAGAAAGACAAAGAGACTGAAAGGGAGAGGAGGGCCAGACCACCACAAACGCCAGCCAGCCCCCTGCATCGCCTCCAGGGGTCGACCGCTGCCAGAGCTCCAGCAGGCACAGTTGGAGGGCCCTCCTCTGCCTGCCCCACTTCTACACCATCCAGACAGAGTGATTTTCTTCTGGTGTTACTGAGAGCCCAGGTCTTCCTGCTGTGCAGCAGCTGGGACAGGGTTTCCTAAACGCAGAAGACGTCAGCTTTGGCCTCCTCTTGTATCTGGTTCTCAACAGAGGAGGAGAACAGCTGGTCAGTGTTGTGTGTGCAAAAGCCCTCCATCTAACAAAACATCTTACTGAAATATCCTCTTTTCTGTTTAATTAGTCCCAATGCCTTTTTCTTCAAGGGACATTCTCATCCCCACCTCACAAAACAATCTTTTAATCATCTTTATGGTTTACTCGGAACCCTCTACAAGTTCTAAGGAGCCTGGAATAGGTCCTGAGGACCTGCTTTCTATAGCTGCAAAAGAGAGGGGAGGGAGAGGAAAGTCTTTGTTGAAGAGAAAGGCGGAACATGAGGCTAAACATGTGAACTAGATCTCTAGAAAGATGGTCCTGACCAACCTGTTTTTTGTTGAAGTGAGATGTAAGAAGTGAGAGGAGATCCACCACCTGCTCGCTTGAAGAACAGTGTAGAGGAGGGCTTCTTTTGCTGGTGGATAGCCATGCAGGAATGCCCATCTTTGGCACTGCTGGGTTAATCACAGCTTAACTGAGGGCAAAGCTCGAGAGGCTGATTCGAGAGAAACAGAGGGCACTGGATGACAGCATCAGGAACTTTAAAGACTCCAAAAGTTGGCCCCAGCCTGCAGCTAAGGGCATGGGCTTCAGCACACACAGATGCAGGGTCTCAAATCCCAAGCCTGGACCCAAGTGCCCACATACAGGATGGGAAAGGTATGGCTTAACAGGCCCAGGAGAAAGAGGCAGAAAGTTTTCAGCTGATGGAAGCTCTTGGTTTTATGACGTCTGCCTCCTGCTGAAAACTGCCTGGTCATCTACAAGATAGGCTGCCAACAGCCACATCTGTACTGCGGAGAGATCAGGCTGTGGGAGGGCAAATACTGAAGGACCTACCGTGGGAAAGAGGACTTTGTTCTGTTGTTAGAGAAGCTGGCCTGGGGTGGCAGTCACAGGGAGGCAGGCCCTAGCATGATGTATGGAAGGGCCGATGATAATCACAGGAGCTCTAACTTGGGGGCGACCTTCCCGCACCCAGTACTGTAAACTGGTGATCTCCAGTCCTTCCAGGGCGAGGGTAACTACTCAGCAGTCTGGCCTGAATGTAAACCAGTGATTCTTTCGGCTCTGCATCCCAAGGTCTAACCAAGGCAATGGGAAGCAGAGGCACTCCCGTGGGCCCACACACACAGCCTGCCACTGAGGATGTTAAGGGAAGTGAGGTGGGCACCAGGCCAGATGCCGTGGAGAGCGCCTGAGCACAGGAGAGGAGCTTGACTTCTTGCCTCGGTGTCTCCCAGCTCAGAGAGTGAAGGGCCCCATGGGGGCGAGAGGAGGTGCTGGTTCCCCTGGGCAGCTTGCCTCACTTGTCCCAGGGCAGCCCAGCTAGTGGAGTGGCCTCAGCTTCCCCTCACCCATCCGCAAGTCCTCAGGTAAATGGCTCTCCCGCCAAGCTCCCCTGCTGCCCTGCAGGGCCACGGCAAAGCCAGCCCTGCAACAAGCAGGAAGCAATGGGGACGTAAGTGCCCACAATTACGGTCAGCCCCACGGGTGCACCCCAGGGCTGACACATCCAATTTCCTCTCTTCCCATGTCCTCCACAACCTACCCAGCAATTTACCCTCGAACTGGGAGCAGCTTCTGTTGGCATGAACACCGGGTTGGTGACAAATGTACTTATTTCCATGGTCCTGGCCAGCACTGGTGTCCCTGGCCAGCTTCCATCCTGAGCAATCTGGCTTCCCTCCAGCCTGACTGAGGGGTCCCTGGGGCACATTCTGATCCCATCACTTTTCAAGCAGACTGCGGCATTTTCCCATGGGGAAGGCTCACCATCTGAGGCAGCCCCAACCCTTGGGAGACCCTGCCCAGCTGGCTGCTGCCTGCCAGGGGAGATGAGGAGGGGAGATGTCAGGAATGACTGAGGGATGAGGCCAGCAGCCAGGAGAGCCGTGTCTGTTCACACAGAGCTGACCAACTCCTGAATCTCCTGCGCTGAAAAGCCAGCCTCCCACTGGCACCAGAATCGTTCTTTCTCTGTTTGATTTATAAGATAGCAGGGAGGGCTAGTAGGCTTGGAGTCGGAACAAAACAGAGGGAAGGAAAACGTCATGGGAAGCAACCTATTTTTGAAAACTGTGAGCTGATGCCAGGAGATTAGGTTCTGTTTGTCTTGGCTGATGGGCTTGTTTAACACACACACACACACACACACACACACACGCACGCACACACACACAGAGTATGCTTGCTGTCTGGGTCTGCTCTGGCTGTCTGGAAGCATGTTGGCTTTGTTCAGCCCACCCCCTGCTGCCAGGAGCACAGCTCTGCCCACTGCAACCCCCCTGTCAGCAGGAATTCTGATGCTGACACAGCACAAAGCTGCCTCCAGAGGCCCTCTCATTTTCTGTACAGTTTCTGGACTGATCTCAGATTCCTGGGCTACAGGCAATGCCTGGAAGGAACCCCCTTGCAGGCTGGGAATGGAGACCAAGGATGCATTAATGGGACACTGGGTCCCATGGTGTGTGGCGTGTGGAGAGCTGTACCTGCTGCCCTGAGGTGAGCCTGGGCTGCTGCAGGCGTCAGCAGTGAGGTCCTTACTCAGGCCGAGGGTGATCACCTCAGTTTCAAGAGCAGCCTGGCACTGTGGTGTCACAGAGATGAGCAGTTTCCCGCCTCTCTCTGCCTTGGCTGTGACCTCCTGCACAGAAGGTGCACAGCCCATGCAGCTCCGTGTTTTGCTCTGCAGGTCCAGAGCAGGCCCCCAAGCCCCCTCACCCCCTTGAAGTGGATGGCATGATAAGCAGCAGCTTGGGATGAGGGTCTGGCTGTGCACTGCTGAGGGACAGGGCCATCAGACCCGTGCCTTCGCAGGCTGCAAGAGTGTGCCAGGAGCGGGGTGGGAGGTATGGTGCCTAGGGGCCAAGGCTGCTGACTCTGAGTGTCAGACAAGAACAGCAACAGCAGAGGCATGGTTCGTCAGGCTGGTCTGGCTCCTATGTATGCAAGTATTCTCCTGTCCACTGACAAGGCCCAGCCCCTGCAGTTCCCAGCACCCCTCCTCCACCCCTCCAGGCCACGGGTCCCAAGGGCAGTGTTGATGCCATTTTCTACAAGTGCAGCATGGAGACGGGCATGGAGGAGACCTGGTCACTAGCTCTGGACTTGGCTGCTGGGGAGACAGGCCTGGGGCCAGATCCCTGACTCTTGCCTGAGGGACCCCTTTCTGTCAGGCTCCTGGATGCACTACAGCGTGGGTGACCCCCACCTGGGAAGCCCCAGCGCTGGGGAAAGAAAGGGGCGTGTCAGCTTTGCCTTGGGCTCAGGAATGTCTCGAGGTGTCAGGTGTGACTAGAAGGGCTCCTACAGGCAGGCAGGGTGAAGAGCTCCTGCTGCAAATGATTATGCTGCCATACCGAGGGAGCAAAGCGATACACAATATTGTATACATGATGGGATCTTAGCTACAACTGAAACAAAGATAACCGTGGAAAACAGACTGAAAGAAAACACATCAAAACATACACTGGGATTAAAGAAAATATGAGGCTGAACAGAGGCCTATATGGACTCAGTCCCTTTCAACAACAGTCCCCCGAACCCTGTTCCCGCCTCACTGCTGTGTGCCCTGGCCCAGAGCTTCCACAGGCTAAGCCCCTCACCTGCAGCAAGTCCAGGTCTGATGAATCCTCCTGCCCGGGGACCATTTCCGTTAACATCTCAGACATTACTTTTGTGTTTCCTCGAACAACGTCCAGTTCACTCCGCAGCCTGGCAATCTGTTGGAGTCAGGGGAGGAAAGCAGGAAGGAGAGGTCAGTCAACCTGTACCTGTCTGGTGACAGTCCCATTCACTGTGACACCGAGGTCACACCTCTGAATGTGCAGCAACAGGAAGCCTTCTCGTCTCACTCCAGTCTGCATACGAGGATGATGGCATCTGAGAGGACTAAATGGGGGCGTGAGGCCACCCAGAGGGCCCTGGTCACCAAAAGTTGTCACTGGAGACTGTTTGTGGCACCCAGCAGTGCTGTGTAGGGAGACAGTGCTAGGCCCAGAGTGGACTGAGCTGGTTTGCAGCTGGGCTCTCCCACCGCGGGGCCTCGGGGCGATGGGGCTGTGGGTAGGAGCTAAACCTCTTTCAGGACTCTGTTTCTGCTTTTTCAAGTGAAAGCGGTAGAGCGCAGGATCCCTAAGTCCCTCAGGGTTGAGATTCTCACAGAGGAACCTCATTGTTAGAGTCTGGCCCCCAAGAGTTTGCAGTGTAAATACTGTGACCCCTCCAAGAGGCTGGTCAGCATTAACCGCACTTTTCTGATGTGTCAAGAATGAAAGAGGAGGACCAAAACAAGATCACAGGGAAGATCCCTCCCTACTCGGCTCCCACCAAGGTCCTCTTGAGAGCTATATGACCTGGCCATCCAACAGAGCTCCCAAGGCCTGAACCCAGGCAGAGGCCTGGGCTGTCTTTCCTGCAGGAGAGGTGGACCTTAACCTCTCTGAGCCTCCATTTCCTCACCTGCAGAAAGGTAAAAATGACACCCACACCACACAGGGCTGCTGTGAGTAACAAATGTGAGAGTGCCTGGGTGGGGCTGGCACACACCTGCCCCCAACACTGAGCAGGTCCCCGGTGCCTCTCTAGAACATCCAGAGAGCTGGAGCTGGCTGCAGTTCTCCATTGCATTTTGACCTTCTCTCCTCAGTGGAGCCTTTTCTGACCCCCCCTGCCCCTCCCCGAGGTGGAACCAAGCACTCTGCCTCCTCCTGCAGGCCCTCTCTGCCCTTTGCCGAACCCCCTTTGGGACAATGCTGGGGTGAGATCTGCACCCTCAACACCCAGACAGGGATCAGAGACCTCAATAAATCTTTACTGGGTGGACAGATGGACAAACGGTCAATCAGGGCATTGGGTGAGGTCTTGAGAGGCTCTTCTCTACCTCTGGCTCTGCCTAGTGGATGGCCAGTGGGGTTTCCAACCAGGGAGGCCCAGGAATGTGACAGAGACCAGTGGGCTCTGAAGCCCTGGGGCCCTCTAGGCCACAATGGGCTTCTGGCTGTCTCTGCTTCCATTTTACCCTAAGGGCCATATTCACACTTTATTGCCTATTCCAGACCCTCCTGACTGCTCTGGCAGCTAGGGAGGGCTCTTCCCAAGTTTCCACAGTGTGATGGTTCAGTGGGGGCCTCAGTGACCACCCAACTTAGAGCACAGCAGCCTGCCCTCTGAGCAGAAGGGAGCACAGTTCTGCCCACAGAAACAGAGGATGGAGCCCGAGACCTTCCCAGGGGCTCCCCTTTTGAGGACAGACCCTGGCCATCGGGGGTTAGGAAGAAGGGCAGATGTCAGTGAACTGAAGCTCATAGTCAGCATGAACATGGCGTTCCAGCTTCGACTTCCTCTCTTGGCAGTGTGCATGGCCCTTGGGAGATTACCCTGAGGCCTCTCAAGTTGCCTGTCAAACCCACGACTGCCCTGCGGGGTGAGAGGGAAGGACTGTTGCCCCATTCTACTGTATGCAGACTGAGGTCAAATGACTGGCCAAAGCCTCACAAAATCAGCAGAGCAAGGACTTGGGTCCAGGCCTGTCTGGCTTCCCATTCCCCTCCTGCTCACAGCACGCTCCTCCTGAGAGCTGATGACATTCTAACACAGCCCTGACACATTTCCATGAACAAGACCTAGCTGCCTGAGCCCTGTTTAAATAATGTCCCATAATAATTGTGACAATGTGTGTCACAACTATTAAATAAAGATTTAAGAAATATAAATACTGGGTAGATTTTTTTCCAAGTCTGACCAATTCTCAAATTTTAACTAATAGAAATTCTACAGATTCATCTAAATACTGGTCTCTACAATTAATCTAAAAAAATCCAGTTTGGGGTTAAAACGGCATCAGCTTCTCAGGAAGTAGCTCAGGGAAGGCGAGCAGAGCCTAGGATGAGCGCAGGAGGCGTGCTTCCCGAAGGCCTAGCCTCCCTCCTCCTAGCCTCTTCTTCGCAGGCACCTTGCTGACGGGGTACTGGCCTCTGATGGCTGTCATGTCTTTCAGAATAATCTGTACATCTCTGTGGGACACACAGGCTGTTTACAACTCCACTCTGTTCCTGTGATTTTGGCCTCACCCTTTGCCATGATTTCAGACCCTCTGGGAGGCTGCCCCTGCACTGCCCCCGCTCCACACCACCCACCCCGCTTCCCAGCATGCCAGGCTCCCCTGCATCCCTGGCCACGCCTCGCCTCCTACAGCCCCACTTCAGCTTCCAGACGCTCAGCAGCACCAGCCCCCAGGGCTGCCCTCCAGCCAGTGCTCAACTCTGGGCTCACAGGCTTGGCCAGGCTCCCCCAGAGCGTGAGCTCACTGTCCTATCTTTCACCTGTCTCCACACTTGACTGTGAGCCCTCAGTAGAGGCGGCTGGGCCTTCCATCTGTGTGTGGCTGACACCCAGCACGGTGCCTGGTCTGGGAAGGCCTCCATGTGTCTTCGTGTAGGGAGAACTAGGGTAGTGCTCTGGCTTGCCTGTGTCTGGGAAGAATGCAAGTACCTGTTCTGAATTGGCTGTGATGGGGCCCGTCACACTCAGAGCTGGGGCCTGCGGAGCGGAGTAGGGAGCGGTCGGAGGCGACGAGTAGGAGCCGGCACTCGTCCTCTGCTGAGACTGGGGCTTGGTCGCGGCCGCGGCTGGATCCACTTCAGGGACGCTCTGGCACAGCAACGACAAAGTACTCCATCTGGGCCGCCGTGCTGCTGGGCCTGGCGCCACCTCGCCGGGGGCATACTTCCCGCCAAGCCGCCTGTGACGGGCGGGGCCCAGCTCTCCTGCTGACCTGCGAGGCTCAGAACCCCTGTGCCCTCTGCACCCAGCCTCTCCATCTGCAGAGGGGGCCAGGACGGCTCCACCACCACTCCCCTCCCAGACCACCAGAGCAGCTCAGAGGGGCAGCATTGCTGGTTCCCACTGTTAGGACCACCTCGGGATCTGAGTAGAGGGGGCTGCTATTAAGTTTTGCTAATCACGAATCATTATTTGGTACCAGAAGATTACACTTCGGCCTTTACAAGTAGACTAACATAAATAGTAATTATTCATTTTGCCGAATGTTCTTTGTAATTATAGGAACAACACTGTTCTGTGTCATTATTAGCAGAATAAAACAGGTTATGCTTATTCCATAAAGCATAGTAAGCAGCTGGGAGGGATTAATAAGAATAATGCTCTGGAAGGTGTAATTCCTTGTGCCTCACTTTCGGGCATCTCAGACAACCTCTGGAATGTTAGCTATGGTCACGCAAGACACGTGCACAAGGATGCCGGGTTTCTTGCCCCTGTTTGAGGCCGGCAGATGGGGGCCAGAAAGGCAGAGTGAGCTGGGACAAAGGGCCCCTCCCAGAGCTGGAACTTCTAGGTTCTCCCCCCAGTGCCAGGGGCTTATTCCCAGAAAGGAGAGGTACTAGCTTCCCTGCAAGAGGACGAATGAATGGGTCGCCTGTGTGCTTTTAATTCTGAAGCACAGAGCCACCCACGTTGTGAGAGCTTTGACAGGAGGCCCTTAAATGGGCCTTCCTGGGGCTCTGAATCCCAAGGCTGATGGAATTCAAGGGTGTCTGCACTGATGCCATACACTCATAGCTCCAAGTAAAATTTAGATTCATTTGACTTGTACAGTTAAAAAAGCTGGAAGCTGCTCTTTGCTCCACAATCGGTGACATCGTCAGCCCTCTGAATCACCGACACTGAGGTGATCTGGTGCTGTCAAGGGGAGATGCCAGCATCCCCACACCAGATTCCTAGGGCCTCTGACAAGCAGGTGCTAACGGCCCTCACAGGGTGGCTCTGCCCAGGCAGCTGTTTCCATGAAGATGTTGAACGGACCCCTCCATCCTATCCCCCCTCAGTCAGCACGAAAGCTAGGGGAGACACTGCTGCTGCTCCATCACCCGTCAACCAGCTGTCTCCCTACTGCATTCCCCTTGTTATTAAAAAGAAATGCCCTCAAGCTTTAAGGAAGTGTGATGACAAGCTGAATAATTCAAATGGAGCAGCCAGAAGGGTGGTGGCAGTAGCTTGCCTGTTCTGCCATAGGTCTTTCTAGAAAATGCTAGCTGGGTGCTTACCCGCTGTGGTGTGTGTATGGGAGACAGGGCATCCAAGTCTGCCATGGGAAACTCGACCCCCTTCCTCTTCAGCTCCTCATATATGTGCACAACGCCGGTGAGGTCAGGACTGCTCCGAAAGGCATCAGCCCATGCCTGGAAATGCGACAGAAGGCCTGTTAGGGAGTGTGCTCACCGGGGCTGTCGCAGGGCAGCTCCGGGCCTCTTTCCGACCCTCTGGACTGTGAACTGCCCTGGCCACACCTGCTCTGACCCTTTCCCCTTGCCAGTGCTGCCACAACGTGGCTGGTGAAATCTCGGTTTTCAGTGGTGCTGCCGAGCATGAAAAACAACACAGAACCTAATTCAGCACATGTAGTATTTCCTTGGAAAGGAGAAACAGACACAAGCCTCAGCACTGTGGTGCATCCTAAAACGCACACATTTCCCTGATCGCAAGGAAACCCATTCCTGGTGAGGTTCAGCTGAAGTGTGTGGGAAGGCTGCCTGCTTGCTGTGTCCACAGGACACCACTGGGACCGGAGTGCGCTCTGCATGCACGCTCAGCTCGGTGCTCTGCTCTGCGGCACTCTCCCAGAGGGAGGCAGGAACCATAGGCAAACTGAGCAGAAAAGAAAGGATAAATTGATGTGTGATGGAAAATTAAGGCTAACTCTAGGTTTCCTCAGTAGATCAGAGAGTGCTAAAGCTGAGACTGCCTAGCCCAGCCCATCATCTGACAGGCAAGATGACAGGCCCAGAGGCAGGAGAGCCCATGCTGCCCACTATGTCCATGTACACGTGCCCGGATCAAAAGCCCACTGCAAAGCATGCCCACTAGATTCCCTTACATGAAAACACAGCACAGAGAGGAAAGAACACATATTTGAATAGATTGCCACTTATTACTGATTTATGAAACGCTTTAAAAAAATTCTGTTCTTTAGATGTTATAGAATACATTAAAAAAAATGTATATCCAAAGGGGTCCCCCCAAATGGAGCCCAGCTCTTCAGAGCCATGCTGTCACTATATACATACCCAGAGCAGGAGGCCCAGTGTCTCCAACCCACGGTTCCATTGCCAATTCTGCTACTGTCACAAGCATTTAACTGCCTCTCTGGCTCTAGCAATTCGTTCCAACCAATCCTAAAGCAGCCACAGAAACTCTATCTCTAACCAACAGACCCATTTGAAGTTAAAAGGTCAGTTTCCAAAAAGCCTTGCTCATCACAACTGAGGCATCTCACTTACTATAAACATTCCTATCAGCCTGGCTTCCTTACCCACTATGCCCGCATAAGGACAGCCCCTCTTGGCCAACACTTCCTCCTGGATTCTGGGAGGGGTGAGGACATCTGAGGAGGCCTGTCTGGCCATGCCAGTGGGGAGGACCCCTGAGCCCCACTCTCCACCAGCTGCTTTGGCTGGTGCCACCTGATTCAAAATCCAGCTGAGTCCTGTGACTCCAGCTTCAAAACGCATCAGCATTTTAGCTTAGGGTCTGAACTTTAGAGCCTTAGACCCGCTCCACAGCTGCTGTGAGAGTTCGGGAGAAGAAGGCTTGGTGGTTCTTCCCATGGCTTCCTGCCTGTTTCTATGGGGGAAGAACAGCTCCAGGGGACCCCTTTTAATTTATCTTGTTCTCCATCCCAGCCAAATCTGAGATAAGAAGAATGAAGATCAAAGAACCATCAGTAAAAAAAAAAAAAAAAAGAACCTCACTGTTTTCTCTTGGCAGTGGGTACTTCCTGGGGCATCTGCCCAAACAGTGAGTCCACAGGTTCCCCCATCTATGGCACTGGAAGGAAAACACACATTCCAAGCTGGGTCTGTCACATTTTTCTCTTCCCAGGAGCTTGTCCTTGGCCAGGGAGAGCTGGGCTGCTTGATTCGGGCAGGTGAGACTGTCCTCTACAGACACGGGCCCTGCGGGGCAGCCCTGGGCCATGGGGCAGGGATATCCTGTGTGCCCAGACAGGCGCAGCTGGTGCGCGGCAGCATGAGGACACACAGGAGGGGGTTTGGAGGGCTTTCCCCATCCCTCCTGTCCCTTCCCCAGGCCCAGTCACACCCAGGGTTCTGGGAAGCCCTGCCTTGTCTAATAAACTCTCCTCTTTGCCTAGGCAAGCAGGAGTTGGCATCTGTTATTTGTAACCAAGCAGTCTTGGCCAGTCTACTCCCTTCCCACCTACTGTTATTTTAACCCGTGTGGGACCCCTGCGCAGCTCTGGGGAGGTGGCTACTAACAGAGCATTTGTTCATGGTAGCATTCTCTACTGAACACGATTCTGATGCCGACGGGGGAATCGGGTGGGGGCACCTTTAAAGGAATGTGGGAATGCAGAAGGGAGAAGTCCAGAGGTGCTGTGTGCCTCTAGCATCTCCCTGGGACAATGCTCCTGTCTTCCTCCCTACGAGGTCCTACCTCTGAAGGCACACATCAACCCTTGAGCAGAGAAGGGAGTCAGTCAGCATTTGTCAAGTGAGACTGAGTCCAGTTCTCATGGTCACCAAGCTTCCTCATTGTCCTACTGCAGAGAACAGGTGAAGAACGGCCACTTAGGCTGTCAACAGAGTGAGATGACAGTGATACAGCCGGAGCCCCTCAGGACAGCTGGCCCAGTTGGGATTTGAGAATCCGCGCTAGGGGAGAGGTGGCAAACCTCCGGAGGCCTGGTTACTTGGATCTCCAACCTAAAGCCAGGAGGTACAGACGGGCTGCTGGCAGGCTGCCCAATCCGAAAGCAAAGTGACATGGCGGTGCTGGCCCCTCTGAGGGCTCCCTGTCACAGGGCTGGCTGGCTAATGATGGAGTGGCCATCTCACTGCTCTTTAGGTAATTCTCCCTTTTACTCTTGTGCCTCCGGTGCTATAGGTTGAAAGACCCAGAGGAAGATCTAATGAGAGGGAAAAAAGACAGAGAAATCCAAGCTTCCATCTCCTTTGTTCCTTTGGATTGTTTGCCAAACCCCAGACTAAAACCCTACATAAACATGAACTACATCCTATTGGTTTCTGCATCCTGCAAGTTTTGACAAAGTTTTAAGTCACCAATTTCAAGTCAATAAACGACTCGTGATTTGACTATGAGTTCTGTTCTGTGGCATCTGTCATGCTCTGCTTATGCCCCCAGGCCAGACCTCCTGTTCCCAGGGACGGGATCCCCAGGGAGCAGCCTACCCACACAGAATCGGGCCAAAGGCTGGGCACCAGGTCTCAGACACCTTCCAGGAACACAACCCCTCCTGCCCCCACCCCCACCCCATGAACTCACTTTCTTCAGTGGAAACAGAGTATTTTTAGACTCTCTTGCTGGGGCCCAGGGGTGGGGGCAGGAGAGGCATCACACAATGAGGTTACTCTAGTAGGATGGTGCCATTACTATTCCTGAAAACAATTTCAAACGAAAGGCTGAGGGATGGCAGGCACTAGGGGTAGCCTTCTGCTCTCAACAAATGGGACTTTGCTTGAGGAGACAGGAAGGCAGGTAGCCAGAAGGCCAGCCAAGGGACCGCATGAAGGACACAGGGGGAAAGCTTAAAGGGGCGGGAGGCTCAAAGGCTGGGAGTGAGAGAGTTGGCAGGCTGCTCACCAGGTTGCTCTGCCCTCAATATCCTTCCTCCCATGCTCCTGGGAAGACAGCCCCCTTCCCAAAGGGCAAACACCTGCTCCTGGGTAAGCTTACGGAGCCCTTGCACGTGGGTCAGGTAAACGCATCCAGAACCATACCCCACTGAGCTCATACGTTGGGCTGGGAGAAACAGAACACAGGGCAGCATTCCTTGAGCACCCTGAAGGGCAGGGCCTCTGGGGAATACAAGCCTGAGGGGGTATCTTTTTGGGGGAGGCTTGGGGGACATGGGAGGGCTATAGATGGCTAGAGGGCAGCCAGAGGACACAGATGCCTTGCTGAGAGGAGGGGTGGAGTGTAGAGGATAGAGTTCAGAGGGGAGGAAGGGATTGGCACCCTGAATTCTCTTCAGACAATCAGCCCAGAGGGCTGCTGATGACAAACATGTGCCACTGGAAATAACACTCTGTGCCAATCCTAGGCTGATGAAGGGGATCCTAGGAAGGGGATCAGAAGGCATGGTGGGCTGGAGGCCAGGGCAACATTTGAGGAGAAGCACCCATTTCCCTACAGGCACAGAGAGGCACTGGCTCTCCCACATGGCTGCAGCCCTGCTTCCATCCTCGGGGAGCAACCGTAGGGACAATGGGCTCAGGTCGGTGGCTGGTGATCAGAGCCACAGGTTCCACCTCTGTCGGGAGCCGCAGCCATGCTCCTGGGCCAGAGGGTGGGAGGTGGCACTCGTCTGTATAGCCTCTGGCCTTAAAAGCTTTTTAAGTGCCAGCACATTCAGAGTTTAGGCTGCCCCTGAATATTCCAAAGCTGGGTCAAGTGCTTCCTGGCCAGGCCCTGGCCCTCCATCATCTGCATACCTCTGCCTTCCCGTTACATTGCTGGCTCCCCTGGGGCAGGGCTGGGCTGACCAAGGCCCCACTCCCGGTAGCTGGGCTCTGAAGAGCGCCAAGAAATGTCCAGATAATGAGGATGGTGAGGAAGATTCGCTCACAGCTCCGGCTCCCAAACGTTTACAGGACCTCTCTTCAGTCTGCTCTATTGAGTCTCCTAATCAAGGGCTGCCAAGAAAGCTGGGGCCTGTTACCCCCACACCCGTTCTTGTCTCACAGTGGAGCAGCTCCTGCTCTCCAGGGGGAATTATCAGACTCCTTAGGGGGTCTTGTGCACTTTTTAAAAGTATATTCAACATGTGAATAAAATCATCTTCCTTCTCAAAGAGGTTAAAAAAAGACTAACAGAATGCATACTCATCAGTGGACTGTAATGAAGACACCTTGAGTTGGTGAGCAGGTGAAGCGATTAAAACTCTCACCTGCTGGTGGGAGAGAACACGGGAGACCTGCTGGTACAAACTCACCCTCCACGCGGCAATTTCACTCCTCAGCATTAGGTTGAACCATATGAAATTGCTAATATTTGACCTTCATTGACCAAAGATGGCAGTTTCCCATATTCAACTTAATATATAACCAATAAAAATTAATACATATGCTCACCAAAAGACATGTGTTAGCTGCTCAGAGCAGCAATTTTCATAATGGCCCCAAACTGGAAAGTGCCCACCAACCGTAGGAGGGAGAAACTGCACGTGCACCCAGCAGGACTGGGCGCAGCTCTGTGGGCTGTGGGGATGGAAGGCCTACGGTCACACCCACCCAGTGATGAGGTGGGGTCTGCACAGACACACAATGGAGCGCCGCTGCAGAGCCCACACAGACGAAGTTCAAGGACAGGAAAAGCCCATCGACCTGTGAGGAGTCGGGTGGGTGGCCATTCCAGGGGTGTGGGGGCTTTCTGGGTGCAGGTCATATTCTGCTTCACAACATAGGGGCTAGTTACATGGGTAGGTTCGGTTACAACAATTTATCCAGTTGTATAGTTTTTAATGTGGAATTTCCTGGTATACATATTATATAATTCAATAAAAAGGAAAAGAAAAGAAAAGGCTGAGGATCCTGTTTATTCTTTGCCTGCCTCATGATAGAAGCTAAGGCATCTGCCAGCTCTGAATGTCGCCTGCTTTTCTCCACTGGTCTGCCGTGACCAAAGATATCCAGTGAGGTCATCCAGCCTACCCGGAAGTACCCTTGCGTTTTCCCAGCTGGACCAGGGAGATTGTCCAGCAGGTCCTGCCAGACAGGAGCCTGGGAGGCCCTCAAGGCCCCAGCGGGTGGGCGCGCATGCTGCCTGGCCAGCAGAGGGAGTCCTCGGAACACAGCGCGGCCTGCTGTGGCCCATCTTAGCCACCGGCTCAGGGCTGGGAGGAGGTGGTGACAGGGGGTGAGCTTGGAGGGCAGGGCAGGGGGTGCTGGGCTGGCATCCCTGGGGAGAGCCACGGCTCACAGCCTTTACCCTCGGCCAAGATCCCCACACAGTCAACAGTGGCAGCAGATCACTGACCCTTGTCATGGCCATACTAGCCAGGGGAGGCTGACCACCCACCTGGCCTGGCCCCAGGAAGGGCCCCCTTGGAGCTGGCTCCAGAGATCTCGCCTTGGCCACCATGGGCCTGCACAAACGGTTCAAACTGGGATGCCCTATCTTTTGTGAGAAAAAGCCACTGCTTATTTTCCTGACATCAAATACTGAAGGTTTGAGGCAGGGGAGTATACTGGGAAAGCCGCAGAATGACAGGGCTGTCCAGGGCAGAGGTAGGGGCTGGGGGGAGGGGATGAGGTGGTTTGTGCCTCTTTGTGTGAGGGTATGTGTGTGAGAGAGAGAAAGACGGAGGAAGGGAGGGCTGCCAGAGGGCAGAATGGGATAGGGACAGTGTAAGGAAGAGGAGACTCTGAGGTCACCCGCACTCCTCCCTTAGAGCTTCAGTGAACTCCACTCCTCCATTCATTAGGAAAAACAAACTTGCTGAGCACCTCCCCTACACTGAAGTGTCTAGAGCCTGTGGATACAGTGTCCTGGCCCAGAGGAGCAGCTGATAGGAGCGTCAGCACAGAAGTCCTTGAAGACCGTAAAAGAGGGTGACACGAAAAAGCGTGAGCAGCTGTGTGCTCTGAACCGGGCATAGGAGGCCTCTGAGGGCTGAGTGATGGAGGAGTCACCTGCCCAACGGCAGGGAGGACTCGCAGGCAGAGGGCACAGCGGAAAGAACAGACAGAGCCAGCAGACTGCTTGGCTTGCGCCCCTCCCTCCTCTCCAACCTCAGGTGCCACACCACCTGGCAAGGCCCTGTGCCTACCCCCTGCCCCTGGGTTGGTCTGCCCTCACCGCTGGCTCCCGCAGGTGCTTAGCATTCCTCTACCACAGCACTGATCACCCATGCTGGACGTACTTTAGCACCAGGGTGCTCTGTCTAAAATCCAGGTCTGTGTACACCCAGCTCAGATTTCAGCGGCTCCCCACTGCCTACAGGACAAGGTACAAACTCCTTAGCATACATGGCTCACAAGCCCCTGCCCATAGACATTCTCTATTACACTCTATCTCCATGTCCTGGTTTTAAAACATCCTCATCTTTTTAAGAGGTGTAGCTTAATTCCCCTACTCTCGAGGCTGGACCTGGTGACTCTCTTCTAACAAACAGAGTTTGACAGAAAAGATGGCATGTGACTACCAAGACTCAGTCCTAAAAGGCATTGCACCATCTTCCTCCTTCTTTCTAGATCACTTGCTCTAGGGAAAACCAGCTGCTGTGTTATGAGGACATATGAAAGGTCCACATGGCAAGAGACTCAGACATCCTACCAACAGTCAGCAAAGAACTGAGGCCCCCCCGCCAACAGCCTGTGGGCAAGCCACCTTGGCAGTGGCTCCTCAGCTCCAGCAACCTTCAGACGAGGCTGTGGCTGACGTCTTGACTGCAACCTCATGAGAGCTCCAGAGCCGGAATCACACATCTAAGCTGCTCCTGAAGTCCTGATCCACAGAAACTATGAGGTCATAAACTTTTGTTGTTTTAAGCTGCTAAGTTTTGGGGTAATTTGTTACAAAGCAATTAATAATGAATAGATTCAAATGTGCCAACTGCTTGCTTTGATGCTTCTGGGAATTTGCACATGCTCTGCTCTTTGCCTGTCATGCTTCTCGCGCACTGATCTTTTCACCAAGGGGCCAAGAGCAGCGTCACCTCTGGAGGAGCCGCTCCTTAACACCTCTCCCTCATCCTGCTCCAGAGTTGGCCCTGGCCCTCTGACCCGCCAGCCCTGCACATGGCTCTAATGTGGCCCTTCCTACTCCACATTGTCCCTCGTGGCCCAGAGGCCTGCCAAGGCCCCCAGAAAACTTCAGTGAAGGCTGTCAACTGGCTAGAGAGCTACCCCTTAGGGTTTATTCTAAGGGGATGAATATAAAATAGTAAATATTTTGCAACAAATATTTCAATGAAGAAGCCTTCATTCTTTCCTCCAAATAATGGGAAAGCACAGGGACTCACTGATCAGAGGCCCCGTCTCATCCCAACAACCTGGACCAGGGGAGACAACCTACCTGGATCAGAGCGAGTACCTTGTCCTGTACAATGGTGGGAGGGTTGTTCTTGGGAGAGATGATTTTCACCAGAACACTGTCTATGAAATCACGGTTGGCCACGAGGATGTGGAAGCGGTGGCCGCAGTTCTTCACACATGTTTCCAGCACCTAACGGGAAGAAGAGAGTGTTCACCACCATGGGAACTGCAGGAGCTGTGGTGGCTGAGGATGGCTACTGGGTTTACACCCTGTCTCTCCTCCCAGATGGTCTTTCCCACCATCTCCTCCTGAGTCCAGTTGAGGCATCCCCACACTGAGGCAATGTCCCTCGGGGATGACAGCAGCCCCTCGTGGACTGAAGTCTCCTGTCCCTGCACAATCACCATGCAATCAGGTGGTAACTGAGGCAGCAGTTTTGTATGAGAAGGATGCTGGTGTTGAAACAGGATCAAGATGACTGAGCAGTCCCTGAAAATTAGCATTTTAACTCCTCCCTCTGGGCTCCCGGGTGTGAGGTATTAGCCAATGGAACACAAGCTCTGTCACAAGGGAAGACTGCTGCGACAGCCTGAATCGGCCTGTGAGTTATTGGCCCTTATATATGAGGAAGCAAACAAACACACATACACACCCCCCCCCCACAACCCTGCTTCTGCAACTAAAACTGGCAATGACAGAGGATTTTCCACCCTTAGTAAATGGTTTGTGGGCCTCAGTGGCCAGTCAGCTTTAAAGTCCATATTCACTGCAAACCCTGCCAGCTCCAACTTTGTCTGGAAAAATGAGTTACACGGGCGTTGGAAAAGCAGAGTGCATGTAGGTTCTGGCCAGATGGCCAGTGTGGGGTTGAACCTCAGCTTGCCACTTTCTCCTTGAGGGGCCCAGGACAAGGGAGGCTGGGCCTCAGCTTCCTCATCTGTAAAGTGCCCCCGCCCAGGTCTGCAGTAGGGATGAGAGAGGCACGTCTGAAGCACCCAGCACAGTGCCCTGCGTTGGAGAGGGACCAGAAAATGAGGGCTGTGAGGGTATGACTGCCTTTCGGAAGGCTGCTGTGTACCCCCAGTAAAGTGACAGCCTCCTAGTCCCCACAGGACAGGGGAAAGGCCCTGGGAATTCCGAGATACCAACTGGAGGCTCTCTCCAGCCTTGAATACAGCATTCTGAACAGCTCAGCTCTCTGTAGCCACCGCATATGATTACCTGGCCCTTCCCCGGCCAGCTCCCCCGAGTGCCACAGCTGACTAGTGGAGAATGTCTCCTTGGGAGGATTTCCTCAGCAATGGGGGACATTTTACACTGCCTCACTTATCTTCCTTTGCTCAAACTAACCTGACCACTGTTACTTTATACGGCCATGCGACAGGGCTGGGTTCATACAGCGAAGCACCACCTTGATAAAGCAGGGCTGTAAAGAAAGGTCCACAGCCTTGCCATTAACTGGATGCAGACTGCATGCCAGGCACTGTGTGGATCTCTTCACATTATAACTAATTTCATTTAATTCTCACAACTAATTAATTCTCTTTAAGTAGATGTTAGTATGCTTCCCACCATCTTTCCTTTTTTTTAGAGTTAAGAGGCTTAGAAGGGTGAAGAAACTGGTCTGGTATAAACTGCTTAGTGCCAGGGACAGGATGGGACTCCAATCAGCCTTCGCTGGAGTCTTCATCCCCTCACCAGCTGAGGCCACAGGCCGTCCTCCTTCACAGCGCTCCTCCAAGGTCAGCAGAGAGTCCCTCAGACAACAGAAAACATGTCCTAGATTTCTTGTTCCCTCAGTTGGTCCTTGAAGTAGCCCTGTAAGGTGGGTATTGTCCCATTTTAGAGATGGAGAAGCTGAGGCTGGCAGATGCCAATAAGTTCACTGAGGGCCAGACCTGGGCCCCCTGAGATGCATCGCTGTACCTGCTCTTCACTAATGCCTACACCCTGGGAGACCCCAGGTTCCACTCGGCTTGCCAAGGAAGACCCCAAAGCTCAGCGTCTCCAGGCCGCTGAGATTTCCCTCTGCCAAAGGGGTGATCTTTTTCTAGCCTCTACTTGTGCTTGATTCCAGGTGACCACGAGGTAACCAGCATTTACTCTCACAGTGGCCCATGGGGCTGCTGAGATGAACCAAAATGTTCTTCTGGCCCTCAAGGAAGTAGTCACCCTTCTTTCTAGGATCCTCTAAAACCCTCCTCCTAACTTAGCTATGCAGACAGTGGGCTGACAGGGATGAAGTAGGTGGCAGGAAAAATGGTTTATCTTGTGAGAGCAGGAGAGAAAGGGAAGGGCAGGAGGCTGGGGGAAAAAGCAGGTGTGGTGAGAAGGTACATGGGAACAGGATGAGCAGGAAGGCGGGGCGGGGGTGGGGCAGCTGTGGCCTCCATGCTCTGGGCAGCACTTCTCGCCTTCAGGAAGCACATCCTTACATTTTCCTGGGCAGCAGACTTTACAGTCAGTGTGCCCAGCCCGGCGTTTGGGGATTCAGACATACAGGCTTTGAAATGCCCTGGACAGAGGTGCCATGTGCTGCAGAGCAGCCCTGAAGCCTAGTAGAGCAGGAGGTGCACAAGGTTCTCAGGCTGGCAAGGCTGCTCAGCCCCAGGAAGTCCAGGGGCCCACTTCAGGGCACTCTGCCAAGAAGGCCTGTGGCAAAACTGTCCCTGTGGGTCATCAGACATGAAACACACATCAGCAATTTTTCAGACTGCAGCCAAAGCCCACAGAGTAAGCAAAAGGTGCCGCTCACCAATCAGAAACAAATATTTCAAGTCCACACACAGGTCCAAGCAGAGAGCCCCTCAGGACCTGTGACTAACTCCTATTATGGGTAAATATTAACATGTTGGTGGGTATAGATATGAAGTTAGAAAAGGCCCACAGGAGCAGGAGGACTGAGAGCAACTCACAGGGACAGTGGACACAAAGACAGAGAAGCCATAAGAGCAGACATGAAGCCGTGCACCAGGCTGGGGACATGGGGTGGGGACAATGGGTCTCCCAAAGGCCTCACTGGATATGCAGGGAAGACCTGGCCACATCAAGTAACAACAAGACAAAAACAGAAACTTAGGAATAAATTTATAAAGCAGACTTTACAGTCAGTGTGCCCAGCCTCTATCAAAATCTATACCCTGAAAATTATAAGACAGTGATGAGAGAAATTGAAGAAGACACAAATAAATGGAACGATAACCTATCTTGATGGATTGGAACAATTAATATTGTTAAAATGTCCACTTCAGCCCTGGTAGCCCATTGCCAGCATAGGAAGAGTTAGGAGGAGGGTTTTAGAGGATAGTAGAAAGAAGGGTGACTGACTTCCTTGAGGGCTGGAAGAACTTCCTGCTTCGTTGATACAGACTTCACAGAAACAAAAAAAAAATCCTAAAATTTGCACAGAACTACAAAAGACTCTGAAAAACCAAAGCAATCCTGAGAAAGAAGAACAAAGCTAGACACATCACACTTCCTGATTTCAAACTATATTACAAAGCTATAGTAGTCAAAACAGTATGTTACTGGCATAAAAGTAGACACAAAGACCAAAGGAACAGAATCAAGAGCCCAGAAATAAGCCCTCGCATACATGGTCAACTAATATTTGACATGGGCGCCAAGAAGACTCAAGGGGGAAAGGTATAGTCTACTCCATAAATGCTTCTGGGAAATAGGACAACCACATGAAGAAGAATGAAACTGGACTCCTCACACCACTCACAAAATTTAACTCAAAATGGACTAAAGACTTAAATTTAAGACCTGAAACTGTAAAACGACTGAAAGATAACATAAAGGAAAAGCTCCTTGACAATGGTCTTGGCAAAGATTTTTTTTGGATATGACACTTGAAAGCAAAGGCAACAAAAGAAAAAATAAACAAGTGGGATGACATCAAACTAAAATGCTATTGCACAGCAGGAGAAACTGTCAGCAAAATAAAAAGGCAATCCACAGACTGGGAGAAAATGGTTGCAAACCATCTATCTGATATAAGATTAATATCTAAAATATATCAGGAACTTATACAACTCATTAAGAACAACAAAAAAAATCTGATTTAAAAATGGGCAGAGGATTAAAGATGGCGGCGTGAGAGGTGAGACAGAGGCTTCTTCCTAAAACCATATATAATATGAAAATATAATTAATACAACTAATCCTGAAAGAGCAACAGGAAAGAGGACTGCGCCAAACTGCATACACCTGGAGAAAAGAATAAACCTCATGGAGCAGGGTAACGTACCAAAGCCGTGGCCCAGCAGGACCCAAGCCCTTCCCCCACCCAGCTCACCAGCAGGAAGAAGAGAAACAGAGCGGGGAGGGAGTGGAGGCCTGGGACTGCTGAATACCTAACTCCGGAGATTTGATCTGGGAGCACAAACCTGTATTTCATGGTGTTTTCATGGTACTCTCATAATTAGGGGGTTGGAAAGCTAAGACAAACAGGATACCTGGAGAGACTGATATTCCAGCTGCTTGCGGTAAGCAGGGCTCCATATCCAGCTGCTATGGGACAAAACAAAGGTAGGCAGTCTATGAGACTTCCAAACAGCAAGAGGGCTGCTAAAGGGACAAGGACTGCACAGAGCTTACTGCTCAGGAAAGAGGACAAGTAGACAAAATTATCCAGGTGCACTCTGCCAAGCAGGTTGGGAACTTTCACGAACTTCAGGAGCTCCAGCTCCATGGCTAGCTACAGAGTTCCAAGGACCACCTCCATTATACACAGCCAACTGAGACTTCCTCCCGGCCAGCCACGCCTGGCTCACAAACCAGCAAACCCTACCCTGGCATTAGGCCAGCCAGACGGAAGCCAGAGGAAATGCAAAGCACAGAGGCTTATAACTGTGTGCTCGGCCCACTGGTTCTGGCAGTGGAGACAGGCATAGCAGCGGGAAAGCAGTAAACAGGTCTTTCCTCCCCCCAGGCACCAATACCACTCCCCTGCAACCCCTAACATTGCTCCAGGGGCTGAGCTGCTCCAGAGAGTAGAGCTTCTGGGCACTAGAGACCGCCAGATACAAATATGAAATGCCAAAGGAACCTGGTCCAAAGTAAAATTATGAATAAAACCCCTGAGAAAAATTGAAATGAAATCGACCTCATGAATCTGCCTGAAAGGGATTTCAAAATAAAAATCATTAACATGCTCATGGAGGTGCAGAAAAATATTCAAGAATTCAGGGATGAATTCCGGTCGGAGATCCAATCATTCTGGAACACAGTATCAGAAATGAAACATACAATGGAAAGTTTCAAAAGCAGATTAGATACAGTGGAGATGATAAATGAAATAGAAACTAGAGAAAAGGAATACAAAGAAGCTGATGCACAGAAAGAAAAAAGGATCTCTAAGAATGAAAGAATATTGAGAGAATTGTGTGACCAATCCAAATGGAACAATATTCGCATTATAGGGGTATCAGAAGAAGAAGAGAGAGAAAAAGGGATAGAAAATGTCTTTGAGGAGGTAATTGCTAAAAACTTCCCCAATCTGGGGAAGGAGATAGTTTCTCAGGCCATGGAGGTGCACAGATCTCCCAACACAAGGGACCCAAGGAAGACAACACCAAGACATGTAGTAATTAAAACGGCAAAGATAAAGGATCAGGACAGACTATTAAAAGCAGCCAGAGACGGGACCCGAGCACTCACCCACCCCAGCGCACCGGCGGGAGGAGAGGATTCAGAGCTGGGAGGGAGTGGAAGTACACCCCACGAAATAACCGGCCCTGGTGATCTGCGCAGGGAGTGCTGACACACATCGCGTGGTGTAGCGGAGATTGGTGAGACAGAGGTTGCAGGATCTGAGCTGGGAATGTGCCAGGGTGCTTGCAGCTGGCTCCCAGGCAGGAAAAAAAAAAAGAAAAGCGCGTGCTTTTTTCAGCGGTCTTAAAGAGACAGGAGCCGAGTGGAGGAGCCAGATCGCCCCGGCACACTCAGCCCAGCAGCCTGGGAGTCCTGGGGAATTTCGGACCCCTTAGCTGGTGACTGGGAAAGGGTGGCCGCCTTAGACTTCCCACAGAGATCAACAGCCTCCCATTCGTTCCCACCCCGGCCAGAGCTATTAAGGGCCCTGCAGAGCGGCGCGGCCATGGCTGCGGAATAGTGGAGCAACAGCGCCACCTACAGCATCCCCACAGAATCTACTCCGGCTGGGAGTTTTTTTCTTTCTTCTTTTTTATTGTTTTGTTTTGTTTTTTGTTTTGTTTTGTTTCATTTTTTGTTTTTTCTTCTTTCTTTTTTATTTTCTTTTGTATCTTTTTTCTTTCTTTCTTTCTTTCTTTTTTTTCTTTTTTCTTTTTAAAGTCTTAAACCAGCTGACATATGTGGCAACTACCAGCGACCACTTCTATAGCCATGAAAAGACAGAGGAATATGGTCCAGACTAAAATCAATCAGAAAACCCCAGAGAGGGAGCCTGAAGGGATGGAAATGCACCGTCTTCCTGAAAAAGAATTCAGAATAAAAGTCATAACCATGCTGATGGATCCACAGAGAAATCTGCAAGAGCTGAGGGAGGAAGTGAGGGAAGTGAGGAAAGACAATGCAGAAATCAGACAAGCGATCGATGGGCTTAACAGCAGATTGGGTGAGATGCAAGAGACTGTTAATGGAATAGAAATCAGAGAAGAGGAATACAGAGAAGCTGAGGCAGAGGGAGCTAAAAGGATCTCTAGGAATGAAAGAGTATTAAGAGAACTGTGTGACCAATCCAAATGGAACAATATTTGCATTATAGAAGTACTAGAGGAAGAAGAGAGAGAAAAAGGGACAGAAAGTGCCTTTGAAGAAATAATTGCTGAAAACTTTCCCACGCTGGGGAAGGAAATAGTCTCGCAGTCTATGGAAGCCCACAAATCTCCCAACACAAGGGACCCACGGAAGACAACACCAAGACACATAATAATTAAAATGGCAAAGATCAAAGATAAAGACAGAGTATTAAAGGCAGCTAGAGAGAGAAAAAAGATCACCTACAAAGGAAAACCCATCAGACAATCGTCAGACTTCTCAACAGAAACCTTACAGGCCAGAAGAGAATGGCATGATATATTTAACGTTATGAAAGAGAAGGGCCTCGAACCAAGAATATTGTATCCAGCACGATTATCATTTAAATATGACGGACGGATTAAACAATTTCCAGACAAACGAAAGTTGAGAGTTTGCCTCTCATAAGCCACGACTACAGGATATCTTAAACGGACTGCTCCAGAAGGAAGAACCCCTAAGGCTAAAAAGATGTCACCAGAGAAAATAAAATCATAGCAAAGAAAGCAGACCATCCAAATACTAACTAAAGGCAAAGAATAAAACACCTAATATATAAAGAATGGAGGAGGAAGAATAAGAAAGGAGAGAAATAAAGAAACATCAGATGGTGTTTACAATAACTTAACAAGAAAGTTAAGTTAGATTGTTAGATAGTAAAGAAGCAACCCTTGAACCCTTGGTAACCACGAATCTAAAGCCAGCAATGGCAATAAGTACATACCTATCAATAATCACCCTAAATGTAAATGGACTGAATGCACCAATCAAAAGACACAGGGTAACAGAATGGATAAAAAAGCAAGACCCATCTATATGCTGCTTACAAGAGACTCACCTCAAACCCAAAGATATACACAGACTAAAAGTGAAGGGATGGAAAAAGATATTTCATGTAAACAACAAAGAGAAAAAAGCAGGTGTGGCAGTACTTGTATCAGACAAAATAGACTTCAAAACAAAGAAAGTAGCAAGAGATAAAGAAGGATATTACATAATGATAAAGGGGTCAGTCCAACAAGAAGATATAACCATTATAAATATATATGCACCCAACACAGGAGCGCCAGCATATGTGAGACAAATACGAACAGAATTAAAGGAGGAAATAGACAGCAATGCATTCATCTTAGGAGACTTCAACACACCACTCACTCCAGAGGACAGATCAACCAGACAGAAAATAAGTAAAGACACAGAGGCACTGAACAACACACTAGAACAGATGGACCTAACAGACATCTACAGAACTCTACACCCAAAAGCAGCAGGATACATATTCTTCTCAAGTGCACATGAAACCTTTTCCAGAATAGACCACATACTAGGCCACAAAAAGAACCTCACTAAATTAAAAAATATTGAAATCCTACCAACCAACTTCTCAGATCACAAAGGTATAAAACTAGAAATAAATTTTAGAAAGAAACCAAAAAGGCTCACAAATACATGGAGACTTAACAACATTCTAATTAATCAATGGGTTAACGACCAAATCAAAAGAGAAATCAAAGAATATATGGAGACTAATGACAACAACACAAAGCCACAACTTCTGTGGCACGCAGCAAAGGCAGTTCTAAGAGGAAAGTATATTGCAATCCAGGCCTATTTAAAGAAGGAAGAACACTCCCAAATGAATAGCCTAAAGGCACAATTACTGAAATTGGAAAAAGAACAACAAATGAGACCCAAAGTCACCAGAAGGAGGGACATAATAAAGATCAGAGAACAAATAAATAAAATTGAGAAGAACAAAACAATAGAAAAAAATCAATGAAACCAAGAGCTGGTTCTTTGAAAAAATAAACAAAATAGATATACCCCTAGACAGACTCATTAAGAGAAAAAGAGAATCTACACACATAAACAGAATAAGAAATGAGAAAGGAAAAATAACGACGGACCCCACAGAAATACAAAGAATTCTAAGAGAATATTATGAGAATCTATATGCTAACAGGCGGGAAAACCTAGAAGAAATGGACAACTTCTTAGAAAAATACAACCTTCCAAGACTGACCAAACAAGAAACAGAAAAACTAAACAGACCAATTGCCAGCAACGAAATTGAATCGGTACTCAAAAAACTACCCAAGAACAAAACCCCCGGACCTGATGGATTCACCTCTGAATTCTACCAGACTTATAGAGAAGAAATAACACCCATTCTCCTTAAAGTTTTTCAAAAAATAGAATAAGAGGGAATACTTCCAAACTCATTCTGTGTGCCAGCATCACTCTAATACCAAAACCGGGCAAAGATCTCACCAAAAAAGAAAATTACAGACCAATATCCCTGATGAACGTAGATGCAAAAATACTCAACAAAATATTAGCAAACCGAATTCAAAAATACATCAAGAGGATCATACACCATGATCAAGTGGGATTCATCCCAGGGATGCAAGGACGGTACAACATTCGAAAATCCATCAACATCATCCACCACATCAACAAAAAGAAGAACAAAAACCACACGATCATCTCCATAGATGCTGAAAAAGCATTTGACAAAATTCAGCATCCATTCTGATTAAAACTCTCAACAAAATGGGTATAGACGGCAAGTACCTCAACATCATAAAGGCCATATATGACAAACCCACAGCTAACATCATACTTAACAGCGAGAAGCTGAAAGCTTTTCATCTAAGATCGGGAACAAGACAGGGATGCCCACTCTCTCCACTGTTATTCAACATAGTACTGGAGGTCCTAGCCACAGCAATCAGACAAAACAAAGACATACAAGGCATCCAGATTGGTAAAGAAGAAGTCAAATTGTCACTATTTGCAGATGACATGATACTGTACATAAAAAACCCTAAAGATTCCATTCCAAAACTACTAGAACTAATATCTGAATTCAGCAAAGTTGCAGGATACAAAATTAACACACAGAAATCTGTTGCTTTCCTATACACTAATGATGAACTAACAGAAAGAGAAATCAGAAAAACAATTCCATTCACAACTGCATCAAAAAGAATTAAGTACCTAGGAATAAACCTAACGAAGGAAGTGAAAGACCTGTACTCTGAAAACTACAAGACACTCCTAAGAGAAATTAAAGAGGACACCAACAAATGGAAATGCATCCCATGCTCTTGGCTAGGAAGAATAAATATTGTCAAAATGGCTATACTACCTAAGGCAATCTACAGATTCAACGCAATCTCTATCAAACTACCAACAGCTTTCTTCAATGAACTCGAACAAATAATTCTAAAATTCATATGGAACCACAAAAGACCGCGAATAGTCAAAGCAATCCTGAGAAGGAGGAATAAAACAGTGGGAATTACACTCCCTGACTTCAAGCTCTACTACAAAGCCACAGTAATCAAGACAATTTGGTATTGGCACAAAAACAGACCCACAGACCAGTGGAACAGAATAGAAAATCCAAACATTAACCCAAACATATACAGTCAATTAATATTTGATAAAGGTGCCTTGGATATACAATGGGGAGATGACAGCCTCTTCAGCAGCTGGTGTTGGAAAACTGGACAGCTACATGTAAGAGAATGAAACTGGACTACTGTCTAGCCCCATACACAAAGGTAAACTCAAGGTGGATCAAAGACCTGAATGTAAGTCATGAAACCATAAAACTCTTAGAAAAAAACATAGGCAAAAATCTCTTGGACATAAACATGAGCGACTTCTTCATGAACACATCTCCCTGGGCAAGGGAAACAAAAGCAAAAATGAACAAGTGGGACTATATCAAGCTGAAAAGCTTCTGTACAGCAAAGGACACCATCAGTAGAACAAAAAGACTTCCTACAGTATGAGAGAATATAGTCATAAATGACGTATCAGATAAGGGGTTGACATCCAAAATATATAAAGAACTCACGCACCTCAACAAACAAAAAGCAAATAGTCCAATTAAGAAATGGGCAGAGGACATGAATAGACACTTCTCCAAAGAAGAAATTCAGATGGCCAGCAGGCACATGAAAAGATGCTCCACATCGCTAATCATCAGAGAAATGCAGATTAAAACCACAATGAGATATCACCTCACACCAGTGAGGATGGCCAACATCCAAAACACAAACAACAACAAATGTTGGCGAGGATGTGGAGAAAAGGGAACCCTCCTACACTGCTGGTGGGACTGCAAATTAGTTCAACCATTGTGGAAAGCAGTATGGAGGTTCCTCAAAAAACTCAAAATAGAAATACCATTTGACCCAGGAATTCCACTCCTAGGAATTTACCCTAAGAATGCAGCAGCCCAGTTTGAAAAAGACAGATGCACCCCTATGTTTATCGCAGCACTATTTACAATAGCCAAGAAATGGAAGCAACCTAAGTGTCCATCAGTAGATGAATGGATAAAGAAGAGGTGGTACATATACACAATGGAATATTATTCAGCCATAAGAAGAAAACAAATCCTACCATTTGCAACAACATGGATGGAGCTAGAGGGTATTATGCTCAGTGAAATAAGCCAAGCCGAAAAAGACAAGTACCAAATGATTTCACTCATATGTGGAGTATAAGAACTGAGAAAAAAACTGAAGGAACAAAACAGCAGCAGACTCACAGAACCCAAGAACGGACTAATAGTTACCAAAAGGAAAGGGACTGGGGAGGATGGGTGGGAAGGGAGGGACAAGGGGGAAAAAGGGGCATTACGATTAGCAGATGTAATGTTAGGGGGGCACGGGGAAGGCAGTATAATACAGAGAAGACAAGTAGTGACTCTATAGCATCTCACTATGCTGATGGACAGTGACTGTAATGGTGTTGGTGGGGGGGACCTGATGAAAGGGGTAGTGTAATCACGATAATATTGCACATGTAATTGTAGATTAATGATATCAAAATAAACTTAAAAAAAAGAAGCTAGTTTGCAATGGCAATATTTAATAGGAAACCTAACCTAATCTGGAGGTGAGGGATGATTCATTCCACAAAGTAAACTTCGAGTTCTGCTCTAAAGAAGAATGGGTAGAAATTTCCAAGGAAGGTGCAGGTTGGGAAAAGGTATTTTATGAGGAGAAACAATATCAAATAAAGTCTCTATTATCCTTGGGGAAAAAAAAAGTATATCAATAATACCTTAATAAAAAAATTTTAAAAACCCCTAAAGAATCCACTCCAAAACTACTAGAACTAATATCTGAACTCAGCAAAGTTGCGGAATACAAAATTAATACACAGAAATCTGTTGCATTCCTATACACTAATGATGAACTAGTAGAGAAATCAAGAAAACAATTCCATTCACAACTACATCAAAAAGAATAAAATACCTAGGAATAAACCTAACCAAGGAAGTGAAAGACCTATACCCTGAAAAGTACAAGACACTCTTAAGAGAAATTAAAGAGGACACTAATAAATGGAAATTCATCCCATGCTCTTGGCTAGGAAGAATTAGTATTGTCAAAATGGCAATCCTTCCTAAAGCAATCTACAAATTCAACGCAATTCCTATCAAAATACTGACAGCATACTTCAGTGAACTGTAACAAATAATTCTAAAATTCATATGGAACCACAAAAGACCCCGAATAGCCAAAGCAATCCTGAGAAGGAAGAATAAAGCTGGGGGGATCTCCCTTCCAAACTTCAAGCTCTACTACAAAGCCACAGTAATCAAGACAATTTGGTACTGGAAGAAGAACAGACCCACAGACCAGTGGAACAGAATAGCGAGTCCAGATGTTAACCCAAGCATATATGGTCAATTAATATATGATAAAGGAGCCATGGATATGTAGTGGGGAAATGACAGCCTCTTCAACAGCTGATGTTGGCAAAACTGGACAGCTACATGTAAGAGAATGAAACTGGATTACTGTCTAACTCCATACAAAAAAGTAAACTCAAAATGGATCAAAGACCTGAATGTAAGTCATGAAACCATAAAATTCTTAGAAGAAAACATAGGTAAAACTGTCTTGAATATAAAAATGAACTTCTTCATGAAAGTATTTCCACAAGGGAAACAAAAGCAAAAATGAACAAGTGGGACTATATCAAACTAAAAGTCTTCTGTACAGCAAATGACACCATCAGTAGAACAAAAAGGCATTCTACAGTATGGGAGAATATATTCATAAATGACATATCCAATAAGGGGTTGACATTCAAAATATATGAAGAGCTCATGCACCTCAACAAAGAAAAAGCAAATAATTCAATTAAAATATGGGCAGAGGGGTGAACAGACACTTCTCCAAAGAAGAAATTCAGATAGCCAACAGGCACATGAAAAGATGCTCCACATTGCTAACATCAGAGAAATGCAGATTAAAACCACAATGAGATATCACCTCACACCAGTTAGAATGGCCTCCAACCAACCAAAAGACAAATAACAACAAATGTTGGCAAGGATGTGGAGAACAGGGAACCCTCCTACACTGCTGGTGGGAATGAAAATTAGTTTAACCACTGTGGAAAGCAGTATGGAGGTTCCTCAAAATCTCAAAATAGAAATACCATTTGACCCAGGAATTCCACTCCTAGGACTTTACCCTAAGAATGCAGCAGCCCAGTTTGAAAAAGACATATGCACCCCTATGCTTATTGCAGCATTATTTAGAATAGGCAAGAAATGGAAGCAACCTAAGTGTCCATCAGTAGATGAATGGATAAAGGAGAGGTTGTACATATACACAGTGGAATATTATTCAGCCATAAGAAGAAAACAAATCCTACCATTTGCAACAACATGGAGGAGCTAGAGGATATTATGCTCAGTGAAATAATCCAGGTGGAGAAAGACAAGTATCAAATGATTTCACTCATCTGTGGAGTATAAAACAAAGCAAAAACTGAAGGAACAAAACAGCAGCAGACTCACAGAACCCATCAATGGACTAACAGTTACCAAAGGGAAAGGGACTGGGGAGGATGGGTGGAAGGGAGGGGTAAGGGGGATAAAGGGTCATTATGATTCACATGTATAATGTTGAGGGGGAGGACACGGGGAAGGCAGTATAATACAGAGAAGACAAGTAGTGATTCTATAGTATCTCATTATGCTGATGGACAGTGACTGTAATGGGGTATGTGGTTGGGACTTGATAATGGGGGGAATCTAGTAACCACAAAGTTGCTCATGTACTTGTATATTAATGATACCAAAATAAAAAAAGATATGTGCACCCCCATGTTCATTGCAGCATTATTCACAATAACCAAGACATGGAAACAACCTAAGTTTCCATCGATGGATGAGTGGAGAAAGAAAAATATACATATGGAATATTATTCAGCCATAAAAAGGAAGAATCTTGTCTTTTGTGATAACATGCTTGGCCCTTGAAATGTTAAGTGAAATAAGTCCAATACAGAAAGAGAAGTACTGCATGTTCTCACTTATATGCACAATCTCAAAGAGCTGAACTCACAGAAAGAGAGACAGAGTGCTGGCCAGAGATGGGAGGGAAGGAGAGATGTTAGCCAAAGGGTACCGACTCCCAGCTGTAAGTTCTGGGGATTTAACATACACACAATGACAATAATTAACAATAGTCTGTATATACTTGAAAGTTGTTAAGAAAGTAGAGCTTAAATACTATTACCACCCACACCACAAAAAAAGGTAATCTGTGGTAGTGATTTTGCAATATATATCATGTATGAAATAATCGTATTATACACCTTAAACTCACATATGTCATATGTCAATAATATCTCAGTAAAGCTTGGGGAAAATAATAATAATACAAAAAGACCTAACCCTCAGGAAGGGTTAAAAGATGCTCATCATGCAATAGGAAAGAAGTAAAGGCGGAGACCACTTAGAAAAATTTCCATCCAGTATGGTTACCATGAAGTTGAGCATGTAAAGGGATACATTTCAGATGCCAGGAAAATGTCCTGATACACCAGAGTTCATTCCTGGTGATTTTAGTTTCTGAAAATAATTCATTTTGGGCACCACTCTGGGTTTAGGTAATACCAGGGCTCAAATTCTGAGGAAAAAAAGCTTTCAATTCCCTATTTCTCAGCTGGTTTTCTTCTCCTTTGTCATTCAAATACAAGTTCCCTGGCGGAGAGAACTCTCCTAAGTCTTGGGTTTTCACTTGGGCAAAAAATCCAAACAGTTCCACTGCTTTAAGAGGAAACACGTTATAGCTGTTTTGGATGAATAACAAACTATTCAAACCTACAGAGAAGCCCATGTGTGAGCCCATTAGTTTCCATAAGAATTCACTGCGGCCCAGATTTTGTCACATCTGAAACACTGTTAGCTTTCAAGACAGAAATAACACCTGAAATTGTCCCTTTTAGTTTTCTGACATTTTAAGGAAGGGCAAAAGTCTGGTGTGTTCCTTCCTGAAAGGAGCCACTTGGCTGAGCTTTTCCAGAACCTCTACAGTGATGGTCAGCTTTTACCCCATAGCCCACAGCTGGGAGCCTCACTAGCTGAGAAGTCAGGGCAAACCCCTAGATGTCTCTGAGCCTGTTTCTTCACCCTTGGAAGGGGATGATGAAACTGACTTTGCAGGGTTACTGAAAGCATTTCCAATAACATCTGAAAAGCTCAGCACAATCCTGGGCAGGTATTCGGGGAGGTTAGCCTGTTTATATAAAGAGGACACTGATGCCTAAGAAGCAGCTAGCCCAGATGTCTCACAGCTGGCTGCAGGCAGACAGGACACCCACACCAGGCCTGTGGCTTCTCTGCTCTGGACTTCTGGGCCAGTCAGTGCAGCCCATGCCCTATCTTCTGCTGGCATACACCATACTGCAGCTCACCCCCATTTCAGAGGAGGGTGGGAAAGCCCAAGGACACTACAAGAAGGCTCTGCGGCACTTCAGGGGCACACACACTGAACCATTACTGGCCGTGGTTCCAGGAGGCTGTGCTGAGAGGGCAGAGGGGAGGCCCTGTGAGCAGGGCTAGGCTGGGAGCATGGGTTTCCCATATGTTGTCCCATGCCTAGGGGACAGCACTCACTGTTAATGCCAGCATTACTTCTCTGTAGTTCCTGTTCCCATTGAGCCGCTTCTTCAGGGCTCGAATGGCATCCTTTGGCCTGGAGAAAAGGAGAAAGGGAAATTAAGATCCTGGCAAATTCCACTGGGGTACCATCCTACAGATCCACTCCCATTTGTGTGAACTAACACATATATATGGGAATTAGCTATAGCACATTTGCAAATGTAAAAGAGTAGAAACAGCTAAATGCCCATCAATATGAAACAGATTAAATCACGTTTATCCACTGTGGAATACTATGCAGCTGCAAAAAAGAATGGACACCCCTTACGCACCAATATGGACCAAACTCAAAGATATGTGAAAAGAGTCACCTGCAGAGCAGAGCAGGGCTATGCTACTATGTGAGCTATAACAGGGCAGCAAACATATCAATAGAGCACGTGCTGGCACAGGAAGAGAATCTCTGGAAGGAGCCACAAGAAGCTGGCAACTGTGGCTGCTCCTTGGGAGGTGATAGGTGACAAAGCAGGCAGGAACGTTTCTCACTAAATTGCCTCTTTGCAGCCCTTTTGAATTTTGTACCACATGCATTATGTATTCAAGACAGTAACTAACCCACTGGTGTGTGGGTGCACTAAAAGAAACCAGGGAGAGACACAGAAGAGAGGATAGCCAGGTCCTTGCTGAGGCCTAGATGCTTGACTCCTCCCAGGGCCCATGGAACTCTTTTTTTCCTGAGAAAACTTTTAAGTAAGTCTTAAGTCTCCTCAAAACCTGAGAAATTGTGTGTTTTTAGGTAATGGATCAGATATGGATTCCCAGAGAGAATCTGGCAGAATTATAGGCAGTCCCCAGTTTACAAATGGGCCATGTTCAAAAGCTCATTCATAACCTGGCACACATTCTTCCTTACCTGCTGTTAGAGCTGGGAGTTAGGGCTCCCCAGCCAGCCCTCTGAGAGCGCCTATCAGGAGCAGGCCTGGTGTCTAGCATGTTAGTTTATTCTAAACCAGGGTTCACCAAAGCTGTGGGACTAAGAGCTACCTGTGGCATAAAACCTGCCCCCAGTGCCCCATCATCTGACTTCTGGGGAGCCCCCAGTCTCCCTGCAGGCCTGCCCTCTGCTGTCACAAGTGGGATCCAGCCTTCTACTGATCAACATGTCAAAATATCTGGGTCTTTCCAAAGTTGAAGGTTTGTAAATCAGGGACCTCATGTTGCTTCAGCTCTGAAATATTTATGATCTATTTACCAAACAAAAAAATAGGGGTAAGGAAGTGGGGGGGGTGCTAGAAGCTCTGCTAATCAGCCCAACTTAGAAGTACACAGTAGCAAGGTGAAGCTTCTAGAAGAAATTAAAAAATACCCGGAGTCACCTATTTCCCATTCCCAACTTGAAACATGGCAGCTTGCAGGAATTCTTGGCTCCTGAGTGTGAGGGCTGATGTGACGAGGCTCTCTGGGGAACAGGTCCCTGCCAAGTGTGTTTGCAAGATGGCTGCAGTTTCCAAACAGGGATGCTGATTTCTGCAAAGATGGGACTTGACAAGCTCTCGGCTTTGAGGACTGTGTGTGGACTTGAGCTGGTGAAGGTCAGTGGCTGCTGGCCAGGAGCATGGACTGGATTCCCCTCTCTCACATGCTCTGTCAAGCCACAGTTGGCCCTGACCCACGGCTGCCATCCCTCTCAGTCCAGTCTCATCCCTCTCCTCTTGAACTTCATGGAGCAGAAAAACGGGAACATCCTCCAAGGGCTGCCATCACTTATAGCTCACAGAGCATGGCACATTCAGAGCTCCCTGGTGTGGGGGTGATGGTGGTGGTGAGAAATCAAAGAGTCGGCAGTCTCCTAGCTGAGAGCTAAAATGAAAATTCATCCTCAGGAAGTACTGCCTGAGAGTGACTGGGTGAACACAAAAGCAACTATTTATCTCTCTCCCCAGGGGAGACGCTTCAGAGGAAGATCAAAGTCATGTCAGAAGAACTGCAAAGTTTCAAGAAGCAGCAGGTTAGACAGCATGGAGCTGGAAACAGGGAGGAAGAAGAAAGAAGCGTCAAGAGCCAAGATGGAGCAGGAAGAAGGGGCAGGATGGAGCAGCAGGCATGAGACACCCCAACACCCTGGCAGCTTTGGGGCCTCAGGATATGGTGGCCTCTGGGTCATTTCAGCCTCCCCAAAGTCGCCTCAACCCCAGACGTGTAAGAGCCCTTCTGTCCAGGTATACTGAACTCGTCTTGCCCTTCAGCTCCCGAACTGCTTCTTCTGAGACACCCTCTCCTCATCCCACCAGGAGAACATGGCTGCCCGCACCACCCCCGCCACCACCTTGAACACCTCCTCTCCCTCCCTCCCCATCTCTCTGCTGTTGTCCTGCACTGCTTGTGTACCCTGAGGTTACTCCTCCGTGCCTCCCCCAGCCTAGAGGCTGGGTCACAAGATTCAATGAGCTAGAGAAGGTCCAGAGATGGTCATGAAAATGATCCAGGTCCATCGATCCTCATCAGAGCTGCCCAGCAGATTCCCGGGGAGCACGGACAAAATCCATCCGCCTGTCCCCTAATAGGGCAGTTATGGGTGAGGCCTGGCAAACAGGCTCTAAAACATTCCCAGGTAGGCCATTCAGCCAGGCACTCCTGGCTACTAACCAAGGACTTGGGGCATGACAGACTTCTATGCCAGACCTGAGGCTGGAGGTGACCTCAGTCTTGGACATAGGGAAAGCCCGGGGAGGGGCCCCACGGGGCTGCTCACCGAAACTGCATCCACCAGGACCAAAGCCTCCCAGTAGTGAAGCTCTGGATAAATAAAAGAAGTGCCAGCAGAGCTTTGGTGGCTGGAGCCAGGTCAGCTGGGGCTTATGTCCCACATCTGCCCTTCCTAGCTGTGCTGTGAGACCTTCAGCAAATGACCGAACCACTCTGGGCCTTTAATGTTTTCTCAACATTAAAATGGGCTGTCCCTGCCTTATAGGGCTGTAGGGGAGAGGGTGGCTGCATGAGCTGGTGCAATCCAGGGCTCGGCCCAGGAGCCTGGCAATATGGCAAGTGCTCAGAGAATGGCAGACACGGCAAGGGCAGCAAGAGCATCACCAAGGACCAGCCAGATGACGCTACGAATGAGAGTGGTGAAGGCACTCATGGGCAGTTGGACGTCTTTAATGGAGAAAGACTGTAAAGGATGGATGCACATAAATAGCATGGATATGGGGATACACACACCCAGACAGCCCATGTGTATTTACTGCTTTAGTTCTTACCACAACCCTGTGAGATAGGTACTGTTGGTTCCCACATTTTATAAATGAGGAAACCAAGACACAGGGACACACAGTGAGGGATACAGGCCTAGGATCCCAGGCCAGGGTGGCTCCAGGCCCATAAGCCCACTGCACTCCCCTTCCTATGGACAAGTTGCACACACTGCCCTCCAGTCTGGGTTCCACCTTCCTCTCCTGCCATCCACCCAGCTGACCTGGCTGAGGTCCTCGGACGCGGCAAGACTCCACCTGGGTGTCACCTCACCCCAGAAGCCTTGCTGCTGACAACCCCAAGGCCAGAGGGTCTCTAGTATCTCGGGTATCTGCCATGCTCCAGTGTGTCTCAGCCGCTATATGCAGCTTCTCTGGTCATGCTGTTAGGCTTACGTTCACATGTCTGCCTCCCTCTCAGACTGAGTTCCTTAGGGACTTCATTCATTTGTTCACTTATTTAACAAATGCTTGTCAAGAGTCAATTATGTGGACACTATGCTAGGTGTTGGGGTACAGCAGTAAGTGAAACAGAATTCCTGCCCTCATAGAGCTCACAATTGAAGGAATTGGGGAGGAGACAGACATTCTAACTTCACACAAATATGTCAGCTTAAATGGTGATGAGTGTAGGATAATATAGGGTATTATGAAATCACACAACAGAGGACTTGTCACAGTTAGCAGAGAGGGATGTCAGAGAGATGAGATTCAAACTAAGATCCAGTGACAGACAGAACTAATTGGTGAAAGGGAGAGGTGTGAGGAAACAGGACCTCCAGGACTGAAACCCTGAAGCAGGAAGGAGCTACCTGACCATTAGCCGAATTTGTGGAGTTTTTCTCCCACTTAGGATGAGATTTTGACAGTCACCTCACAGCAGAGGTAAGAACAGAAAAGCCCCAGAAAAGCCTGCAGAAACAGGAGTGCAGCTCACTTCAGGAGGACAGTGAGTTGAGAACTGGAAAGGAAGCTGGCCTGCCTCTCCTGGGAGGAGGCGTCAGCCCTTTGGAATGAAGAAGCTCCATTCCAGCACCCATGTGTCTATCCCCCCATTTGTGGGCAAACTGGGTACGGGAATGTGGAAAACTCAAGGAATTGAAAGCTCTGTGGGGCTGAGCAGGAAGACAAGGGAGCAGCCCCAGGGGAGCAGCTGCAGGCCCAGCTAGCACGCAGGGTCCCTGATGGTCAGACTGTTACCCTGAGAGAAGGCTTGGTAGCAGGGGAGGAACACAGTGAGTCTTGAGTTGCTCAGAGACCCTCTGCCTGCAGCCTGGAGAGTGCAAGGGAGGAAAGGATGCAAAGGTAGATGGGCTGCCTGGAGGGTGCAGGCCCCCAGGAGAGGATGACAAGGAAGAGGCTCTTCCCAGCCTGACCACGCCGCCTTCCCAGTCTCCATCCCCACCTCCACCCCCTCCCAACTTCTTCCCTGCTCACCCAGATGCTGTGTCCCCAACAAACTACCTTTTCACGCCACCCTTTACCCACGGGCACACGTCTCCTCCTGCCATCATGGAGGCCCAGCCCAAAGCCTGCTCCTCCAGGAGGCATCCCATAGCCTTTCCCTGAGTCTGCTGCAATGGCACACACCAGGCCACAGCCTACCCAACCCTGCCTGGTGAGCACCGGAAAGCAGCCTGGTGCTCTCACCGTGGTGTCCTGGAACCAGCCACGCTGCAGGGTCCATAGACGTGGCTAGACAACTGGATAAAGGAGTGAATGAGCAGGGAAGGTGAGGAGACAGGAGCCTCATTGGGCCTGAAGGAAGATGGCCAGTGGGAGCCCAGTGACTATGGCATTGTGAATGTGTGGTCCTCAACAACTGTGTGACACGTCCATGTGCCAGCACCATGCTGATGACCTACACTTAGATGGCAGAAACATGCCATCTTTCACCGAAGATTCCTGGACTTACATCTCCAGGGTTGGCCACTGCCCCTCCCACCAGACACCATGGCGGCAGGATCCAGTCAGCAGCTGAGATCTGAAGGGTTCAAGCTGAGCCGAGCTCTGCACACCTGTCTGCTCCACCCCGTGGCCGTTCACGACCCAGACCCTGGAGTTCTCCCCAGCTTCTCTCACACCCGCACGGGCAAATTCTATCGGCTCTACCTTCTAAATATATTCAGAACCTGACCACTTCTTATTCCTTCCTCTCCCATCACCCTGGTCAAAGCCACCACCCTCTCACACCAGGGCTACTGCGATGGCCTCCTGACTGACTTCCCTGCTTCCTCCCTGGGCCTGCCCCAGCCAGGCCATTCTGGGCACAGAAGCCAGAGCAGTCTCTTTAAAATGAACCTTGGACTAGGCCCCTTTGCTGCTCAAATCCTCGGAGGAACTCCCCTCTCACCCAGAGGCAAAGCCAGAGTCCCCATGGGCCTGCGCTACCTGGGTCCCAGCCTCTCTGACCTCACCTACCAAGACTATATTCCCTGCCCACTCTGCTCTGGCCCCACTAGCCTCCTTGCTATGCCTGAAGCACACCAGATACCCTCTGTCCCAGGACTCCTGAGCTTGCCCCTCCCTCTGCCTGGGAAGTTCTTCCCCGGGAAAACATTCACGCTCATCCCCTATCTCCTCAAGTCTTTGCTCATGGCTGTCTCAGTGAGGTTTTCCTTGAGTAGTCCACTTAAAATCACTCACTCCAAGCCTCCTTCCCCAGCTTCATCTCTCAGCAGTCTTGTTACCAGCTGACCATGTAACGTGGCCTAGCTTGTTTATGGCCAGCCTCCCCGTTTTGGACGGCCAGTTCCTGGAGGGGAGGCTGGCTGTCTGTCCTCAATGCTATGTCCTGATACTTATACTAGGACCCAATACAGCATGGTCATTCTGTATTTGTTGAATGGAGGCAGGATCAGCCTTGAGAGGCTAGCCCCGTTTGTGCAGGAAGGCTGGAAGTGACAGGGCCAAGAAGCAAGCCTGTGTCCAGGCTCTCCTCACCTGACCTGCTGGAGATGGTAGAGATGGCGTGGCTGCCGTAAACCCCATGTTTGTGGTGTGGATGGAGGGTCAAATGCAGACGAACTCAGAAGAAATATGAGTAGAGTGTAGCTGTGAGGTAGCTGAGGAGGACGTATAGTGAACAAGGGCGAGAACGGGCCTGGTGGTACAGGAAGGCGAGGGCGTGGGTCGCGCTCCCACGTCAGAAAGCCTGGCAGCTCAGGGCCTCACCTGCAGGTTCTCACTCCCGGCCTCCGGGCTCTTTGATTCCAGGGGTTCCAGCCCAGCAAAGAGGGCAGAGACAGCCCCACGCCTGGGAGGGAGCCGCAGAGGCCGGGAAGGAGGGGCTGGAGGAGGCGACTAAGGCTACGGAGACTAAGGACCCCTGGAGACCAAGTAACCAAGCAACTTCACCTTCACTTGTGATTAAAAGCAGGTTATTCAAAGAGGTCGTTGCTACTCTAACTCAAGCACTGCCATGGGGAAGGGGGGTGGCCGGGAAGAGGGAAGATAATTTAAGAGTGTCAGCTTATTAAATGCCAAAGCAAACAGACCACAAACAAAATGAAGAGTAAAACGCCCAACACCCTGAGCCCTGCCAGGCTTTGAGGGGCAGCCAGGAGCTGACAGGCTTCACAGGAGCGGGGTGGGGAGGCACATACCCTTCCTCCGTCTCATTGATGATGTCACAGATCTCCATGTTCAACGTCCAGTCCTCGCTTTGCAGGGAGCCGTCTGTTGCCTTTTCTGTAAAGTCAGAGAGAAAACGGATTTACAGTCCTCCTGGAAAGAGGGGGTCCTGGCAGAAAACAGCAAGGGACCAGAACCCCCACATGCTCCTCCCAGCAGGTGGGCTTGGCCAACAGAGCAGTTCTAGGGAAGCCACTTCCCCTAGAGAACACCCAGAGGGAGATCTGGGTCCGGGCTTTGCAAGACGAAAACGTTCTAGAGATTGGCCACCCAGTAATGTGAAAGCACTCCACACCTAACAAATGGTGGAGATGGCAAACTTCCTGTTACATGTGTTTTAACACAACTAAAAATTTAAACAAAAAACAAAAAAAGACCCCTACTGTAAGCATTATTCCCTCCCTCATTTAAAAAGAAGGAAAGGAGGTTCAGAAAGGTTGGGCACTTGGCCAGGATCACATAACTGAATTAGGGGAATGATATCTGATCTCAGGTCTGTCTCTAATGCCCAAGCATTTGCAAGAGACTGCCCCACGTGCCAGCAAAGCTGCAGTTCAGATCTGAAGTCGATGCCTTAGACAAATTCTGAACCTGCCCCATGTTCACTGTACAATTCATGAGACTGGTAACATCACCTCCATTTTAACAACTGCTTCATACAACCCACACTTCTGCTGATACCAACTAATAAAGCAGACTGACTCTGTACATGCTGGAAGAGTCCTTGTTTTACTGGGTGCAGCTATGGAGAAGTGACACTTGTTTTTTATAGAACATACTAGAACTCACACATCCAAACAAAGGCTGTACTTACAAGCAGTGACAACACACTCCAAAAATATAGCCATTGCTCAAAACATTTATGCAGCAGCCTTCAGTCTGCATTAAAAAGCCTCGCTGCTTTAATTTTTACCAAGAAAGATGCCCAACTTTTTCGCCTACTTTATTCATTCCCCTTGACACCTAAAGATCTTGAACACTGGTGCAAATCCGCCTCAGGAATGCTCTGCATGCAGCAGACTGGGCAACGTACTGGGAAAGCCCGAGGCTTAGGGAGCCCTTAACCAAAGTCCACGGACGGTGCCAGTCTGGCAGGGCAAGAGGCAGCGTTTGCTGTCTGCCTGCAAACAGAGAAAACTGAGTGGAAAGGGAAGGAAGGGAGGAGAACCTGCGGCAGACTATTCAGAGCCACACAAGCCTAGAGACTCTGCTCGCCCCACTGCGGCAGGTGGAAGAGAGGCCACGAGGTCGTGAAGCCAATAAGTGGCACAGCTGGGCTTGTAGGGGAAATGAGAGCCCCCCAGGGACCGGGAGCAACCAGGGGTAAAGGTAGGCACCCAGGAGGGATGGCTCACAGCACCGTGGGCTTAGACCAAAGACGGGCTGAGAGGTGGCACGGGCAGCATCGCCAATGGGGACAGCAGTGGGCTCCCCTCCCAAGGCACAGGGCTTTGCCTGGAGACCAGAGAGGCCTGACTGAGAGGCCGCAGCAAGGTTCCTGAGTCAGTAAGCATGTGGAGGAAATGATCCCTGCCTCCAGCCTACTGCTCTCCCCACCGCACTGACCCTCTCTGTGTCTGAACAGCCCTCCGCTGCCTTGTTTCCACTCCCTCTTTGGGTCATATGCAGCAGGGGAGAGTCTGTAGCCACAAATCCAGCAGCCTCCCCCAAAGGAGGCCAATCCTAATGAAGCCACTCAGCCTGAGGGCCTGAGCTTGCGACCCTCTGAGCCAGACCACAGGGCCATCCTGCACTGGTGGTCTGTCCCCCTCACACAGGGGCTGTGGCACAGACTCTCATGAGGAAGAAAGTACTGTGATTGCACTTGGTAGGGCCACAGGGACCCTGTCTTGGGAGGCTTAATAGAGGAAATATTAAACCAATGAAACCTCATTTCCAAGTTTGGTTTAGCAGCAGAATCCATTAACCTCATACTCACCCTCTCCCTTCCTCTAATAATATCAGGAAGGGGTTCAAAGGCATGATAACTTATCCTCAGGGTAGCACATTCTATTCCATTATTCGGATTCTGGGTTTTCAAGCTAAAAGACAGATACTTGTTTTGATTATAAAGAACCAACCCAAAAGCATGCTTCTTTCTTTTCATTTTGCTGGAAATGCCACATAAATACAACTGTGGGTGTTTGACTCTAGTGAAACAGATGAGGGAAGAAGGCCGACAAAGGAGCTCAAATCAGTACTGATTTCTCTCTCCTCATAAAGGAATTCTCAGCGATGGGAACAAAGTCGTATCTGATGCCCCTGGAACCCTGGACAATCAACGTGGAGTCCCCCACTCGGTCCTGTCCCCAGACCAGAGTAAGCAAAGTTTAATCTCATTTCTTCTGCTGTCAGAATCTAGGATAAATCTGGTGAAACAGCAGAAACAAATGCTCCAGGGAGCAAAAGGGCGAGTCATTCCCACCAGCCAGCCCTCGGGATGGATGAAGATCAAAACGTCAGTGATCCTGGCTGTAAAGGGCTGACCAGTCAGAAGTCTCTAGTGATATGGTAATGGCCAGGGGCCAGGCAGGGCTGGGCAGGGCAGGACTGGGCAGAGATGGGCAAGGCAGGGCAGGGCAGGACTGGGCAGAGATGGGCAAGGCAGGACTGGGCAGGGCTGGGCTGAGTAGGGCCGGGCAGAGCTGGGCAGTTGCAGGACTGAGCAGGTCTGGGCTGGACAGGGCACAGCTGGGCAGAGCTGGACAGGCCTGGGCTGTGCTGGACAGGGCTGGGCCGATCTGGGCATGGCAGGGCTGTTCACAGCAGGGCTGGGCTGGCCAGGGCTGGGTTGGGATGGACTGGGGAGAGCAGGGCTCCCATTAAACTCAGTGCAAAAGAATACGTCATCCTGATGCTGTTGCCATGGCATTTTCCCCATTCAAAAAAGGCTGCCTCCATCCTGGTGTAATCTGGGGGCCAGAATACTCTGAAGCCTCGACCCTGGCAGCAATGAGAGAGCTCTCGGCTGTACCCTTTGCCTCTCCCTTGCAGTCCGAGATCCAAGGCAGTCCTGTAGGGAGGTGCATCGCAACCCAGTGGCTTGATTTCCTGACTGCTGCTTTTTACACTTTGATGTTAAATATAGTGACTTCAGAAGCAGCCAACACCAGAAGGCAAAAGAAGGCTGGTTTTAGTATTTTGCATTCAGCAACATTCCTTTTGGTGAGAATAGAGGGGAAAAAAAACCCATTGTCTACCTCCCCAACAACCAAGAGTGTGGGTAAAAGCCAGAGGTGCTGCCCAGGGAACAGCCTTCAGCGTTGCTTTGCACCAGGCATGGAGAAAGAAGAAAAGGGGCTCTGGTTAGACAGCAGTCTCCTCTGATTGTATCCACCAGTAGCATGAGATGAGCCCTCTGGATTACTCTATGCTAGTGAGGCAGGTGGGCATGTACCAGTCAGGTGGGGAGAAGAATCCACCCGACATTCTGCACAGACCCATCATGGCCTATTGCTTCAGGCTCCTAGCGGGCTTTGTGAATGTAATTGCAGCTGCTCCACTTCCACTGGAAAGATGAGAGAAGGAATTCCAAATACTCAGCCCTACTTTATAGAACATCCTTTTTTTCTGGCAGCTGTCCCCACTGTCCCTCACCGCTCTTAAAAGGAAGACAACAGGGCCAGAAGAAGGTGTCCAGCTGGCAGACCACTGGGAGGCAGCCTTCTCTGCAACTGGAGGGCAAATTAAACCCCATGGTCTCCATGCCATTTACTAGAGATTGGCAGAGGCTGAGGCAAGCCAAGCCCCGTCCTTGGAGCTGGAGAGGGAGATGGTTAAGACCTGCCTCAAGAAGTCAGTATCACGGCAGAGGCAGGGACACCGTTGCTCGTGACAAACACAGCCCAGCCTGAGCTGGAATAGAAGACAACCACAGCACTGTGGGCAGATACCTGAGCCCTGTGCCAAGGAGCTGGGGAGGAAAATTAATGGCATTCACACACACAGGATGACAAACACACGTCTCTTTAAGCAGAGGACAACAAGGCAAGCCAGGAAGAAACAGCCAGAGACTGTGTGAAGTCCCAGAGGAAGCTACTAAGCCCTGTCTCTCACTCCCCAGCTAGAGAGAGCACCAGGGTAGGGCATGATGTCGAACAGTACTTCCAAGCCTTGGCTACAGTTTACAATCACCAGGAAGCTTTTAAAAAATATTCCTGCCTGGGTCCCACCCCACACCTTTCAGTCAGAACCTTTGGGGCAGGAGCCTAATGGAGAACCCTGATTCGGGAAGGAATGCGACCTGGTCATCCAGCCGACACAAATGGACTGCACAGTTCCCAAGTGCTGGACACCGAGAACACGGTGGAAGGCAAGAGAGACCTGGTCCCTGCCCACATGTAGCCCAGAGGAGGACGGGAGTCAAGGGACCCTGGTTCCAGTCCTGGCTCTGCCACTGTCGGTCTGAAGCTCTTGCACTATTTATCCCCTTTCTTTCTGGGCATTAGGTTTCCTGTCAAATGAAGTGATACGCCTGAATGATCTCTGATCTGCCTTCCAGAGCACCGCCCATTCTGACAGTATGTTGGCCTATATATACTTTTTCTTCTTTTTTCCTCATGACTTAGTGATGTTGAGTATCTTTTCATGTGTTTATTGGCCACTTGTATATCTTCTTTGGATCAACGTCTATTCCAGGCCATTTTTGAACTGGGTGGGTTTTACTGTTGTTGAGTTGTAGTTCCTTACATATCTTGGATACTAATCCTTTATCAGATACATCTTTGCAAATATTTTCTCCCATTCTGTTGCCTTTTCACTCTTAATGTTCTTTGATGCACAATGGTTTCTAATTTTGATTAAGTCAAATTTATTATTTTTCTTTTGTTGCCTATGCTTTTGGTAACATATCCAAGAAGTCATTGCAGAATCCAATGTCATGAAGCTTTTTCCAAGTTTTCTTCTAAGACTTTTATAGTTTTAGCTCTTATGTTTAGATCTTTGGTCTATTTTGAATTAACTTTCTGTATGGTAGAAGGTAAGAGGCCAATTCTTTTACATGTGGAGATCCAGTTTTTCCAGTGCCATTTGTTGAAAAGACTGTTGTTTCCCCCCCACTGAAAGAGGTCTTCGCACCCTTGCCAAAAATCAATTGACCATATTTGGGAGGGTTTATTTCTGGGCTCTCTATTTTATTTCATTGGTCTATGTCTGTCCTTATGCCAGGATAACACTGTTTTGATTAGTGTAAGTTTTGAAATCAGGAAGTGAGAGTCCTCCAACTTTGTCCTTCTTTTTCAAGGTTGTTTTGGCTATTTGGAGTCCCTTGAGATTCCATATGAACTTTAGGCTGCATTTTTCTATTTCTTCAAAAAATAATGGATTTTGACTGGGACTGCATTAAATCTGTAGATCACTTTGGGTAGTACTGTCATTTAAAAAAATGTTAAGTCTTCCAATCCATGAATATGGGATGTGTTTCCATTTATTTATGCCTCCTTTAATTTCTTTCAGTAATGTTTTGTCATTTTCAGTGTACAAGTCTTTTGCCTCCTTGGTTAGTTCCTAGGGATTTTATTATTTTTGATGCTATTGTAAATGAAATTGTTTTCTTAATTTCCTTTTCAGATTGTCCATTGTTAGTGTATAGAAACAGCCGATTTTTGAGTGTTGATTTTGCATACTGTAACTCTGCTAAATCTGTTTATTAATTCCAAAATATTTTTCATGAAATCTTCAGGGTTTTCTACATATAAGATCATGCCATCTGCGAACAAGGATAATGTTATTTCTTCCCTTCCCATTTGGATGCCTTTTGTTTCTTTTTCCTCCCTAATTGCTCTGGCTGGAACTTCCAATGCTGTGTTGAATAGCCTTGGTGAAAGTGGGCACCCTTGGGCTTAAATGCTTTTACAAAACCAAATCATAAAAAACAAAAAACAAAATCATACACTGTGAGAGCAAACAAAGCTAAAGAGAAGCCTCATCTGAGTCCCCGTTCCACAGTAAGTCGGGTATCTGCTGGAGGGTGAAAGCAGGAACCACATCAGCATCCAGAGCTCTGGGCTCTTGTATCTCTGCTTCCTGCCCTGAGGAGATCACCTGAGACTTCTCTGGTTGGAAAGCCTTCACTCCAGCCAACTGCCCATGCTAGCTGCCATCCCATGTCTCCTGAAGAGCCTCCTCTGGGGCCATCCCCTGGTGATGCCTTCCGAAGGCTCTGACACGTCAGGGCGATCTGCGCGTGACTGAGCTTTCAGGGCCATTTTATTTATTATTATTATTATTTTTAATATACTTTATTTTATTATCATTAATCTACAATTACATGTGCAATATTACGGTTATTAAACTACCCCTTCATCAGGTCCCCCCCACCAACCCCGTTACAGTCACTGTCCATCAGCGTAGTGAGATGCTATAGAATCACTACTTGTCTTCTCTGAGTTGTACTGCCCTCCCCGTGCCCCCCCAACATTACATCTGCTAATCGTAATGCCCCTTTTTCCCTCTTATCCCTCCCTTCCCGCCCATTTTCCCCAGTCCCTTTCCCTTTGGTAACTATTAGTCCGTTCTTGGGTTCTGTGAGTCTGCTGCTGTTTTGTTCCTTCAGTTTTTTTCTTTGTTCTTATACTCCACATATGAGTGAAATCATTTGATACTTGTCTTTTTCGGCTTGGCTTATTTCACTGAGCATAATACCCTCTAGCTCCATCCATGTTGTTGCAAATGGTAGGATTTGTTTTCTTCTTATGGCTGAATAATATTCCATTGTGTATAAGTACTTCAGGGCCATTTTAATGCTACATGGAGAGCTTCTTCCACTCTCACTGGCTTAACGAGCCAGGAGGACATTCTTGGCTCCTGAAGTTGCAGGAAGGCAGGATAGCTTCATTTCCTCAGGAGGACCCAACCTTAGGCTGATGAGGGCCCTTCAGAGGTGAAATAATGACTGGAGACACTTCTGAAAGCCCTGGGTGATAGGCACTGGGTGGTCTGATGAGATCAGAACTAGGCTCCCAGATGTCCCCAAGTTCTCCCTCTGGACTCAGAAGCAGGAGAAAGGACATCATCACGGAGCATATGAACAGGGGTCTGAACTCAGACTTTGGTGAGTCTTCGTTCTGCCAATTGCTGTGACTCCCGGACAGTAATTTGACCTCTCCAAATCTTCTTAGCACTGTAAAATGTGATGATAGCACTTTTCTCACACAGTTGTGAGAGTAACCTAAATAACGTGCATAAAGCATGTGACAGAGCCTCTAACACAGTTACATCCCTCCACAGACCATGGGCATTGCTATCAGCCTCATTATCACCACAGCTTCCCAAAGGGGGCTTCTGCCACACTCCCCTCCGCTCCCCTTCCTTCAGCATTCCCTTGTCACCACTGCCACCTACAGGTAAACAGCCAACCACAGGCTATGCCCAATGGATTCAGTGCCCCAGGAGCATGCAAGTATCTCCAGCCTTTCTGATTTCTGGGTTTCTGACCCAGGAGAACTCCATGCCCAGAAGCCAGTCACAAGGGGCTCCCGTTCCAGAAGGAACCTTGGTCCATCTGCATGGGAAGGAAACAGCCCTGGCACCATTTCCTGAGGAATCCAAATGTTAAAACTCCTAGAGGTCCTAGAGACCATGTAGTAAGAAGATTCCCCATAAGTTACTGAAAATAAAAGATGTCACACTTCCTGGACCTCTGGAAATGGGGTATGTGGGGAAGTGGCGGGGCACAGTGTTGCTGCTAGGTCCCCACTGGCAGCTTCTTGCTTAAAGCTACCACTGAACCACTGATTTCAGGCCTTCAAGGAAATATCACTCATTTCTTTCAAACACACACAAAATAGAAAAGCAGAAGGGGGAATGAAAGCCGATGTTCACCAAGCACAACATTCTGTTTGGGCCCAGCTCTCTACACACATTACCTTATTTAACCCTCCCTTCTACCCCTCAGGCAGGTTATCCCATTCTAATAGGTAAAGAAAATGAAGCCTAGAGAAGTGACTAGCCCAGCGTGCACAGCCGGCATGTAGCAGCATTGCCAACCACATGACCCAGGTATTCCTGGTAGACCTGGCCTTGGACCCCAACCCATCCCACAGAAGGTGGTGAGGACAACGAGGACCCTTGCCTCAGGAGCAGACTGGCCCAGAGTTCCTGGATGCAGCCACCCTCCAAACCCAGAGTAAGAAGTGCAGAGAGAGTAGTGGTGAGAGTCAAGTTAAATTAGCTGCTAGCTCAGCTTTTCCCCCTTGTTCTTTTTTTATTAGCGAACTTGTAATATTAGAATAATTTCAGATTTACCGAGAAGTTGGAAAGATTGTACAAAGAGTCCCCATATGCCTTTCTCCCAGTTTCTGCTAACATTAACATCTTATATAACCATTGTTCATTTGTCAAAACTAAAAAACTAACTTTGGCACAGTACTATTAACGAAACCCCAGAGTTTATTTGGATTCCGCCGGTTTTTCCACTAATACCCTTTTGTCCAGGATCCAGTCCAGGACACCACATTGCATTTAGTTTTCCTCTTTTTAATCTTCCTTAAAGACTGACAAACTCACAAAATCACTAACTTATTCTCCTGTCTGGAGAGCTCAGTTCTAAAGGGCAGCTCTGTAGGAGCCACAGTTCCACACCCTGGCCTAATTAGGACACCACATCCTCCCTTTCCCCAAACAAAGGAACCCTTCAGGCCAGCCGAACAACAGAGAAAATAGAAGCTTGTTAAGCCACACAGGCCTGAGGCTGCTGATCCAAGTTTTTTTAACTGGAATTCCCTTGAGAGGGATCCACAGATTTAAAATGCATTTGGGGTGTGTTCTCTAGAAGCAGAGCCACTGGTTTGATGTATTCCCTTCTTTGAACTTAATGGAACATTTTACGTGCGGAGTAAATGAGTGTGCAAAAGAGGAGCGGGGGAAGACACTGATTGAGGGCTGCAACAGCAATGAGCAGCTGGGAGAGTGGGGCCTCTGCAGAAGCCAGGCCCAGGCCAGGAAGTCGGTGCTGGTGGGTTGTCCCGGCGAGCAGGCCCAGCAGGCGGCTCTATGACAGCCAGGCAGGTGGGCCAGTTGACTGGGAAGATGAAAGGTCCCTGGGAGCTGGGGCTCAGGTTTGAGCCACGTTAAAGCAGAGCGGACATGCTGCCAATTTCTTCTTCCCCAGAGTGCCTCTCGGGGGCCGTTCACCTCACTCACATGCACTTTGAGAGACAGATGAGGTGTGCTTGCGAGCTGCACTGGTCCCAACCCTTGATTCAGCAGCTCCTGATTATAGAAGCATGCATGCTCAGAGGAGACTTGACTGCCAGTCGTAGGGGAGGGGAACATGCAAGGCCACCCAAAGGTTTCCCAGTTCAATTCTGAAACTTTAACTGAGAGGCCTCTCTCCCTGCTAGGCATTGTGCTAGGGTGGGACAGAAAGACAAGCAAGATGGAACTCCTGCTCTTAAGAGGTCACCAGGCGGGAGACCTGCAAACAAGCAGCCAGCACAAATGCGAGAAGTGTTATAAGAGGAATGTGCAGAAAAAAGGAAGATTCACGGGCCAACAGATGCCAGAGGAAGAGTCAATCACGTTGAGGGGAGAGGCAGGGTCTGTGAAAGCAAAGGAAAAGAGCTGGTGAAGTGGAAGAGCAGCCCTCGAGGAGGAGGGGGCCTCGCAAACAGCAGGAAGGGCTGAGCAGAGATAAGCAGGCCTGCCAGGACAGGGCTGGGAACGCCAGACTGTGGTGAACGGAAGCAGTGAGAGGAGGCCAGCTGGGAAGTGTCCTTTCATTTTCTGCAAGGAGTCTGGGCTTTCTGCAGGAGGCACAGGCAGCGCTTTTCAACAGGAGTGACAAGAATATTTGCCTTTGAGACAGATCACTCTAGTAACAGCGTGGGGGCTGTACTGGAGTGGAGAGACGCAGGCAGGAAGTGGGGGCGGGTTGGAGAGAGGACAGCACTCCGTCAAGGGCATGGTCTGAAATTTGATTGTCAGTCCTGGGTCATTTGGCCCTGGGCACATTTCTTAAACTCTCTGAACTTCAGTTTAGTCTTCTAAATGGGTAAAACGGTCGCACCTCCCCAACAGGACATTCATGAAGATGAAATGAGTTAATGATGTAGAACACCAAACAGGGAACCTGGCACACGATGAGCATGCAATAAAGATGAACTCCAATTCTTAAAACGCACACTATGTGGACTGGACCTCGGGAAAGACTGAATTCATGTGGGAAAGGCAGAGGGGAAGGTGACTGTCTCCAAGGCTTTTATGGCAGCCTCCAGGCAGAGTGAGGAGGCCACCTGAGTCCCTCCTAGAGTGTGGGCGGACAGGACCATGACAGGCGGCATTCTACTGCCCAGGTCCAAGGCAGCCCATCAGAGCAGCGAGGGGTCACAGGCACCACCCCAAGCCAGGCTGCAAAGGAAGGTGTCCGTTCTGCCTCAAAGCCCGGAGAAAGACTCCCAAAGTTCCCGAGGGCATGCACCTGCTGTGCTTGGTAGTAAAGCCACAGTGCTCTGACTAACTCCTGAAAAAAGCTGTCCTTCAGAACTAGGTGAAGAGAAACACTCTCCTTGCCACCGTCACAGCATTTTCAGTATTCAAGGGCATCTGTGAGGAGTGGGCCAAAGCAGCCCATCAGAGTGAGGCTCAAACATTAGCTGGTCTTCCCATTTGGAGACCTAGTCTAAGGAGGAATGGCAGCTAATAATAAAAATGCCCGTGTTAAAACAATGAAGTTAAATTCTTACTCTTAAATTAACAACACTTAAGAAAAATAATACCCATTGCTGGGAAGGTTACAGTGAAACTAGAACATCACATTATTGATGGTAGCATGCATCTAAGAACACTTTGGAAAAACAACTTGGGCAATAGCTATCAAGGGGCATGCTAAAAAGGTTCTTGTCTTTTAATCTAATAATCTCTTTAGGACTCATCTTAAATATTTCAAAGAAAAAAGCTATACAACCTGGCAAGCCCACTTACAGGTATACATACCCAAGAGACATGAAAACGTATGTCCACACAAAAACTTGTCTGCGAAGTAGTGACTCTCTAGCACCTTACTACGCTGATGACAGTGACTGCAATGGGGTGGGGACAGGGGACTTGATAATATGGGTGAATGTTGTACCATAATGCTGCTCATGCGAAACCTTCATAAGAGTGTATGTCAATGATACCTTAATAAAATAAATAAATAAAACTTGTTTGTGAATGTTCACAGCAGCATTGTTCTAATAGCCAAAGTGGAAAAACCCCAAGTGTCCATCAACTGATGAACAGATAAACAAAATATGGGTACGTCCATACCACAGAATAGTATTTGGCAATAAAAAGGAATGAAATTCTGATATGTGCTGCAACGTGGATGACCTTTGAAACCACTATGCCAAGTGAAAGAGGCCCAATCCAAAAGGACAAAAATTTATAACTGCACTTACCTGAGTACCTAAAGTAGTTAAACTCATAGAGGCAGAAGGAGAACAGTGGTTGCCAGGGGCTGTGGGAAGGGATGGGGAGTCAGTGTCGAATGGGTATGGAGTTTCAGTTTGAGAAGATGAAACAGTTCTGACAATAGATGGTGATGATTCCTGTACAACGTTGGACTGTATTTAATGCCAATGAACTATGTACTTAAAAATGGCTTAAATGGTAAATTTCATGTTATTTATATTTTATCACAATATTTTAAATGGGAATAGATAGACCACAGACTTTATGACTCCATTTGTAAGAAATATCCAGAATAGCCAAATCTATAGAGACAGAAAGACTAGTGGTTGCCTAGGGTTGGGGGAAATCGCTAACAGGTATGGGATGGTGAAAATGTTCTAAAACTGACTGTGGTGATGGTTGCAAAACTCTGTCAATATCGTAAGAACTATTGAATTGTACACTTTAAATGGATGAGTTGCATAGCATGTGAATTATATTTCAATAAACCTGTTGAAAAAAGGGGGAAAGCTGCACACAGAAACATGTTCAATATATTATTTAAAATTCTTAAAACTTCTCAAATATGAAATAGAAAAGTAAGTAAATTATGGTACACATGTATCAACTTAACTGAGCATAATATAGCCATTATAAGTAATCATTGTTAAAACCTTAGAGATACATTTTATAATGGCGTGAAGAAAGCAAGACACAAATTTTTTTTTTAAAGGGGATGCATATGGCCTGGAAGAAATGAAAAAAAGTGAAAATAATCAACGTGTTGAAGTATTTGGCTTAGAGGCAAATCCTTAAAACTTCTATTATTGTTTTATTTATTTATTATTTTTAAAAATCTTGCTATCATTAATGTACAATTACATGAACATTATGGTTACCAGACTCCCCCTATTATCAAGTCCCCACCACATTCTATTATTGTTTTATAAAGAAGGAAAAGGGATATTGTATTGCGAAAGACTAAGAAATAAAATGGGAAACTCATAACCAAAACTAAAACTCAGTTATTTTAATTCTTCCACTAAAAATAACTAGGCACAGGGCGTATAAGTCTGCTCTGAATACAAGTCCACCTTTTTATTGACTTTAAAGACTATTTTCCCTAAGGATAAAAGCCCTCCTCCAATATCTTTCAAAAGGTGTTTCATCCTGACCAGACTTCCTAAGAACTCCTCCGTGTCCTGGAGTAGGGTACTCTGGACTTGTTTTCCCACCACCTGGTAGAGTACCCAACTAGCCAAGGAGGCCAAACTGAGAGCAGGTCTGGGCCAGCCGAGGCGGAGATGCAGGTAATATACCTGTGTTATCTCCATTCCAAAGCCAAACACAACAGGGCTCTGAATCACCTAGGAAATTGCTGCTATACATCATCATAGAAAAATCAGGAACAGCAACAGTGAGAGCAAACAGGGAAATTACATTTAAATGTACCCATACTTAACTACGAAGAAGAGACCAGACACAGCATGTATCCTACTTGTACAAAATTCAGAGCTATCAGACTTATCACATATAGGTTGGATAACTTATTAATGACAGTGTGACTTTAAGTAGTAGTTCTAACTGGGTCACCTTGAACAATACCAAACAAAGCTTGCCAAGGGAAATATGCAAATAAGATAATGAGAATCCAGTGGGGAATAGCCATTTTCCTAGCACTGGAATTTTTACTGTAGAAAAAGGAACAGTATCTATCTAGCTTCTTCAGCACTGGAGAAACAGATGATGGTATTTCATTCTTTAAGGGGTGGAGTCCAAAGGGAGGAGCCCAGCGTTTTCTGCCCACCACACCCAGTCAGGCTGGTATATGGAAAGAGTGGCACAGTAAGCTTGACATGAGGAACCCTGGGCATTGGGTGGACAGTACCTGCTACCCTGTGCAGCACGGATCACACAAGGCAGGTAGCAGAGGGCCTGCAGAGAGGCTTCCTCCCTTCCTCCCTCTCTGAGGCCAGGACCTGCAGGTAGAGCCCCTTCTCCATAAAGAATTCCCAGCCTCTGGATGACATGCCAAGTAAAACCTTCCTAGAGAACACACTGGCACAACCAACCATTTGGCCTCCTGGGGGCTACAGAAAACACTGGGAAATCTTAAACTTTCAGTTGGATGACTAGATATCTTCTGATGTTAAAGTTACGGTTAATCTTCCAGATGTGATAACAAAGCTGTCGTTATACTTTTTAAAAGATCTCCTATCCTTCAGAAATGCACACTTAGGTATTTATAGAGGAGATTATATGATGTCTGGAGTTCACTGCAAAACAATCTAGGATAGGAGAAGTGGGTGGAGCTGAGGTGAGCTAAACTGCCATGAGTTGATAAATGTTGAAACTCCCTGGTAAATACATGGGAGTTCATTATAAGACTCTTGCTCCTTTTGTAATATTTGAAATTCTCCATAGTAAAAAAAAAATTCAGTAGGAAGGGCATAAAACCATTCATAACTTTGACCCAGTAATATACCCCTAAGGAAACAAGGTAGGGGAGGGGGAGAGCTGATTCTGCAAAAATGCCTAATTGAGAAAAACTCTGTGGCTCCCAACAAATGAGAGGATGGCTAAGCAATGAGAGTACATCAATAAAGTAAAAAATGCTTCATGGCTTTTAAAAATGATAAATACTTCAGCCTAGTTGCTAAGTGGAAATCGGTATAGAAATGCTAAGTGAAAAACAGGCAGTGTAAAATATTATGTGCATACTAATCACCACAAGGTAAAAATGCACGCTCACATAAGGAAAAGGGTCAAAAGAGAACACAGGCGACTACATCCTTCCTTTCACTGGCAGTTCCATGCCTCCTCTCGGGGACGGCTTGCATGCACACGCACACACCAGCTGAATTAACTGAGCTCTTCTGGGACCCACAGAGCTCGCTTGCTGATTCTCCTCCAGCCCCATCACTGTGTAATGGCTCCTCAGGGGCCTGCCTTCCCTGATAGGCCAGGATTTCTACCAGCACAGAGTAGGTATTCAGGAAATGCTTGCCAATAGGGACAGAATACAAATGGCTGCTGTCTATGTCTTAGGGTTTGTTTTGTTTGTCTGTAAAGATACTCACGCCCACAGTAACCATTCAGGAAAGGCATTCCTCAGTGATAACCAGAGAACAATGCATTCATTTCTGATTCACAAAGTGCCTCTGCAGCCACGGGCTTGTGAAGAGAGCAAGGCAAAACAAAATCAAGCAACTTCCGGTCCAGATCCTCGTGGGACCACAGGGAAAAACCTCATTTTGTTTGCAAGCTTGTCATAGCCTCACTGTTATGGTTCCTAACACCGAGTCTGGAGATACTCCCCAAGCACATCTTGGAGAACAGGCCTTTCTTGGCCACTTGAAAGGGCAGCACTGCATGGCGGCTCTGAGTGGCTGGCGCAGTGCTGAAGGGCAAGAGCAAGAGCACAGCCGGGAAACAGAAGCCCAGGCGGCTCAGCAGCTCCACTGGGAGGGCGAAGACTGTCCAGCCGGAGAGCAGACCACGTTTGAGCTTAACAGGCTCTGCAGACAGCTGCACTGCGAGCACCAAGGTCCCCTGGGGCTGGCTCCCATCCTGTCTGGGTGCTCCTCCATCTCTTCTGCCTAGAGCTGCTTTGAGCAGCAGGCTTTGGGGGAAGTGGTTTGAAATGCGGCTATTCCAGGATGTCAGGAAGAAATCCATAGGTCATTTTTCATAACAGTAGTTTTTAACTCTTTTCGGATAAAACGTTAAAGGAAAAGTATATTCCTCTTGAGAATCTGATAAGACCTTTCTAGAAAAGTGCATGCACACACCCAGTCTGCAGACACTTTCAACGGGTACTTCATGAGCCCCTGGCCCCACGTGGACACCACTCCTGCCCTAAAGCGTCTGGTGCTTTAGCTGCTGCTGTTAGGAAGGGCTCTTAAAAACTAAAACACAACATGAATGTCCACAACAGCCAGGTGGCCGTGATGTGTGAGGTACCTACAGAGTGATGTGCAGCGGCTCTCGGGAGGGCCCTGTGACTTCATGAGGATCACCAGGAGAGATACACAGGGCCTAGGCCTCGCCACACAGCAGGAGGTGAGACATAGCTATGACACTGCGCTCTGTATCTCCAGAAATGAGACCACCACGCCTGACATCCCCAGGGCCACTGGACCACAAGACAGCCTCTTTTTGTCGGACTGGGATGCACATAACTCTATTCATTATTCAGAGTCGTTTTGCTCCAGAAAATGAGGTACACAGAACTGCCAACACATAAACTTTAGTCCATTCTCTTAATTAGAGCTAAAAAATTGGTGGTCCTGGGGAATGATCAAATCAACTACTCTGAAAATGGAAGAAAAGGTGGTCTAGGCATGTGAGGGACATGACTTCAAACCAAGCAGGGGCAAGAAAGGCTGTGGAGAGCCCACGCGGCAGACACACACCTTGCAGGCCCTGCCCAACAATCTAAGGCTCCTGGAGTTCCCAGGGACTAATTCCATCCCTTGTCCAAGAGACAAAAATGCCCTTCCCGGAAGCCTCTTGCAAGGAGCTCGTCCATATGCCATGAAAGCATTGATCATATCACTGTCCTGCTCCAGCTTTTGTTGCCTCTCCTTATGATAGTGCAAAAAAGTTAGTCTAAGTTTCTTCTTACCTACCATTGGAACATATTTAAAGGATATATCCTGCCTACTTTCAAATGGAATTTAAGGCAGTTTTTAATAATAATGTACACCCAAGGCAAACAAAATAAAATAAAAGGAAGACTGAAATCACATGGAATAGAAGACAAAATTTTTTACCAAGAACTGGAGAGATTAGACAGTATTTACAATTAGACATTAAATCAGGCCTGGGTTTCCTGGTAGCCTGGGTAAAAAGGGCAAAACATTGAGTTCCACAGTCTTCACTTTCTGATTAAAAACAGAATAAAAGACATTCCATTAGGGGAGAAGGAACTTTTTTTTTCCTGATGCTAAGTTTTGAGATGAATTTACTGCAGATTTTCTTATATTAAGGAATAATGGGCAGCATGATATATAGCATCTTCAGTAAGTTTTACACAAAACAAAAAAGTTCTTCCTATAACTTAGCCTAGCATTGAGTACCCTTCACCATCTGTCCCAGTTACTTTCCCAACTTCATCTCCTTCTTCCTGCCCTCCCCATTCCCACAAGGAAATGCACATTTCAATCAAACCAGACTCCTTATTCCTAGAACACACCCCAACCTTCTCATTGCTTTTCTCACCCTAACCTCTTCAGATCCTGCCTCTTCTACAATGATTGCGTCTCCTCCTACCGCACTTCCCACAGCCCTGCCACCACAGCAGGGTGAAGTACCACGGAGGCAGCCACGCAGAGGTGTGGGCAGGGCGTTGGAGCTCAGGCTTGGCCTGAGTGTGCATCTGACCCTGCTGGTAAGCAAGTAACAAATCTCTCTGAGCCTCAGCTTCCACATCTATAGGACAGAAATGGCAATCTCTACACCATGCCAAGCTTTTGTAAGAATGAAACAAGTATCTATCAAGGCCTGGCACAGAACCTGGCACATAGCAGTCCTTGGGAGAAGGAGGGGTGGCAATAGGTGCTGCTGTAGAAACTTGGTGATCTGTCCTCTCTCCCACATCAGGCAAGGAGCTCCTTGAAGGCAACACACTGAAGTATCTCCCAGAATGCCTTTCACATAGGAGGACCTCAGTAACTGTGTATTTTTTGTAAGTCTATTTGGAATTACGTCAGAGATCCTGTCACGCCGTGGATTCATGCCAGACCCAGGTCTGAACACAAAGCTCCTAACTCCCAGGCCATACTTGACCCACACAATGCTGGCAGTCCCTGGAGGGTCTCAAGTATACTGACGTCCTCTTTCACATGGTAAGATCCTCTTCCCCATCAGAAAGTCATTCTTATCCTACAAGTCTCCAAATAGCCACGCAAATCATATTGCTACAACCTGAGGTAGCCGTCTCACCCAAAGAGCCTATTTGAGGGGAGCCGGTGTATATTTAATTATTATGAATGTACAGCACTGACCAATGCCTTGATGCACTAGAGATAAAATCTATCAGCCCTTGATGGCTAATTTGGTATAACATGAATACTGCAAGTTCTAATAACTCACAGGAGACTACTCTAGCACTTACAAGCTATATGTCTTCCACACTCATAAAACAACCATAATTACCTTTCACGGGTGAGATGCTCTAGTACTTAAGTGACTTAACCCTACAAGGTCTGTGAAAAAAGCTAATTCGAAGAATATTTGTTTCCAAAGCAGAAGACAAGACCAAGAACTTATGAGTCCACTTTCTGACAAACAAGGTGGAAACCATATGTCCCTTCGTCTCCTGGGCATATATGTGTTACCAGGATGCTGTCCCTGGCAGCAAACAGCACAAAACTATGCTGAAAACAGTTTTGAATCCTCCATTTTGGAAGTTCCTTTCACAAGCAATGTGGCTGTGCTGTTGGGGAAAATCCAGGCCTCCCTGGGGTACGGGAAAGGAGTGGGAGTGTGGGTGGGGCCCACTTCGGAACCAGACAGGTCTCCATGCAAATCTCACTTTAAATACTGGCAGAAGGTGTTTAACCTCCTTGGGCCTCAATGTTTTTGTATATAAAATGGAGATAATAGTATTAGTGAATACAGAAATGATTCTCACATTTCATTGTACATCAGAATCATTTGGAGAGTTTGTTAAAAATACAGACACATGAGTCCCATCCCCAAAGATTCTCTTTCAGTGCATCAGAGGTGGGGCCCAGAAATCTGTGGAGATTTAAATTATTTTTTATTTTTAATTATACAATATGTAAATATATTCCCCCTTGTAAAATATTAAACATTACCTTATCAGTTATGATTGCATTCAGCTGTGAGCAATTAAAAACCTAACAGTCGCTTAAACAGATGGGGGCTTATTTTTCTCACGGAAAAAGGAGAAATTGAAATCTAGAAGCAGACAGTACAGAGCTGCAGCAGCCACTCAAGGATTTCTTAGAGGCCCCGGGACTTTCTTGTTGCTGTGCTCCGCCATCCTTGGCCTGTAGCTTCCATCCATATAACTGTAGGGCGGCTGTCACCTCAGCAGGCAGGTCCGAGGAACCGGCAGGAGGAAGGCCTGAGGGCCGAAGGGTTCTGGCACCTTAGCCATGAAGGGGTGCTCTTCCTAGAAGCTCCGGCCCCCATCTCACAGGCCACAGCTGTGCCCCATGGCCACTCCTAGATGCAGGGACACTGGTGAGAGCCCCATGGCCACTCCTAGATGCAGGGACACTGGTGAGAGACTTTTTTAGCTGGGCACATAGCCAGCCCAAACAAAATCAGGGTTTTGTCAGTACAGGAGAAATGAGGCACAGCCACTGGGTGCCTACTACAGGCGCAGGTAAGTTTCAAGTCCCTTCGGCCCTCTTTGCCCCGCACCCCATCAGTCCTGGCCTCGCGGGGGTTTCCAGCAAGCTCCTTAGGAGATTCTGAGTTCCCCCAAGCCTGAAGGACCACCGCCAAACTCACAATGCTCTTGCAGAGGGTCAGATCTGGCTTGCAAGTGCTTAGCCTAGGTGAACGATGAATGTTCACTCCCATCCTCTTTCCTCCTCTATAAGTCACCCAGAAAAACCTAACCTCACTTGTCACAGCCACATCTCGAGTTTTGGCCTCGCCCAGCATATGACTCTGGGGTGTGTGGAAATTGTTGGCCTGTTTTAAAAACCATGCTTCAAAGGATGGTGACCTGCCCCCTCTGACAACATTTAGAGAATGTGACTTGGGCCCCCAAACCTGGCTGAAGCCGTAAGATGACAGCACAGTCCCACAGGTGACCCACTGCCCGGAAAGGCTTCTTTGCACTCTACTGACACATTTGGCCTCTAGGTTAGGGGCAAAAAATCTGATGGTGGGCAAGTGTTCATCACACATTAACTAGGAAAAGAAATCAATATATACATTTTATATTAAAAAGTATATACCTTATGCAAAGGACAAAAGCCTGGAAAGCCAATCCCACTTAACGGTGGAAAACATGTTAGTGGTGAGAACAATTATGTCTCCACTTCGGGTTTTGCGGGGAGGGAAGGCAACTTTCTAAACTTTTCTACAAAAAACATGTATTTTTTTTTATAACCAGATTTATGGTTTTTCAAAAAATGTGTGAACCCTATACACTCATCAGGAATCAGAGAATAATTTTTGAAAGGCCTCTAGTGAGTCAGTTCATCCAACTCTATACCACAGCTTATCTTATCTGGTCTTTGTGTAAAATTAAATGGCAAATAAGGAGGAGGTCAGCCAAAGCAAGGTCATGACAATGAACAAAGGGCACCATGACAAGGCCACCATGCACAATGGCAGCATTTTAACAATCTGAAACCCCTCAGATTTAACAGAAGAAAATACTCCGGAAAGAAGTACAGGCTCAAGGTCCCTGTGATTTCCTAATTGAGAAGGCGGCAAAGAGAAATGTGGGTTCATTACTCAGCCACCGTGCTGTACTCTGCTACTCGGCACATAGCAATTAGGGTGGAACTCGAGGTGCCGTGCACACTAGTGTATATACAAAGCCAGCCACCCTCCCAGAGGAACCAAAATGCACAAGACCCCACAGCATCATGGCAAGCAGCTAGCTATTAAGAAAAAATTTTCCAATCAGGGTGGTTCTTAACAAACCTCTGCCTGCAATTTCCTCAGGAAGCCTCTGTGGCTATCAAACAAGCAAGCTAATAAATATATTACTAAGGCAAGATCTGCATGTTGGAAGCCGTTAACTTTGGGGAGGTAGCTGAACTGTGAGCAGGGCCTAGGGAGGCAACTTCATTCCGAAGGCTCTATTCTCTACTCATCTTCTCCACTCTAGTAAATGCTATGGCCTGCTGGCAGTCAACAGCCTTGGCTGGGCTTCCGCCAAAACAAAGCTGCCCCAGGCACTAAGGGTCCCGATTTAAACGGAGTCTGTTGCATTCTGAGCCTCCTCCTCCAAATCCGATGGCAGTAAAGTGACCTCCACCGCCACTCTTATCCTCTTTCTAATCAGTAAACCCTGAGCTTGCTGAGCTGTGCTTTCTGAGGCCCTGGTCACAATGCCTGCTTTCAGAGAATGGAGAGAGCAGAGAGTGGTGTGCCCGGAAGCTACAATCCTGGTCCCAGGGACCCAGGGCATCACCTGCCTTCGTAGGTTCTCCAAGGACTCTGACGCAAAGCTGAATCATGCATCTGACCTCACCACCTCCAAAGTCTGCAGTGATGGAGCCTTAATGCCCTAAGAGCCTTTAGGACAAACAGATGCCAAATGATGAAATAGAGTTAGGAAATCAATAATTTTAAATGACACACATCTTCTCCTATCAATTTAGCAAATTCTGAACACAAATCTCATCATGTCACTGGCCTGCCTAAAGCCCTTTATGGTTTCTCCTGCTGTCAGGGTCAAGTCCACCCAGGGTCACCAGGCCTTGCTTACTTCTAGACTGCCTCCCTCTCCAGCCCATCTCATTCCTCGTCTCCATCCTCTGGCATCAGCTCCCCCAGATGTGCACCCATCAGAGCTCTGGTTTGCACATTCGGTCCTCCACTGGGATATCTAGGGTAGTCTCTCCCCACCATCCCCATCTGTCCACTCTAGTTAACATCCAGCACTTTGAGAACATGGCCTGAAACCCTTCTTCAAGGAAGCCTTCCCCAACACTATTCCACATACTTGTCCCTCCACCCCAACCCAGGCCAGCGGAGGTTGGGTCCTAGTAAAGGTTGAGCAAATAGAAAGCAGTATACATCTTTTGGAGATCAAGAATCTTAAAAATGAGCATACATTTTGACATGGTAATTCTACTTAAAGAAATTTATTATAAATAAATAATCTAAAATGCAGACAAACATTTAAGCCCTACCACATCAGTCACTGAATTACAATAGCAAGGAAAAAAGAAACAGAAACAATCTAAATGTCCAACCTTAAGGGAATGGTAAAGCAAAATACAATGTATACATATGATGGAACTCTATGTAGTCATTTAAAAATGATGTTTTAAGCAGTTTTTTAATTTAAAATGCTTACTGTATGGTAAGTAAAGAAAAAACAAGGTACAAAATTGTATTTATAGCATGACACCTGTGAAAAAAAGGCACTAACAATACAGGAAGGAGATATGTCAAAATGTTGATAGTGGTGACCTCTGGATAGTACGATAACAACTATTTTTCTCTATTTCTCTATTTCTTCATGCTTTCAAATTTTCAGGGAGAAAAAAGGGCTTACAGAGCCTAAATTCAACCTCGCCCATTCTCCTGCCGGGCCACCTCATCCTGCGAGGGGTCAGCCAGGGGTCAGCCAGGGCAGGTTTCTCTTTCCCAGCAGTGCTGAGCCCCCATGACCCTGCCATGCAGAGCCTCCTGACCCACAGCTTGTGACAAATGCCAGGGGAGCAGACAGGAGGAGGGCTAAGGCCAACCATCCCTGCACCCCAAAGACAACGCAAAGCAACGTCTGGCAAATCGTCCCTACTCCAGTGGTACACAATTCCAGAGTTACCGGGTCACCTCAAAGCAAGCTTTTGAATGTGACCTTCCCCTTCCCCAGAAATGTCTAACTGATTTATTGCCCTAGTTTTGGCACAGGCATTCTACTATACCATTCAAGGACTACTAGAATCTTTACTTTTATTTTTGATAAGAGTGAGCCAACCCGGAACTGGCAAGCTGTATGTCACTATCCACCAGTAATGAATGACCAACCATGTTCAGGACATGGCATCTGGTCCCACTGGGTTTCAAATTAAGGTGATTTCACAGGCTTGGATGGTGAGGGCCAAAGACCTTTAGTAAGTGGGGACTGGTGCCACTGACCATATGAAACAGACTCTTTCCTGCTTTTTTGTGTCACTACTGTGGGAGGGCCTTTCCCAGTGACTGAGGATCCCAAGGCTCTGCACCCCTGGCTGTGTGGTGGGCTCTCAGCTCACCGGCAGGTTTTTAAGGCTGACGAACTGCCTGGCACTGACACACAGTCTGCATGCTGCAGTCTCTTCTCCTGTGGGCTGTAGGAATAGAAAAGCACAAGGGTAAATGGCACTAAATAATACAGGGCAAATGCCACTCATGCAGGAGTGCGCCAAGGACATTCGAGAGAGCTGCACAGTGGAGGGCATGTGGGAAGGTTAACACCCCACACCAAGCTCCAAATCATAGCTCTTAAGCTTAAAGGCAGTTCACACATGGGTCCCCTTCATGTCTCCCCAGTCCGCCTGTTTCTGACACTGCCTAACAGGGAATTACACTCCATTCCTGATACTCAGAGAAAGGTCTCCATGGATGTCCTCACAGAGGCAGTGCTGTGGGCTCCACTGGGATTTTGCCACATGACACGTCTGCTTTGGGGGGCTATCTCCAAAACATGGTGCCACTAAGAGCAGAGCCTACTCTGTATTACTCCTTCACACCCAAGTCACCCCTTCCAAAGCAGCGCAGTGCAACAAAAAGAGCACCAGGACTGGCAGGTGGAAATGAGAGGGAGGCAGGCTTCAGGTAAATGAAGACGGGCCTTTCCGTTTAACTGGAGGAGAGGCCAACAGCAGGTGTGTGCCCGGGGGATGATGAGGTTCCCAACCCTGCAGGTTTACAAGTCTGGCTGGGAGCCACCTGGCAGAATGCTCTAGAAGGAATGACTGCTTTGCCAGAGATACTGCCCTCAGTAACCCTTGGGGCTCCTTCCCCTGAGGCTCTGGGCACCTTTCACTTCACCCAGAGCAGCCCAAAGCTGCCTTTTTCATTTGCAAAATAAGGCTGACAAGAGTCTTGGGCCTGACTAGATGTTTTACCCAATGAAGGACTGGCAGGGGAGCACTGGGGAAGAGTAGCGCCGCCACTCAGTCCTCCAGAGGGAACAGAGGCAGGCCGATCTGGAGGAGGCCTGTGAGCCTCAAGGAGGCAGGAGGCTGCAACTCTCTCCAGACTCCACTTCTACCACATACAGCCAAATGTGCAGGGACTCATTCCAGGAGACTGTAAACCACCACTATCCAACCTTACTGATTTCTTACCATATCCTATGTGCCTTGCCTTTATTTACTTTATTAATCCTCACCATAACACTAGGGAGAAACATCTTATTCTCATGTTTTGCACACCAGGGAGGTGTGTTTCAGAGAAGCTGAGTGACTTACCGAAACACACACAGCAAGCAGCAGGACCTGGACTAAAACCCAGTTCTGTACAATTTCTAAACCCAAGTGCTCCACCAGTAAGTTATAATGTAGCTACTCAAGAATGGGATGATAATGATTGAATTAGGAACCCTGATATGCACAGCCTTTAATTGATTTGTTTTCACCCAAAACAGAAGTATCTTCCACCTGAACTCAACCTTTCCCAAAGCTTGCAAAGCAAGACCAGTCCTCTCTGGTGGGACCCTCCCATCCCTAACACTGCACACCTTCTGGTGTTGAGACTAATACTATGCAAGGAGTTGGAAGCTGGCTTTTAGAGCTGAAAGGACTCTTTAACTCTCATTTGGGGGAGGCCTCTTATACTTTGTCAGTATGCCTACCTACTCCCTGTCCTTGCCTGCATTATTATAATAGGTTGTGACAGGGCACTGCCTGCAGTCACCCCAGTACACAGTACGGGCCCCGGCTTAGTGCCTCACTGTGATTCCTGTCATGCCGCGTGCCAAGGGCCCTCTGGATTGCAGGGTTGAAGGGAAAACCGCAAAGAGCACCAAGCCCAGGGCAGGGGTCTCTGAATCAAAGGTACAATTTGCTTCCTTTTCCCAGTGAGGGCCATTTCTTATGACCACTCAGTAATAATGTCTGCAGGAGGCAAGAATTCATTAATTAGTAATAATTCTTATTGAAGCCTTTTTTTGCCCAGATAGGCATCGTGAGGAACAGGCCCTCGAGGTGATTAAAATCCAGTGCGGAAACCATTTTGCAATCCCCACACAATCAATGGATCCAGGCACCGACTGTCAATGGCTGCGAACATCACAAGAGACCAGACAATACGCACCTCTTCAGAAAGAAATACATCGCCTCTGAGGTAGCCTGTCAAAAAATTAAACCTGAATTTGATTGGATCGTAGGTCCAGCTTTTACATGAAATGCAGAAGACAGAGGAACATGTGAACATGCTAAATGATACCACAGAGACACAATGAGCGAAATCCAGACTCTGGGAAACTCTGCAGGACAAATGACCTGGTTTCTTCAACAAATAAATTGCAATGCAATAATTATGGAGGTGGAGTCTATAGATTGAGAGACATAGCGATCAACTGTATCCTATTCAAACTTTTTAAAAAATGATACTATGATGCAACTAGAAATTTGAATACTAACTAAATATGCAATATCAGAGAATTATTTTTCATTTTTGAAGTATAATAGTGGTATTATGGCTTTTAATTTTTTTATTTTAAATTTTAATTTTTAAAACTCATTTTTATTAAAAAAATTTTTTTAATTTTAAGTTTCTTTTTTAGTATTATGGTTGCCTTAAAAAGAGTTCATTTTCTCTTAGATATATACACTGAAATATGTGGCTGAAATAATATTTTATAAATTTACTTCAAAATAATATGGGTCAGGAGAGGGACTAGATAGGCATATTAACAAAATATCATAAGCCATGAGTTGATAAATGTTGAAGTTAGATAAAGGGCAAGTGGAGGGTCATTATACTATTCTATTTGTGCATATGTTTAACATTTTCTGTAACAAAAAGCTGAAAAAGTAAACCCAGATTCAAAGCTAAGATTAATATAGTCAATATTCATAGAAAAGAGTTAAAGGTAAAGACCACAGGGGACTTCCAGGAAGATGGCGGTGTGAGCAGGGCGGCAGAAATCTCCTCCCCAAACTATATAT
>JAVSCE010010915.1:0-10323 GCA_032199065.1 Smutsia gigantea | reverse complement strand
TTTTTTTTTTTTTTTGAAACGTACGCCTCTGCCTCCTCATTTTGTCTGGGGTTCTATGTTTCTTCCTTTGTATTAGAAAGATCTCCTATGCCTACCGGTCTTGAAAGTAATGGCTTTATGAAGAGGGCATCCTTGGTGCCCAAAAGCTCAAAACTCTGCTCACCAGTGCTTGGTTCTCCTTTGACATGTAGGTGCAGTTGTTGTTGGTGGGATGTGGGTCAGGGAGCCTTTCTGCCTGTCTGTTGTTGAGAGTGACTGATCTGTTAGCAGTGGCTGATCTCTGTCAACAGAGGCTGAAAGCCCACCTCTGTGTGCCCTCTTTGTGTCATGAGTTGCTTCTGCTGAGATTTTTTGTGCTTGTGGCCTCCCTCTGCCAGCCAGTATGTAATGCAGCCACTGCTGGGCAGGGCAGGTGTGCAGAGGAGCACCAAAGCAGGGCTGAGCCACTGGTAAGGTAGATGGAGAGTTTAGAGCTGGCTCCCACAGCTGCCCCACTATTTGGGCTGAAGGGGGCTGGGAAAGCCAAAAAATAACTTCTTTCCACTGACCAGTTAGTAAAGTCTGACAATTGCTGGGCTAACCTAGCTGGGAGGGGCAGATGTGCAGGGAAGCGCCACCATGGAGCTGAGCCACCAGCCAAGATGGAGTGTTTGGAGATGGCTCCCTCAAGTACCTGACCATTTTGGCTGACGGAGAGCTGGGGAAGAATCATCCACCTGCCCTCTCTCTTTCAGAGAGAGATTCCTTCAAAACCCACCCCTCTGGTATATTTCCTGCTGCTTGTATATTAGACTGCTACTTCTGTGTTAGTTCTCAGTAGAACTGACAGAGCATGTCTGTCCTCTACTAGCAACAGGATTCTCAGCCTCCCAGAGTGTTCCAACCTTCCCTGATGTCCAGCCCCATTAATCACCAAAACCCAATGCAATGTGGGCTTGTGTTCCTGGAGCGGGTCTTCCGGGCCTGGTGTGCAGGACTCCTGCATGCTAATCCCCTCCCTGCTCCATTCCTCTCCCTCCCAGTTGTGGGCTTGGATGAGGGAGGGGCTTAATCCCAGATCCATCACAGCTCTGCCACTTTACCCTTCTCTGTGTGGTCTTCTTCACCATGTGTTAGGTGGTTGGTTCTGCAGTCTTTATGTCATTTTCAGGGTTAGTTGTATTTGCTGTAGTTGCTTCCTTGGTGTGTGTGTGGGAGGAGGTTTCTACCTTGGTTTTCTGCTCTACTACCTTTTCCATCCAAAAGTCAAAAATTACTTTTTTTATTTCCTGTAGTCCCTAAATGAAATTCAGTATTTCCTTTGTTCATGAATGTACACAAAAACCTACAGTAGTATACAGAGTACCCATGACTTTGTCACCAAAAAAACAAAGACATTTTCATATCACATTATAGTTATAGCATATAACTGGTATAAATATCTTTATCATTCATCACTATTTCAAAATTAGGGAGGTAATTAGACCTACCCCTAGGTATTATTCTTTAATGCATTAATAAAGATATTTAATACTATATAACAAGTTTACTAACATTTTGATAACTGTGTTTCAATATAATTGGTTTCTTTTGTAATCCTATGACATTATTTTGTACATTTAAAAACTTATTCTGAGAAGGAGTCCAGCAGGTTTCTCCAGACTTCAAAAAAAGTCCACAACACAGTTAAAAACTCTGTTTAAAAAAAACGAACTCACATATACATGGAAGAATGCATAAAGCAGAGCTGTTTTTTTTAATGTTGATAACCCAAATATCTATCAGCAGTAGGATGAATAAATGTATTGTGATATATTCATATCATGTATGAATATTTTGCTTCAGGGTAAATGAATGATTTACACACAACAACACAGATAAATCTCAGATGAGTAAAAAAATGGGAGTTCTAAAAGAATGTACACTGTGTGATTCTATGTGTAGAAAGTAAAGAAAACATGTAAACTAAACAATTTATTGTTTAGGGATATAAAGATATAGTGAAGCTAAAAGTAAGTAAGAGGAAATGAGAACCACAAAAATCAGGGTAGTGAGTTACTTCATATCTAGGAGGAAAAAGTATGGGATCAGAGAAGAAATTGCAGAGGCAATGTTCCTTTTCTTAAACTGGGTAGTAGGTAGATTAGTGCTAATCATAGCATGATTCTTCATAATTTACATATATTTATTGTTTTATCTGCTCAGTATTTTGTAAAAACATTTTGAAATGTGTATAATTCTGCCTGCTTTGTAAATAATGGAATAAGGGACACCCACAGCAGAAATGGGCAGGCATCTAAGGAATGTGTCACAGTAGTCAAGATGAAAGATGTTGTGGCTTTGGCTAGGGTTTTGATAGTGGGTAGACATTAAGAGAAGTCATCATGTTCAGGATTTGTCTTAGACATAGAAACAAGAGATGCTTTTGAAGGAAATAAGAAAAGAAAGAAGTCCTAGGTCTTGGCCTGAACAACTGGATGGAGGTGGAGCTATTGAAGGGATGGGGGTACAGTAAAAGGAGTAAGCTTGAAAGGGAAATGGAAGTTTTAAAAAATAGGCTGTAAAGAAAAGCAAGAGGTACTGGAGGTAGGCGCTCCGGATACATTGGAAAAATCATATATGGGATAATCTCCACTTCTGGAATTGATGAAGCTTATGGTTTACTACATTGTTTTAGCCTTCTGTGCAGCAAGCCCGTATCTCCTTATCTATATTCAGGGAGTGATTTTGGATATTTTGTAGCTTTCAAACTTGAAGTGAAATTTTTGGGTGGTTCATAAGCTATCTGTATGGGTATTAATGAACAGTGAACTTGCACTGAAAAAAAAAAGGTATTGAAGATTTCTATTGCAGACCTTAAATTTTGAGAAGTCTGTGATAATCCACTAGAAATGTCACTAGGCAATTGCTATTTACATATTTGCTACATACACAGAAACATAGGAATCATAACATCGTAAGCTAGATAAGAATCCTGAATCTATTTTTCACTTTAAATCTGGAAAAAAAATCCAGATGGTTTCTTAGTGACTATGCCTCTCCAATAATTATTGGTGAGGTTGAGAATTACCAAGAGCAATTTGTTCTTTCAGGAAAGTTTTTGCTTTTCTATTAAAACATTAAAGCATTGAGATTTTCTCACCTGAGTGAATTTATATTCTGCCTTTATTTAGACTGCTCCTTCTTCCCTTCTCTGACTTCAGTACTGATGCACATTCTTGTCGGGTTACAGCAATTTATTTATAATTAATAATAACTGATGTGCTGGCTTCTTTTAAAAAATTCCTCCTACTTCATTTACACCTTCTAATACTTCTTTGAGGTAGTTTGGAAGGAGACTTATTCCTATTTTTTAAAGATGAGACAATCAAGCCTCATATTGGTAATATATGACTTGCCAAAGGTCATATAATTGTTAGGTGGCAGAGCATAAACTCAACTCAGAGTCTGCTAACTCCTTGAGCTCTTGTGTTTATTCTGTATGTTATAGTGGTTTGCATGTTGAGAAAAAGTACAAGTTCTTGTATACTGAGTGATTGTACTATAAAGACATTTGCTATAACTTTTTGCATTTGCATAATGAGATTAGCAATTAGAGTGCTTGCTCTAGGTAACTAAAGTAACATCATCTATATTGCAATTAAAATGAAAAGAAGCATTTATGGTTGTTCAGGGTTTCTTTTCCTTAAAATCATTTCAAAACACTTCCCTCTCTATTACTCATTTGCTACTTATAACACTTATAAATTGGCCTTCGCAGATTACAATTTTATCATTTAGAAAATGAAGAAATGAAGCCAGAGAGAAGTGAAGTTAGCTGCAAAACAACTACAAATAGATTCCCCATGATTCTCAACCTACACATCTTGCTAGATCCTGTCATATATAATTGAAATTCCTCTTAGAAAATCCCTACCTTATGTTAAAAATCATACTACAACAAAAGCATATTCTAGGTGGTACATTATGCAAAATTTTAATGCTTAAACAAGAGAATGCTATGGCAAATAATTTCTCAATATTGATATATTCAGAACACAAGGAGCATTGTCAAAAGTAGAAATTCCACGAATAACAATATATTTTAAAGGGCTAACTAAATAAAAAAAAATTTTTTTTATTTGTTCAAGAAGCTTTTGCTTCCCTTTCTATAGTTGTTTTTATGGCAGTCTTACCAAGAAAGTTTTAGTTTTCAAAATTCCTAAGCTCTGTCCACTTACCTTTGCTGGCCATAGTTCGAAATATTATTTTAAATGGTTATTTGGGGAGGAAAATACAGTTCACTTTCATTTTTTGCCTTATATATTACTCCATTGTTTTAAGTTAAATTTTCATTATCAGTGTATATCATTTTTGTAATCAGAAAAAGAAGACAAAAAGATCATTTAACATGTTTTCAGCTGTGATGTCTCCTCTAAAACTTTTCAGAGCATATCATTTAATTTTATTATGATAACCAGATGTAAGATAATGCACTGGAAGTTACTAGATTTGAAGTAACATAATTGCTATAACTCTGTATAAGTATTATGATTCATTGAATGTTTGCTGTGTTTTTATGCTAATCTAATCAGATCATCTTAGAAAAATTCGGGACCAGGAATCCATAATGATGCATTTTAAAACAAATATAATCTTTGGAATACACAAAACTTGATGCCATAAAGATTTTATGGGAAACATTTCTGCCAGAAATTTAATTATTACTTAATTTACTCTTAAACTGAATAATCATGAGGAGGATCCCATGCTTAAAATACATCCTGGCACAAATATGCTAAAAAAGTAATCAAACATATTCCAAGTTCTACAATGTTGAATCTAAATTTCAGTTCTGAAACTCTGATTCAACATCTTTACATTAAACCTCTTGAATCAATGTTTGATTCAAGCTATTTCAAGCCTGGCAGAAGTTTAAGGACTCAAAGCTAGTCTCCAATGTCATTAAAGAGAACAGTGATTTAAAAAGAATCCTTTTAAGTGTGTGTAGAAAAGTCTGGAATAGACAATGAACACTTTAATATAGAAGAAAAAAGACTTAGAGAAGTAGCATTTTCCTTGATTGGGAACATTTTTTTAGATACCTTGTTTTATATGAGTTCCTTTTGTTTATTTTTTCTTCCAAATACAAAATCTCATTGCTGTTCTATTGTACCTATGTTGAAAACAAAATTATTCATGACACTTGTTAAAGACAGTAAGAAAGACTTTATTCAAATTGGGACTATCATGATAGGTATAGGGACCACTGCAATGGGCTCTTAGAGTGTGGGAGAGAGATTGGACTCTGAATACCACAAGGAAAAGTTGAGAATTTATAACCCAGGAGCAGGGTTTGGTCAGTGGATGGAAAATTACTGAGAAGAAGCATTATGGATAAGGGCAGATTCTGGCTAAACTGACCTAACAGGATTCTTGCTGAAGGCAGGCCGGAGTGATTAGACATAACCTGGTGGGGTGTGGGGGTATATGGAGGATAAGGAACCCAATTAGATATCAAGGATGATCAAGCACAGAGGATGGAAGATTCTGACTTAGCAGGATTCTTGCTAAAGTTGGACAGTGCACAGACAAACAGAGAAGTACAAAAGTTGAGGTCTAGTTGAAAAAGAGCTCAGAGAAGCCTGAGTAGAATTTAGTCAAAGAGAGAATCTTTGTCATTGTGTTCATTTTTAAATTTGGTTGGGAGCTATGGTGCTTCAAGGAGGGCATAAGAACAGACCTTTATACTTTATGGTTGATAAAAAACATGTGGCCATTCTCTCTTAGATACTGTTGGTAAGTAATTATAAAGCAAAATAAAGCTTAAAATTAAAATGTAAGTTTTTCAAGCCCTATGCTGTTATCCAATCATACAATTGTTCAAAGCTCATCTTTTCACTATTGATTATACTTTACTTCCCTTTATTTAGAAAAGCCTGCCCTTATAGACCCCATCCATTAAGCAGTTTATCCCAAAGTTAAAAGGTAATTTTAGCAGTTTGTCCCAAAGTTAAAAGGTGATTTTTGTACCAAGTGAGGTACCACAGCTTGATATGTGGTAACAAATGTATAATTTGAACATCAACATCCAAGTAAAACCTAAGTAAGGAATATTGTTCCAGTAATCACCCATCAGTACTGAAAACATAAGATGAAAATGAGCAGAAAAGCATGAACTGGAAACCAGTCTCTGACAAATATTCAATCCAACTAAAGAAAATCCAAATCTAGAGCAGTGACTTTTGAAAAGATATGTCTTTAATAAGCAAAACTTATCATCAAGAAAAGACATTGGCAACTCTTAGCTTTAAAAAATCAAAGTTAGTAAGTGAAAGCATCAAAAAGATGATAATTTAACCGCAACTGTTTATGACCATTGTTACTTTGAATTTCTATTTGATAAAGGTATATCAGGACCCACAAAATGGAGGCTTCCCCAGTGGCCTGGCCCATGTCTCAAATCTAAACCCATCACCCTGCACTTATGGGAAACACCTGCCAAGGAAACTTAACACACTCTAGTCACAGTCCTTAAGCTCAGCTTTAGCAGATCCTCACTCTAGAAAACAGGATATGCTAGCCTTACCAGGAAATCCCTGTCATCTTAGCCAATCATGCCTTGTTCCTGTGTTGTTGCCTTTATGCTCTATAAAACTCACTTTTGTCCCAAATCACTCAGGAATGGTGCTCCAAACTTGTAAGGCACTATTTTCCCACATCAATGAATTTTTTCCCTTAAATAAAGGACAGAAAACTCATTAATAAATTGTTTTATTTTTGTCATTTAGCGTATTAGTCATACTTACCCTCATATTGAAATGACTCCAGGAGTTGCAGGACAGCTGCATCTAGGGAGGTCTCTCCCTGTGTACCAGGTAAAGCCTTAATGTGGACAGGGGAGGGATCTTGACTCTGATCAAGAAAGAGTTCACGCAAGTGGGATGTATCAAGCTGAAAACTTCTGTACAGCAAAGGACACCATCAGTAGAACAAAAAGGCATCCTACAGTATGGGAGAATATATTTATAAATGACATATCCAATAAAGGGTTGACATCCAAAATATATAAAGAGCTCACACACCTCAACAAACAAAAAGTAAATAATCCAATTAAAAAATGGGCAGAAGATCTGAACTGACACTTCTCCAAAGAAGAAATTCAGATGGCCAACAGGCACATGAAAAGATGCTCCACATTGCTAATCATCAGAGAAATGCAAATTAAAACCACAATGAGATATCACCTTACAGCAGTTAGGATGGCCAACATCCAAAACACAAACAACAAATGTTGTCAAGGATGTAGAGAAAGGGGAACCCTCCTACACTGCTGGTGGGAATGTAAATTAGTTCAACCATTGTGGAAAACAATATGGAGGTTCCCCAAAAAACTAAAAATAGAAATCCCATTTTACCCAGGAATTCCGCTTCTAGGAATTTATCCTTAGAATGTAGCAGCCCAGTTTTAAAAAGACATATGCATCCCTGTTTATCACAGCACTATTAATAATAGGCAAGAAATGGAAGCAACCTGAGTGTCCATCAGTAGATGAATGGATAAAGAAGATGTGGTACATACACACAATGGAATATTATTTAGCCATAAGAAGAAAACAAATCCAGACATTTGCAACAACATGGATGGAGCTAGAGGGTATTATGCTCAGTGAAATAAGCCAGGTGGAGAAATAGAAGTATCAAATGATTTCACTCATCTGTGGAGTATAAGAACAAAGAAAAAACTGAAGAAACAAAACAGCAGCAGACTCACAGAATCCAAGAATGGACTAACAGTTACCAAAAGGAAAGGGACTGGGGAGGATGGGTGGGAAGGAAGGGATAAGGGGGAAAGAGCGGCATTACGATTAGCACACATAATGGGGGGGAGGTATGGGGAAGGCAGTACAACACAGAGAAGACAAGTAGTGATTCTATAGCATCTTACTACGCTGATGGACAGTGACTGTAATGGAGTATGTGGTTGGGACTTGATAATGGGGGGAGTCTAGTTACCACAATGTTGCTCATGTAATTGTACATTAGTGATACCAAAATAAAAAAATAAAAAACAAAACAACAACAACAACAAAAAAGAGTTCTCAACCAGGTCAGACAAGTATAGGTAAGGAAAGAATTCATCAAAGCAAAAGTGGAAATGAATGTCAGTAGGCATGCAGGCAGTAGAGAGCAAAGAAAAGAGGGAGAAAAGGGATGTTCATTGAACTCCTCTTGGCATAGGGCAAAACCCTTGCCAACCCCTAAAGCCAGGGTCACCTGGCATCCAGTGTCTGCTTGAATCTTCAGTGTGGGAACTAAGGTCCTACTACCCCAGGATTTGAGGGAGCCGTGGAGGACTGGATGGAGTGAGATTATGTTCTGAGAACTTCCCAAAGCAAAGAAAGGAGATTTTTCATGCAGGCTACTAAAGATCATGATCATACAACTGCAGTCCTGTCCAGGTCACCCAGTAACAGAAACTTGTAAGCCCAAATCAAAGATCTTAGTAGCCCTTTCCTACTTGTCTGAAGTATGACAGAGAGAGTGAAGACTTGGCTTAAGTCTAGAAAATTGAATGAAATAAAGTAACAAAGACACCTGCCACTGGGAAAAGTGGTCTCTTATTAACCTCCCAAGAGGATTGGAGGACCTCAGAGGCAAAATGTAGTATGCTGAGCATCAAGTCTTTATTAAGGCAAAGTACACACTCAAAGAAAGGGGAGTATGGTCATCCTCAGAGAGGAAATGTGCTTAAAGGCTTAGGATTCTTTTAAGGCTTTCAAGAATGGGGCAAAGGACCAAGGAGTGCATAGGCTTGAAATGTGGTCTCATGATGTCTATCTCCACTCAGAGACATTATGTCATTATCCATAGTCAGTCCTCTAGATAATTCTGTAAAATAAACTTAACACAGGAATTTATTGACCCTGTTCTTCTCCAAGACAGTGGTTACCCTCAAGCAGTGGAAACACACCATTTAGTACTGCTTGCCCTGCCTTAAGATAAGGTCGGTTGTTGGCTAAATACCATAAAATATGTTAGGAATTTTACCTCCTAACTCCCTGGTTTTTAAATTGGAGTCTTAACCTTAAGATGGAGTCCCTCCCATTTTTGCTATACTGTTTATATATTGGCATTTTTCATTATAGGCAGGAAAAAAAATTAATCATGATGTTTGTCCCATGTCCCTGCTGTACCTCAGAGGTAATTTTAGGATCCACCTAAGGAGTCATAACATATAAAGTGATGCATTTAGTTTGGTTTTAGTGTGTTTGCCAATCATTCTGGCAGAGTTAAGTTATTGCTAGCTGTCCCAGTGTAGAAAGGCTTCAGTCAATTTACTTGCTCATCCTGCCACCTAACCATCATGACATACAGGTACAGGAACAGATATTATTTCATCCAGCACCAGAAGTATATTGATAATGGAGGCACAATAGAAGCTTATATGCAGAAAATTGTCCTTCATCTTATAACTTATATAGGAAAGAAACTCTACAGGTTTTCTAATTTGATAAGAACTTAAAAGCTAACATGAAACATTAAATAATAGCTTTTGAAGCTTAAAGAAAAATTTCTATCAACAAAACCAAATTTTGAACAACTATCCTAAAGTACAAAAAAGCCAAAAAGGTGGAAGAGTAAATATAAATAAATATATTGGACAACATTAAAATAATTTTTTTCTTCATTTTAGTTTTTACATTATATGAGACTGAAAAGCAGCATTTGTGATTGTCATCTCTACAAAAATACATTTGTATTTTCTTAAATAATTCCTTTAAGTGAGACAGGGACCATGGATGTAGTCAGAGTAGGGTGAGGGCCTCCGGAAAAAGCAGGGTGGGATATTTACAGTCAGCAATATAACAGTGGGCAAAGAAGTCCCTTTTGAAACTCTGTGTTAAGCATTATGCAACGTCAAGGTCACACTAATCCTCTAGGATCAAGATACCAGACTAAGAATATAGACATCTTCAGTAAGGTCAGTTAAAAGTCAAAAGGCCAGGAACAACTTGGCCTAGAATAATTGAGTGGTATTACAAATAGGGAAGGGTTTCACAGCATAACCTGTGACTTCACTGTAAACAACCCTAGCAAGCAGAGAACAACCCAGCCCACCTTGAGGGCAGTGGTACAAGTCCACACCCCTAACCCTTTTTTTTCATGTTCTGGAAAAATCCTCATTTGCCTATAAAAATCCCTAGACAATGCACCACACCGGACTCTCTTGCCCCTCCTGGCGTGAGCTGGGAGCTCTGTCCTTCCACTTTATTTCTAAGTAAAAGCCTGTCCCTTGCTCTTCTACCTTGCCTGTTTGCTAAGCTCATTCTTCAGCTTTGTGAACAAGAACCCCGGCATCAT
>JAVSCE010010914.1:0-334764 GCA_032199065.1 Smutsia gigantea | reverse complement strand
AGATGCTGGGGACACAGACCTGAGTCAGACCCAGGCTCTGCCCTCAAGAAACTTCCAGTTTGATAGGGAAGACAGAGACACAGATGGTCACCACAGTGTGATCTGAGCTCTATGAAGGCAGTTCCAGACATTGTGGAAACACAGACCAGACCAGACCCAGGGTTTGGAGGGGGTGGTAGCGGAGGGCTTCCCGCAATTGAGTCAGAGTTTTCCCAGCAGAATGGATCTCATGTGCCCTCGCTTGTCTGTTTATACATTAAACATCTCTTGAGGCCTGAGCTAGGATGCTGGAACCCTGGAGGCGGGTCAGACCCAGGCCGTGCCCTGAGGGGGAGGGCTCCTGTCTGGGGAAAGAAGCAGACCAGACACAATCCATGGTGATCAGGACGAAGACAGAAGGAGCGGCTGCACCCAGGGACGGAGAGGGTGGCAGGATGACTAGCCTAACCCCCACCTCCTTTACTGAAGCCCTGGAGGGGGAAGGGACTTGCCCAAGGTCACCCAGCACAAGGAGATCCTGAATTCAGAGTCGGAATTGTGTGAGGTAGATATGCGGACCCATGACATCCGGGTTTATAGGCACACAGGGCAGGAATCAAAGACCCACTTGAGACACAGATTCCTTCATCACTTGTCTCCTGGGATGGCCCTTGGTCAGGCCCCGAGCTGGGCATGTTGGGGGCCCAGATGGTCTAAGCCGAGCCCTTCCCTGGTATAGCAGGTGAGGGAGGCAGAGGACCTGGCTCCAAGGGCCCTGGGAGCAAGCTGGAGCTCATATGGGCTGGTGTGGGCCATCTTTCCTAGGAGAGGCGCTACGCTGGGTCCCTAGAGGAGAAGCATCTTGAGGGAAACGATGGGCCAGAGGGTTGGGGAGAAAAATGGGCACTGCGGAGCTGGGCCGCACACACAGCCGGGGGATGAGGTAGCAGAGTGGCACCAGGGCCTGGGGGGCCTGGGGACAGTGCAGAGCCATAGGAGGCACAGAGGCCGGCCTGAATGTTGGGAAGATTCCTTCTGGCAGGGAGTGTGTATTTGCCTGTATGTCTGTCTGCCAGGCATAAGAGCAAGGCCCTGCCTGCCTCTGTGGAACCCTGGTGTCCGGGCCCAGCTCCCAGGGGTGGCACCTGGTCTGAACCAGGGGCTGAGCCCTGGGCTCCCTGCAGCTTTGGGTGACACCTTGGACAGCTCCCTCTTCACTCCCAGGCTGGGGTCCCCCTCCCTTAACCTCGGACAGTGGCTGTCACGGGTGGGGGTGGATTTTGCCCCCTGGGGGACATCCAACAGTGTCTGGAGGCATTTTTGGCTGTAACCAGTGTGGGGTGGGGGAGCTATTGGCATCTAATGGGTGGCAGCTAGGGGTGCTGCTGAGTACCCTGCAGTGCACAGGACGGCCCCCCAACGAGGAGTCATCCGGCCCTGAGTGTCGGCGGTCCGGAAGCCCTGGTCTAGAATGCGTGGGGCCAGGGGTACGACAGATCCCGCGCGGGGCGGGGTCAGAGTGGGGATGGCTGTGTGTGATCTGATCACAACGGACAGCTGACTGCATGCGCCCAGTTCTTGGCCCAGGGAGGCCCCTTTGTATGGGAGGCTGTGGTGGAGGGGCTGCAGCTCGTGCCTGACTCTCCCCGGCGGGGTGGGAACGAGCAAAGCTCTCAGCTGGTAGTGCCACTGTGACCAGCTAGGCCAGAGTGTGTGCGTGTGTGTGTGTGTGTGTGTGTGTGTGTGTGTGTGTGATGGCCCTCTGGGTAGGGCTGTAACTGAGTGTAGACTTTGCACCTGCATGTATGGGGCTGTTGGTGTCAGTATCCGTGTGGATCCAGCTGTAGAAGATGGGGCGGCTCAGTGTGCAATGGCTGTTAGGGCTGGGGCCACCCCTCTGGAGCTGATCTGACTCTATGTGCCCCTGGAAGAGAGCTGCCCTTCCTGACCTGCTGGGTGTGTGTCTCGGACTGCGTGTGTCACCATGAGTGTGTGTGCACCTGTCCCCCTGAGCAGGGCCCATCACGGTTCATGTGACCTGGGGTGGGACTGTTTCTCAGCCTCTGTGCATCTCCCCAGGGCCGCCCGTGGTGACCGTGTTCATCCCGGGACCATCTCCTGCTGTTACTGGGGCTATGCACACAGCCTCTGCTCTGCACAGCTCAGGGAAGGCTTCCCTCTGTCCAGGGCTCCTCAGAGCCCAGGGTGAGTGGCTGCAGGGCCCAGCCTTAATCACCAGGGCCTGTGAATCCCACTGCACCAGCTTTGCCCGGAACCAGGATGGGGCCGCTGATGAAGAGGGCCCCCGGGAGTCATTGGGGCGGCACGAACAATTAATTCATTAGATTAATTAGCTCCTCATCCCCGGGTGGGGGGCAAGCAGCCCCGTGCAGAGCCTCCCTCACCAGGCATCCAAGGTCATCCGGCGCTTCCTCTCCCCCACTGGTGCCGTCTCCATCCGCCGCCTCCGCACGCCCAGCCCCCACTCCCTGGCGCTGGTCCAGCTTGCTGGCCACGGTCCACAGAGAGATGAATGGGTGGGGGTGGGGGCTCTGCCGGGTGATGGGGCCCGCCAGCTGCACTGGAGTGTGCGGGCAGGTGTGGCAGGCGCCTGCAAGAGTATGCGCTGTGAGCCCCCGCACACAGGTGTATCTGTGTAGACTCGTGTGCCTGCAAAGGTCTGAGTGTGGCTGCACCCCCGTGCCTGAGGGTGTATTTGTGCACCTTATAGACATGTGTCTGCATGGACACACGTATGCATCTGTGTGTGCATGGGTTTGCATCTGTGTGTATGTCTACATACACATATGCAAGTGTTGAGCGTGCATGCAGCTGGCATTGTATGTATGACCTCCCGTGTATTTCTGAATTAATGTATGTACACACGTGTGTATCTGCACACCTGTTTGTTGCATATGTACATATATTTGTGTATATATGCATGTACCCATGAGCCTATGAATATGCATGTGTACCATGGACGTGTACATCTGTGTATATGTATGTTCGCATCTGTTTATTGCATGTGTATCTGTATATCTGTATATGTATGCGTATCTGTGTACGCTTGAATCTATACATGTGTCTGTACACAGTATGTGTGCCTCTGTGGACGCATGTGTATCTGTACATGTGTACATATGTATATGTATCCGCATGTGCATCCTATGTGATTGTGAATCTGTGCATATGTATGTAGTGTCTCTGTCCACCGTATCTGTGACTATGTATGTGTGTGTGTGTGTGTGCGCGTGTGTCTGTGCACTGTGATTGGGTGTTGTCTCAGTGTCTCTGGAGGTGTGTGGGTTTGTGTGTCCCAGTCTAAGTCAGTGTGGGACTGTGGGAAGGTACATGCTGCATGTGTTGGCTCCAAGCATGTCTGCCACGTGTGTCTCTGGAAACGTCGACGAATGTGTGTGCTGCTGGGTGCGGGAAGTCTCTGTGTCTGCAAGGGCACACGCATGCACAGTCTCTGCCATGAGGGCCCCGTGTCTCCAGCACTGGCCCTGCAGAGCTGAGCCTGCCCTCGCCTCCACAGGGCTGCTGTCCCAGAGCCTGGAGTTCAGCTCTCCCGCGGACAACTACACGGTGTGCGAAGGTGACAACGCCACCCTCAGGTACCCCTCCCTGGGTCCCTGTCCCTTGAGTGTCCCAGACACCTCTTTTCCAGTCTCAGGCACACAGCAGTCACTCAATCACCATCAGCTACCATTTCGCTGTGCACTTGGTCTCACAACTTTCTTCCTCTGAGGCTCAGTTTACCCACCTGTGAAGTGGGCACAGTATCCTCTGCCTCACAGGGCTGCGGGGGAAACTGGAGATGCGGTGGGCCTTCCTGTCCCCCACCTGCAAGCCCCTGTGATGGGGGAACATGGAGGGCTGAGCTGGAGCCAGGAAGAGAACCAACCTCCCCTCGCCCTCCCCAACAGCTGCTTCATTGATGAGCATGTGACCCGTGTGGCCTGGCTGAACCGCTCCAACATCCTGTACGCGGGCAACGACCGCTGGACCAGCGACCCGCGGGTACGGCTGCTCATCAATACGCCCGAGGAGTTCTCCATCCTCATCACCCAGGTGGGGCTCGGTGACGAGGGCCTCTACACCTGCTCCTTCCAGACCCGCCACCAGCCGTACACCACTCAGGTCTACCTCATCGTCCATGGTGAGCCCCCTCCCCAGGCCCTCGGTGTGAAGGAAGTGGAGGGAGCAGGGGAGAGGGGACTCTGGTGTACCCGCCAAGTGCCCGCCTCTCCCCCCCCCACCAATCCTGGCGATACATCTGTGTGGAAGGCTGACACACACGTCCTCATGGATTTCATCCAAGCAGACAGAGGACAGCCACACAGACAGTGACCCTTCAGTGCGACAGACAGGAGACCTACAGGGGTGGGGGCTGCTCAGAGGGCGACCACGTTCATTTGCGGCCCTCCTTACCATATGCAGGCACCGCTCTAGGCCCTGGGAGTAGAGGAAGAGACTAGCAGGCTGTCCCTGCTCCTTTGGAGGTGACTTTCCATGGAGAGGCTCCCAGACATAATGTCTGAGCTGGGAGCTTCAGCTGGGCGCTGAGCTGGTACCAGAAAAGAAACAGCACGTGCAGGGGCCAGGGGATAAAATGAGTTGGATGTGCAGAAGCAAGTCCCTGTGGCTGGATGCTCCTGAATGCTGAGTGGGAGGACAGGATGGAGAAATCCACAGACAGGGCCGGAGGAGACAATGCTCCAGAGGCTGCCTCACGGGCATCAGAAATGGTCTGGAGGGCAGGGAGCCCTGGGAGAGACAGAGAGACAACCTAGTGGGGCCCTGACAAGCCAGACGCAGGAGCCAGGCTGCCTGGGTTCCAACCTCGGCACCACCACCCACCAGCTGAGGGATGTTGAGCGAGCAGGGATGACCCTGTCGTGCATCAAATCCAAGGAAGTGTCAACTGGAAGGGGTACCTTTATTTTATGCTCTGCTAGAAAAAAAAAACACCATGCCAATTAAATGGGGGACAAAACACCCACAGGTGTTAGAATTGACAGATACAGAGGGCAGATGCTAGTGCGGGCTTAATGAGGTAATTTTTGTAAAACATTTAGAACAGGTTCTAACACACCGTAAGCACCATATGAGCATTTGTTAAATGAATTGACTTCTTAAGAGAATAATAGTAAATAAATAAAAGCAGAGATGGGGAGGGAGGAATTCAGACCAGACGGTAGAGAAACCAAGTTAGGATGAAGGGAGAAACACAAAGGAACTCTTTCAGAAAGAGAGAGGGCATGTCAGCTGGACTTCTGGGTTCTGGACGGTGGGCAGGAGCCCTAGGCTCCTGGGTCTGGGGAAGATGGGGGCCTGGGCCAGGACTCCTGGATCCTGGGAGCCCCATCAAGCCTCTCGCTGACCTCCCGACTCCCTGGCCTGCAGTCCCCGCCCGCATTGTGAACATCTCCTCACCTGTGACGGTGAACGAGGGGGGCAACGTGAACCTGCTCTGCCTGGCGGTGGGACGGCCAGAGCCCACGGTCACCTGGAGGCAACTCCGAGGTGAGGACCGCCCCTGGCCCCTTCCCCACTCCTCAATCTGGGCCCCTCAATTCCCCATATCCCTCACCAGAGCCCCAGAGTTCCCCTTACTCCCACTCCTGATCTCCCTAATTCTTGTGATGCTTGATTTCCCCATCCCGCCCTGATCCTGTTATTTCATTGGCCAACCCCAGAGCATTAGAGCCTTTACCACCTGCCATACCAGGCCTGGACCACTTCCTCCAAATCACCTGCCAGACCCTAGCTTGCCCCCAATCTCCACGCCGTCTCCCCAGTCTTTTCCCACCAGCTCACAGGAGGCTCTGGGCTTAGAATCCCTACCGCTAACCCTAAGCCAGGCTCCAGCCAGCGGCCCCGCCCACGTTCCCATCTCACGGTCACATCACTACATCTCCTCTGCTCCTCTAGCCCAGCGGTTCTCAAAAAAAAGTGTGGTCCCCAGACCAGGGCCCACCCCAGACCTGATGAATCAGAACCCCCCCCCACCCCCCCCCCCGCCACAGTCTGTTTCAGCAAGCCCCCCAGGTGGTCCTGGTAATCAAGCTGGGGATCAGTGCCCGAGGCTGCCCCCAAGCACAGCGCCAAGACGCCTGAACATGACATCCCTGTGCTGACGTTTCCCACGCCCCTTGACCAGTGGTGCCAATCACTAGATCCCCTCACAGACGCTGGACCCTCCCCACTGGGTTCTAGTTACTAAGCCCCAGGTCTCCACTTCCTGCCCCACCCCTAGCAGGAGATCCCAGGTCATCCCCATCGCGCCCCTTGCAAGCCCCTCCTGCCTCCCACTGACCGGGCCCTCCAGGCCCTGCGGTGCCGCCCCGCTGATGTGTGTCCGTGTTGTGCCCGTGTTGTCCCGTGTTAAGTGTTTGTGTCCGGCCCCGCCCCCTCCCCACCCCTCCCCCCACAGACGGCTTCACCTCCGAGGGCGAGATCCTTGAGATTTCAGACATCCAGCGGGGCCAGGCTGGGGAATATGAGTGCGTGACTCACAACGGGGTTAACTCGGCGCCCGACAGCCGCCGCGTGCTGGTCACAGTCAACTGTGAGACCCCCCCCCACCCCCAGCACTGGGCACGAAAGGGGGTGGCGGGCCCTGGGTCCTCGGGGAGGAAGGGTGTCATTGGAGTCCGGGGAGGGCGGGAGGAGGGGGGCGAGGCAGACCCCTTAGTCCCCACCTGGCTAGAACTCGCTGACTCGCCCTCCCAGATCCTCCGACCATCACGGACGTGACCAGCGCCCGCACCGCCCTGGGCCGGGCCGCCCTCCTGCGCTGCGAAGCCATGGCAGTGCCCCCCGCGGACTTCCAGTGGTACAAGGACGACAGACTGTGAGGACAGCACCGGGGCAGGGGTTTTTGGTCCCTCGGACTGGAGTGGGGAGGACTGTAGCCAAGTCTTAGGCCCCAGGAACTGGGGGGTCCAGTCCCTAGGTGATGGGGCCCGCTGGGCCGCAGCGAAACTGTGGGATTCACTGCTACAATGATAAATGTGGAGCCGGTCTCCTCGGGCCATTCAGGGAGAAGATTCCGGGGTCGGGGGTCGATGCTGAGGATCTTGCAGGGAAGCCTTAGGAAACCCACTGGGGCTGGAGTTCAGCAGGGTCTGGGAGCCCCCAGATTGGAGGCACATGGCGGGAGAGTCCAGTGGCTGTGAGCGGCAGGAGTGCCTGGAGACGGGCGTCAGTGGGAGTGGCCCGGGACTCGTGGGGAGCTAGAACCCCAGGGCTAGGGGTCTCTGGGGTAGGGGGCAGGATGCGGGGTCTCCGGGAAATCCAGGAGCCTGAGAGTCGGGGTTGGGCTCTGCGCCCCAAAGGGGTCCTGACCTGGGTCCCCGGCAGGCTTATCAGCGGCACGGCCGAGGGCCTGAAGGTGCAGACGGAGCGCACCCGCTCGATGCTTCTCTTCGCCAACGTGAGCGCCCGGCATTACGGCAACTACACGTGTCGCGCTGCCAACCGGCTGGGAGCGTCCAGCGCCTCCATGCGGCTCCTGCGTGCGTCCAGGGGCGGGGCGGGGCCTAAGTCGAGGGGCGGGGCGGGGGTGGGGCCGTGGAGCTGCCGGAGCCGCCCCCCAGGTTGACCCAGAAAGCTGAGACTCCAGCAAGGGGACTGAGCAAGAAACCGATCCCTTCAATGGATATCGATCCATTCATTGAGCGCCCACTAAGTATCGGGGACACAGCAGCGCACCAGAGACAAGGTATAGGAACTCGCAGAGCTTACGGTCTCGCAGTAGTAGAAAAGCATAAATAAAATGCAAACACATACACACATAAATAAGCAAAAAATAGTTTGGGGAAAATAAGCAATAGTATTGGGGATGAAAGCATTAGACAAGCTCATCAGAGAACGCTTCCTGGAGGGGCTAAGTTGAACTGAGAGCTAAATAGTACGAAGGAAGCCGGACTGCCAAGATCCGCAGGCAGAGGAAACACTACATCCACAGGCACAGCAAGAAGGCCAAGCATAACCCGAGCAGAGTGATCACGTGGAATCTAAGGCTAAAAATGGAAGAGACAGCCGGAGTCTCGTGGGCCATGGGACGGATTTTGTATTTATTCTCCTGCACCATGAGGCCTCTTGAGGTTAATAGCAGAGGAATAACGTGGTTGCCGCTCCCAGAGACTCACCTTGACTGCTATTTGAGGAATGGGCTGTAGGGGGCGCAAGAGGAGGCAGGGAGACGAGAGAGGAGACCGCTGCAGTAATCCAGGCCGGGAACCGTGAGGGCGGCACAGTCTGTGCCCAAGATGTTCTGGGAGGTGGAGGGAAGAGAGGCAAGCGGAGTCGAGGTGATGCCTAGTTTTGACCTGAGCAGCGGGATGGATGGGGCTGGAGCACCGGCGCACCGAAACAGGGAAGTATTGGTGGGGCCAGTCTCGGGGAGGAACGTCAGGAGCGCCCTTTGCGGCACATGCTAGAAGGTGCTTAGTGGCAATGCTGGGTAGATAGAAAGTGTACAGACACAGAAACAGACATCGAGAGCCCCAGGCTAAGACTGAAAAAGAGGTGGCAATGACCTGGGAAAGGGAAATAAGAGAGACCGAGTGGCAGAGACACACGCTCAGCAGGTGCTAAAATAGGCTAAGGAGCAGGCGCCCCGCGGCCCCAGAAGGCCCCTAGAGAGGGAGGCTCAAAAGAGACTCTCGGGGTCACACTTGCAGAGACAAGGCACCCGGGAGGCATACGTGGGGTGACGCTCTCTTTTCCCCCAGGCCCAGGATCCCTGGAGAACTCGGCCCCCAGGACCCCGGGGCCGCTGACCCTCCTCTCTGCCCTGGGCTGGCTGTGGTGGAGGATGTAGGAAGAGCCCAGCGCAGATGGCCGCCCCAGTGTGGGGCCCGAGGCTGAGAGCAGGAGGAGGACGGGCAGCAGGCGCCGCGGGTCTCCAGGGGGCGGAGGAGCTCTCGGCCCCTGCAGAAGAGAGGAGGAGGAGGAGGAAGATCTTTAGAGAACCCATCACTGTGAGGGATAACGCAAAATTATGCATCTTTCTACAGCCATTCTCGCCACCGTTCACGTTTCCGACTGTGACCCATCCCTGGCCACCCCACACCCCTCTCTTAGCTCAGGCTGTCAACCGGATGGCGTGTGTGTAGTGGTGTGTGTGAGCGTGAGCCTGCGTGTGTGTGTGTATGTGCGTGTGGGTGGGTGGGGAAGGGGTCTTAGCAGTCTTCCCTCCCCCGCCACCCCCATCCCCATCCCCACTGCCCCCAAGCCTGCCGCCTCTCACCTCTGGCTGGAGGTAGGTATGGGGGCCTCATGGTAGAAGCTGTGAGGACAGGTTTTCCAGTCTCCCTGCTTCCCCAATACATGCACGTACACCACCCCCTCCCTCCTCTCAAAAGGGTGTCTCCTGGGCAGTTGTGAGTGGGGTGGGGCTGCACACCCACCTGTCAAGCTGTCATTCAACCTTTGTGAGCAGGTGGGGGATCTCCATCTTGGCTGAGCCTCCCTGCTGTCCATCCCCAGTTGCCTGCAGCCAGAGGCCCCATCACTAGCTCAGCGGCCTGAGACCTTCCCACTTTCCCTGTCCCCCCACCCTGGACTTTCTGGCCCCCTCCTGGGCCAATCGGTGCTTCCATCCAGCTGTCAGGCTGGTGCCTGTGGTCACCTGTCTGTCTCAGCGCTTTGCCCTACCCCGCCCCCACCCCCTCACCACTTGCCGCGCCAGCCAGCTGCGCTCAGCGCCCCTGCAGCCGGCCCCCAAGTGTGGGGTTGCTGGTCTACCACTCCCTGGCCTCTCCACCAACTGTACCACCTGACCGCCCTCACACACACACACACACACACACCAGCGACTGTGACCAGCAATAGCCCCCTGGCTCCAGCTGTCCTGTGGCCAGCGACCAGTTGTGGTGGTTTCCCCAGGGTGGGCAACTGTTGTCAGGAGGAGGCGTTGAGAGGCTGTGACCTCAGCTCTGACTATAGGGATACCCGACCCTGGCACACCACATCACACAAAGCGGGGGAGAGAGGCATCACAGACGTCCCCAGCCCAGACCAAGTTGCCAAGTCGCCAGCGCCAACTCCCAGGGCACCCTCAATAAACACCCACCCGCGAACCACACCACCCAGAGCTTGGGGGATGAGGGCAGAGCAGGGGCAGGGGGTCAAGGGGCAGTGACTGTACCTCAGACGGGGGCATGGGCCCCATCCCACATTGTCTTCCATTCCCAGGGTCCGGGCACGGGGAGGGGTGGGGGAGGGATGCAAGGGAGGGGGGCGGGGGCCCTGGGGGCCGTGTGTTCCAATTCATGGGGAGTGTTGAGATGAGACCACCACACCAATAAACGCCTTTTTCCAAAGTCTCCGCCTGCAGGTGTCAATGTCATTAAGGATTTGGGTGAGAGGACGGCAAAGAGTCGTGGTCATTGGTGGTGCCTCCCGAGCATCACCCTCTCCTTTCTCTTTGGTGGATTTGGAATTGACCCAGTAGCAATGGTGGCCCGGTTGGCACAAGCCACTCAGAACAACCAATTTCCCACTGTGATTGGTCAGATCCAACGGCTCTATTTCCCAAAGGTCCCTTTCACCCCAGTCCTTACCAGATACCTCACAGCCTTCCTTCCCTGAGATGAGTGCCAGTTGCTTATGCTTAGGTATTTGTTTCCTTTCCTTTCTATGCTGTCACACCCATCTCCTGTGATGCAGGCTGAGATATCTGGCAATGTGAAAGGAGGGAAGCTTGCTGTTAGGCATCTAGGAAAGTTTTTTCTCACTCATGAGGTTGGTCAAGGGGAGGGTGTGGGAAGGGAACCCTGCTCCGTTCCTTTTATCTTCGTATATGGTTGTGTGAAGATGTGGTAACTGGAGCTGCAGCAGCCACCTTGCTACATGAGACAATATGCCGACCCACAGAGGGTGGCAAAGCAGAAGAATGCAAAGTGCCCAGATCCCTGATGAGGTCATTAAATTGCTGAGCTACACTGAAACCGCCCACCTCCATATTGTCAGCATTTGCTACTTGCAGCCAAAGGAAGCTTCATGATTCACTCCCTTAGTTTCCAGTGAGAAATCCGGCTGAAAAAGGCAGACATGATAGTGGGTAGAGCAGCAGCCAGCCCAGGCTTTCACTGGCACCATTTGGTCAGTCAGCGGTTCTTCCTGTCTGCTGTGGGCCAGGCTGTGTGCTAAGTGCTGGGGATAATGACATGGTGTCTGCCTTCATGAAGCTCTCAGACAGGGAGTCAGAGGCTAAACAGGTCATGATGTGCTTACATACAAGGAGCAGAGCAGGAGGCTCAGGGCTTCCAGGACCTAACGTGTGACAGAGGCAGGTTAGCGTTCCTGGACCTGTTTCCAGTGTGTGGGGTGTCCCACCCCCCACCCCCAACACCAGACAATTCTTGGACACCAGCAGGATGTCCAGGAATTCAACTCAATTCTGACATTTTCTGCTAGGAGATAGCAAGACTGACCCCACTCACCTCCCACTTCAGATGCCAGTTCCATGCCCCATGGTCCTGACCAATGGGCTAGATTGGAGGTTCCCACGACCTCCTCCTCAGCTTTGATTAATTTGCTAGGGCAGCCCACAGAACTCAGGGAAGCACGTTTCCCAGTTTACTAAAGGTCACTCTTGAGGAAACAAATGAACATCAGGTCATGACGAGGTACATAGCGTGAAGTCTTCAACAAATGAGCTTCTGTCCTCGGGGAGCTTGGGGCTCGGCTCAGCGGAACTTGGAGGCGTTCTGGTTCCCCTAGCATGGAAGCTCTCCATAACAAAAAGACCAAAAGACTGTCCTCTTGGGTCTTTACAGCCATGACTAAGTCATTAGCCATTGGCTGATTCAACCCTCTCCTTAGCCCGTGGGGGAGCAGGGGGACTGAAACCCTCCAATCACATGGTTGGTCCTCCAGACAACCAACCCCCACCCTTGGGTGGGATCTGAAAGTCATTTTTTTAATAACAAGACACCCATTTCACCTTTCTGGCTCTGAAGCATTTTCAGGAACAGGGGATGAGGACCAAATATGTATTTCTTATTAGTCGCTGTATTGCAGTTACACTCACACTTGCGGGGCTCCAGACAGTCAACCCTAGGGGCAAGGTCTGGAGGCAAAATAAGTGTGGTGGAGAGAAAGCCTTGAGGTACTTGATAGAGGGGGAAAAGTACTGGAAGGAGAGGCCAGAGAGGCCAGTAGAGGCCCAACCGAAGGCCCTAAGGCCACACTAAGGAGTTCTGTCCTATCTGAAGGACACTGGGAGCCACTGAAGGGTTTAAAGAGAGGTGGGACGTGATCTGATCTGTTTTAAGATGAAGACTCTGGGACCTGGATGGGCGTGGCCTGGAGGAAGCCAAGTGAAGGTGGAACCTTTTCAGAGAATGAGGCTGAGGCCCCACTTGGCTCACAGCCACACAGCAAGTCCTGCCTGCCCAGAGCACAGCCTCCCCACACATCCTGCCTGCCTGGAGGTTGCACAAACCACACTTTCAAGTGAGCAGGAGTCTCTTCCAGCCCCGAGTCCCATCTTCTCAAGCACAAATACAGGGAGCATCTTCTGTGCTGAGAGAAGGAGATGAGAAGTCCCACTCTTGGGGTCCAGCCTTCAGTCACAGCAGGACAGGAAGGCTCTGCCCTCTGCAGGGGTGAAACAGGAAGTCCTGCCCCAAAAGTCCTGTGCAGAGCAGACCACTAACCCTGGTCACACCTGTGTGGCTGCCCGAACAGTCTTCCGGTCCCCACCTGGCCAGATGGCGGGACTGGAGCTGACCGCCTGGAAAGAGAGAAGAGGATGGGGGACAACCTCCGGGAATACCCTGGATGTGACATGACTCACCCTTTTCTAGCACTGGCTCACCATGCAGAAATTAGCTGGGTTCCCTCCAATTTTCAAGGGGAAGAAAGTGTCTAGCCATCCTTGGAAGATATGAGACAGTCCACAACCGAACTCTTAATTACAGGGAAGAAGACATTCCATCTCACTCGGAGAGAAAATGGATATTTTTACCAATTTTTGTGGAAAAGAATAAAGGAGTTTTCTTTCCCTCCTTTGGGGAGAAATTGGACTTTCACTCTTCTAATAGAACTAAAAATTAGTTGGGGAGTCCTGTCCGATTCTTGTACATTAAAAAAAGGAAAATATGTTACCAACTTTGTAAACCAAGTAAAGCTGGAGGAAGAGGATTCAGGCCACCTCCCCTCCCTAAAACACAAAAAGTTCTGCCCCCATTTCAGGGGGACATTGGGGCACCCACACTCACTAGATGGGCTCTGGCTGGGCTAGGATCCTCCAGTGGGGCTTTGAGGGGTAGAGGCTCTGGGATCTGCACTGGGGTCACACTCTTCATCTTTTCTGGTAGGGGGACCACAGGGGTCAAGGTCTGGGGGTGCTTCTTTTTCTTAAGGGCCTCACCTGGGAGAGAGGAGAAAGAGAAATAGAAATATGTGATTGGCTCGTCTAACATGCCAACCCAGCCAATGGCAAGGGAGACTGGGCTGAAAGGTGGAGGCTTACTGTGATTGGCTGATATGGAGGCAGGAAGGCAAGATGGAAGACCTGCGACTGCACCGATTGGTTCGGCCAGGTCTTTCTAGAGACAGTGCCCCCTCTCCCCCCACCCCCCCCCCACACTGCCCCTAACTTACCCCTAAAGCGGCACAGGAAGCAGATGCACAGGAGGAGAAGCACTGCCAGAAGCACCAGGCCCAGCAGAGAGCCCAGAACAATGCCAGCTATGGCCCTGGGACCCAGGGTGGGGCCTGGAAAAGACAGAGAGAAGGGGGCTAAGGGATCAGAAGCCAGGGCTGGACCCAGGTTTCCTAAGTACCCACTCTGACCCTTCCGGGAGTCTGGGAGCCCAGCACCCTCAGCGTTCATTTAAGGTTGCAGATGTGATCAAGATGATCTGCAAAGGCTCTTTCCAAATAAGGTCGTATTCATAGGTACTGAGGTTTGGGGTGCCAACAGAGCTTTTGGGGGGAAAAGCAATTCAACCAGTCAAGTCAGCATGAGATCATTGGGGCAAGTCCTAATCCAGTGGCAAGGTCAAGGAATGCCAAGGATTGATGGCGACCATCAGAAGCTACAAGATGCAAAGCAAGGACTGTGACCACCCCTCTGGGAGGGAGAAAGGCCCTGCCCACACCTTGACTTCAGACTTTGGACTCGAGGGCTGTGAGTGAAAACACTTCTGTTCTTTCAAGCCACTGAGTTCATGGTACTGTGTAACTGCAGCCCCAGGAAACCCATCCAAGCAGAGGAGGATCCAAGGAAACAGACTGAGGCAGGCCGCCCAGGAGACTCTGACAGCCCCAACTCACCAGCCTGGTAGACCCGGCTTTGTGATGGGGTCCCTGGTTGGCCCCCCAGGGTGGGCAGGATACGCAAGGCCCAGGTCCCAGGATTCCGAGGAGGGAGGGGCACCACAGCTGACCGTTCCTGAGGCCCCAGGACCAGCAGGGAAACCCAGTCCTCGTAGGTGGAGGCTCTGCCCAGGTCAGGGCCCTCTAGCCGTGCTTGGATCTCAAAAGCACTGATCAAGGCCCCGCGCTCCACATCCCAAGTCAGTACTGCTGCATCCCCGGCTCTCTGCAGCCTCCATGAGGAGATGGTAGGTCCTGGGGGGTTGGGTGTCAAAGTGGGGGGCTGGATTTGTGGGTCCTAGAGGGGTGAGGGAAGGGGGTTGTGGGCCTCGACTCAGGTCTGTAAACACAGGCTTCTGGGCCTACGAGAGGAAGGGAACGGGGGGGGGCGGGGCCTGGGCTCCTAGGTCTGAGGGAGGAGGGGGTTGGGTTTGGGACTCCTAGGGCTGAAGGAACTGGGGTCTAGTGTTGGGAGTCCTAGGTTTGGAGTCAGAGGGGCCTGGGGAGCAGGATTTCTCCCCGTTTTAAGGAGGAAGGGGGACCCAGACTCCTGGGTCTGAGGGAGGAGAAGCTGAGGGCCTGGGCTCCTGGGTTGTGGGAAAAGACAGACTCACCAATGAGGGTGATCTGGTCACCCGCAGCCCCCAGCGCCCCGCCGCACAACACAGAGTAATTCCCCAGGTCCCAGTCCAGGCTGAAGTTGCCAATGAGGAGCCTCCTGCCATCCTGGCTGAGCTGCAGGCGCCCCCCACCTCCTGGGGCCAGGGGCCTCCCCTCCCGAGCCCAGGATGCTCGAGAAGGTGGAGGACAGCCAGAAGCCTTCAGCGCCACCTCTGTCTCCCCTGACCACCTCTCCTCCACCATCGGATGCAGGAGCACCTCTCGAGGAGTCTCTGCAGGTGCAAGAAAACCAATCAAGAAAGTCAAGACCATACCCTGGATCAAAAAACAAAGCCTGTGCCCTAAGGGAATCTAATAGCAGTGACACCCCAGCACCTTAGCCACAGAAGAAAGCACCGCCCACTCACTCACCCTCTCATTCATCATTTCATGTCCTTAAAAAGGACTCAGTATATGCTATAGGCTAGGTTCCCAGCTGGGAAACTCATTCTCAATCATTTATTGCTCTAAACACGTGGGAAGGTGTCAGCCCTCTTTCTGGGGTCAGGAAAGAAATTTTGTCCCTGACTCTGCTTGAGGTATAGGGAAAAACTCCGCCCCTCTGTAGGGTTAAAGACAATGGAAATCCCTTTTCCTGGACTTCGTGAGTCCCCCCCCTTTTTCGTGTCCTAATGTAGCTAAGAAATACTCCCTCCTTCCTGAGAAACAGAAAAGAACCCGGTCTTACCCGGTGTGACTGTGCAGGTGCGCGTGGTCACCAGGTGGCGAGCAAAGCAGGTGACGGGGACGCCGCTGAGCCGGGGGTGGGCGGGGACAGCCACCAGAAGCGCAGAGGGCACCGGCTCTACACGGACGCCTTCGGGGAGGCCCTGGAACTGCAGGGAGGCGGCAGGGACCCCACCCGGCCACGAGCAGCGGAAGCGAAGGCTGCGGTCCCCGGGGCCCCCTTCGACTGAGCACTGCGGGAACCCGGGGGGCAGCTCTGTGGAGCGGAGGGAGAGCCAAGGGGTCAGCCTCTCTCCCCTCTAGTCCCGCCTCCCCTCGCGTTCACTGCACCCCTACTTCACCTTGGCCCCGCCCCGTAGGCGCTGACCTAGCCGCATTCTCTTGCTGACCCCGCTCCCTTTCCCAGCAGCTCCCGGACGTAGTGAGCAGCCGCAGCCCCACTGACTGCGCCCCGTTGCTAAGGAAACTGCGACTTTGCCCTCCAAGCATAACTCCGCCCCTTCCTTTCTAGCTCCACCCCTCCTGCCGGGTTACTCGGCCCCTTTAGCCAGAAATCTCGGCCCTCCTGGTGGACCCCGCCCCCTTGCTGTAATGACCCCGCCCTTTCCATCGTGACCCTGCCCCCTGTCCCCAGGTGACTTGTTTCTTTGCCGGTCCCTCTTACTGGCCCAATCATCTCAGTCCCTTCCCTTTCTGGCTCCCACCCTTCGCCTCTAACTCCGCTGCTTAATGTGTGAAGATTGCTCCTTGCCCAGGAATCTGGCCTCGCAGCGCTGGCTCCACCACCTCTCCTGGCAATCCTTGCTCCAACGTACAAGTCACTCTGGTCCTTGTTGGCTCCGCCCCCTCCCTGGGCGTCCCCGCCCCTTTCACGCGGAACCGGCACCCCTCCTTGCTGGCCACGCCTCCTTCATGGGCGGCCCCGCCCCTCTCGCGGGGAATCAGCTCCTTGTTGGCCACGCCCCCGTTGCCACGCCCTCTCCGGGTACCCCGCCCCTCCTTTCCACCCAGACAGCGCTCACCTGCCACTGTGAGGTTGAACAGCGAGCGGCGGCGGTGGCCGGTGCGCGGGTTCGCGGCTAGGCAGGCGTAGGCGCCGGCATGGCCCGGCCCAACAGCAGGCAGCAAGAGGCGCGAGCCGGCGGGCACCGCGGCCTCGGCCGGGTCTGCCAAGCTCCACGCGATGTCGGCAGGCGGCCGCGAGGCGGCGGCGCAGCGCAGCGTCACGCTGCTGCCCGCAGTGACATAGAGGGCGGGGACGGCGTCGCGGTCCGAGGACACCGTGATGACCGGCGCATCCGGGCCGTCTAAGGTGGAGGAAGGGTGTCGGAGTCGAGGTCGCCCAGGACCCCTGCAGGACCCGCGGAGACTGGACCTCCAGGTGCCTCCTCCCCAGGATCCGGCCCGAGCCGAGGCAAGCCCCTACTCACAGAAGACACTGACGTCGGCCGTGGCCTCCGTGTGGCCGAAGGGACTGCGGACGCGGCAAGCGTACCGGGCGTGGTCGCTGCGCACAGGGCGCGCGATGAGCAGCTGGTCGCCGTCTGCGCGGATCCGGGGCGGCTCCGCTCCCTCGGGGTCTGCTACCTCCAGGTCGCGTCCGTCCCGGCTCCAGCTCAACTCCCCGCGACCAGGGCCCCACCCAGTGCAGCGCAGCCGGAGTTCCGCCGCGCCCTCCTCTACCTCCGGGGCCTCGGGCTGCACCGACAAGTGGGGCAGGGGCTCTGGGAGAGGGGGAACAGGCTCAGGACCCAGCCCCCTTGTCCATCACCTCCAGGACTCCGGGCCCTGGTCCCCTCCACGCCTTGCACCCGAGACTTGAGGGCCTAGCCGTGGTCTCTCTCAGCCCCAGGAGTCTTCCTCCCCCAAGCCGCCTGAGTCTGAGTCCCTAGCTCTCTCCTCTCGGGGACCCAGGAATCCGGGCCCCCAGATCCAACTCCCCTCATGAATAACCATCTTGGCCTCCATCTCCTCCTCTCCATCTCTCCTCTGCCCAGAAACTCCTTCCTCTGGGAAGGAAACACAGAAGAGCAGCGACCTGCCCAAAGGTCTGAGAGAGCAGCCCTGGACCCAGCACTCCAGACCTCAGGGGCCACTTACCATACACATCCACGGTGAACTCCCGAATCTGCCGGGAGACCCCGGCCCGTATGACTTCAGCTGTGTAGACCCCAGCATCCTCCAGCTGGGCAGAGGAGAGTTGCAGAACCCCTCGGGCCTGGTCAAATCGTAGGCGGTCATGGTAAGCAGGATCCATGCTGATCAGAGGGGCCCCTGGCCCCAGGCCCCCGGCTGCCAGCACTTTGGATCCTCGTCTCCAAACAACCAGAGGAGCAGGGGGGCCAGGTCTGGGGACTGGAACCAGGGAGAGCTGGATGGTGGTCCCAACCAGCACCGAGAGAGGTCCCCCCACCTGCGGCGGGAAGCTTTCCACTGAGTGGGCTTCTGCAGGAACTTCGGATTCAGGGCTCTTGGCCGACAATTCAAGATCCAGATCCTGGGAGGAGAATGTTGAACCTAGGTCCTCCACAGATACTTTATCAGGGACTTGAGCTGAAATGTTTACAGCTGGGGTCTTCACCGAGAAGGAAGGCTTCAGGTCTTTGGAACGAGGGATTTCAGAGAAGTTGGGATCCAGGCTCAACTTTGGGCTAACAGCAGAAACATTTGACCAGAAGGACCCAGGCACATTGTTCGAATTCAGGGCCTCAGGAATCCATTTGGAATGAGGAATATTGGCAGAGGCTTTGGAACCTGAAGACTGATCCAGAAATTTCCAGCTTGGGGGTTTGGTGGAGGGAACTTTTGAACCTGGGCCCTGGGAAGAGCCCCCTGAGTCCAAAGAGAAGTTGGTTCGCTGAACTCCAGAAGAGGCTGTGAGGCTGAGGACCCCTACTCCGGAGGCTGCAGAAAAGAGGAAGGAAGGGTATTGGGGGCTGCTGAGGAGGGGGACAGCTGGGAAGGGGCTGAGCCGGGGACTCACCCACGAACAGGAAGAGCTGCAGAGCCCGTGAGGTGTCCATGGTGCTGGCGGCACCCGTGAGGACTGGAGAAAGACCCAGGGCCTACACCTGTGCCTCCCGGGTCCGACAAGTTCGACAGGACTGGTAGCTTCCTGGGCAGGGAAGGGAGCCAGACCCGGTGGGAGGTGCCAGGATTCCCCACCCTGATCTGGTGGTGGAACTGCCCACCCCACCCCACTGGTCATCAGCTGGTGCCATCAGACCCTGCCTCACCCCCAGGGGGAAGATGGCAAGAAGTGAGTCCCAGCTGGAAAAGTGGTAGCAAACCTGCGGAGGTCAAAGCCAGAAAAGCTTCCTGGAGGAGGGTAAGGTGACCTTTCAAAAGAACCCCACCTCTGACAGCCTTGGGCTGAGTTCAGGCTTCCTCTTCCCAGCCTCCTGGCCTTGGGTATACTCTGTCCTGTCTTCAGCTTCAGATACCTGTGTCTGAACTTGCTCTTCCTCTGCTCTAAACTCTCCCATGGCTCCCTATTGCCCTTAGGACCAAGTCTCAAGTGGCGATCTCCCACCCAGTCATCTCTCTGGAGACCCAGAGCTGCAGCTGCATGGCCCCAGGGCCCCTCATCCCACAAAATTCAGTGTCTTCCCTCTGAGCCGGCACTCCTGGGTTCCACCGTCTGGGCACAGGCTGGGAGCCTTGCCTCCTGCTCCTTCCCCCTCACTGCTGTCATCTCAGAATCCCACCCCCTCCTGCCCTGAATCTCTCTGCCCCATCCCTTCCAGTCCATCCCCAGCATAGGCCCATCCTCCCCGTGCCCCTCACCTGGCCTCCCTCCAGCCCTGTCCTCTCCAGTCCGTGGATCCCCATGTGGCCCCTGGGTCTATGTTCAGAGCTGCCCCTGCCCTGCTTGCAGCCCTCGATGGCTCCCCATTGCCCTCAGGAGACATCCAAGAGAACTTTGAGACCTGGGTGGCCTAGACTCACCCACCCTCCCCCTCCAGTTACTCTCTGAATCCTCTGCCATCCTCGGGCCCCATCTCCCCACCCAGCCTTTGCAGGCACGGTTTCCTCTGCCTGGAATGCTCTCGCCTGCTCCCTGCCTGCTTGCAACCTGGCAAAACCACAACTTGTCCTTCAGGTCTCACCTTATTAAGAACCATAATAATAATTACCACTTATCATGCATTAGGAACCACACAAAATGCTTCCTGGGCATTATCGGGCTGAACCCTTCCAAACACCCTATGAACTGGGTGGTGTTATCCTCATTTTACAGGCCAAGGGACTATGGTTCAGAAAGGTCAAAGGACCTGCCAGTGTTTGCACAGCCAGAGGGAGGTGTGGGCTTTGGCCCAGGATGGTCTAACTGCTCGCTCCTTCCAAAAGCTTCTCCTACCATCCCATGCTGGGCTTGGGGCCTCTGCTCAGCTCCCAGTCCTTGCCATACTAATAGCAATAATACAAAGAGAGCATTTTCTGTGTTAGGTGTGGTTCTGGGGTGCTACAGTACGTTGCCCTTCAGAACCCCACGGGGTAGGCCTTATAGCTTACATATGGCTGCAAATCGAACTTTCCTTAAGGAATAGAGTCCATGTCTGCTCCCCTTCAGTCAGAGTAGGTCTGACCAAGAGAAGACCATGGAGGTGACCCCGTGACAGTTTTAGCATCTACTAGACCTTGAGAGATTGGCAGATTCCACTTCCTGTGTCATAGAGCACTCCCTCTTGGAACCCAGCCGCCATGCTGTGAGGAAGCTCAAGCAGTTCCATCAAGAGGAACCATGGCCCCTGGTCAACAGCCAGCTTGAGCCGACAGCCCCAGCCAGCCTACATAACTGAGCCACCCTGGACATCCATCCTCTGGCCCCATGTGAGCCACCCAATTGATGCTGTGTGGAGAGGCAAGCTGTCCTTGCCACGCCTGGCCGGAATTTCAGATTTAGGAGCAAAATAAGTGATTGTTGGTTTAAGCCACAGGTTTGGGGGCAGGCTGCTAGGCTACAACAAACCATCAGAACACAGTATTCTTATGAAGTCCACCTGCCAGAGGAGGAAACCAAGCCAGGGCTTGGAGAGAAGGAATTTGCCAAAGGTCCTCCCAGAACCGGGGATTGGCTAGCCTGGGATCTGAACCCAGAGCCTCCGGGTCCAGACTCTTAACCACTACACTAAGCTCTTACTATTTCCATCAGCTAGATGAGAAACTGAAGCTGAGAGGGGATGGAACGCTCTCCAAATCTCACAGGTGGTTAATGGGCGGGTTTAAAATCACTGAGTCTGACTCAGGCCCCGCTCATCATCCCCACACTGGATTTTGACTGCTTGGTGCTTGTCTGCCTCCCTGGCCAGAACCAGAGCCTCCAGCCTCATACCCTCCTGCGTTCTGACTCTCAGCAGGGGTCTGGCACCCCCCAGTCCCCAGCAAGAACTTGGGAGATGACAGTCATCTTCTCTGCCACTTCACTGCTATTTGTCTTTGAAGATTCAACCTAGATGCCATCTCCTTCGGCAGTCTCTGACCCCAGGGGCCAGGTCAGGTGCCCCTCACAGGCTCCCAAGGGCCCAGGGCTACCTGGCTTCCATGCACACAGCTCACACCTGCCTTTGCCCACACCCACCCACTTCAACATGGAAGCTTCCCGAGGGCAGGGACTGGATGTGACTCACCTGGGTCCCTGGTACAGGACCCAACACACAAGAGGCTTAAGTAAATGTCTGTTGAATGAATCAAAGAACAGGTCTCCAGGGAATGAGGTTGACAAAGACAGTTGTTGGGAGAGTCATAGTTTTATTTCTGAGTTCCAGGCAATGGTCTCAAATCTGCCCAGTCTCCCTCAGTTTGGCCACCAGGTCTTCCGTGGTCTCCACCTTGACTCCGGCGGTGCGCTGGGGTGGGTCCTCCACGCTAACCACAGAGAGCTTAGAGGTCAGGTCCACGCCCAGGTCCCCGGGCTTGATCACCTCGATCTTCTTCTTCTTGGCTTTCTGCACACGGGCAGCCACGGTTCACAGGCTGCCGAGGCCCTGCCCGTCCTGCAGCCGCCTTCCCACAACTGCAACAGCTGCAGAACCACTCCCACTGGCTGAACCCTCTGGACCTAACTACTGGCCAGGACACAGGCGGCCTCTTGAAGGGCCACACCAGGACAATTCCTGGTGGCTGGAGTGTCCTGGGAAGCCCTCCGACTGCAGAAGCCCTCCTTCAGCCAGTGGCCTCAGGAAGCCCCTCACTGGCGGGAATGGACTGGCAACGTGGCCTTTCGGCAGTAATCACTCCATGGATTTTCTGCTAAGTTGACCCCCTGAAGCTACCCTATTGGCTGGGATGACTCACTCACTGAACGCATCCTGTCGGTTGGGATGACACACTGAACCCTCCCTATTGGCTGAGATGACATACTGAACTCTCCCTATGAACCCATCCTACTGGCCATCATGAGCAGTGAGCTCTTCCCGTTAGCCAAGAGACTCCACGACCCTTTCCTAATGACCCACAATGGCCTAAATGATTCCCTCTTGTTGACAAAGATTATAAGGGGAATCCCCCCAGTGAACCAAGATGACCTAATAAACCCTCCTTCTTTGGCCAGAATTACCCAATGAACTTTTCCCATTGGATGGAATGAAGGCTTTCTGTTGGCCAAGGTAACCAGTAAGCCCTCCCTGTTGGCCCAAACAGCCCCGGACCCGCACTCTGGACAGAAATGACCCAGTAAACCCTCCCTGTTAGCCAGAATGACCAGGGGATGCTTTCTTTGGATGAGGAACCCCTTGGGTCCTCTGTCTCCCACCTGACCACCAGAGAGGCACTGGGCCTGTGACGCGCCCCCATTCCCAGCCTCCCAGGACCCGTGTGCCAAGCGCTCACCATGATGTTGGGCAGCGTGGCGTAGCGGGGCTCATTGAGCCGCAGGTCGGCGGTCACCACTGCGGGCAGCTTCAGGCGCAGGGTCTCCAGGCCCCCGTCAATCTCCCGCTCCACTTTCACCTTGTCCCCTTCCAGGGTCACCTGGGAGGCGAATGTGCCCTGGGGAAGGGCAGTGGAGGTTAAGTCAAGGCAGGCACAGAGCAGGCTCCCACGGGCCACTGCCGAGCACCCGCAGGGAGGAGCCAACCAGTTCAGGAAGGGGACCTGCTGACACTGAGCTCAAAAACGGGGGAAGCCACAGAAAGGGAGTAAAGCAAAATTGAGGGGAGGGTGGCTTTACTTTCACTGGGAGCCAAGGTGCAGGTCCTGACCTCTGACCCTACCAGGTAGGTTCCTACCTGTTACAACTGACCTTAATGACAATTACATGTATTAAGTCATGAGATCCTCATAGGAACTCCCAAGTAACTGCTTTCATCCCCACTTTACAGATGAGGAAAACTGAGGCAGAGAGAGGCTTGAAATGTTCCCTCTGTCAAAAATGTGCTGGTAAATCCTAAAGCTGGCAATCCGGCTCTAGGCTCCATGTCTAGCTTCACGACCGTCGTTCTGTCCCCAAGAACAACCCCAAGGCCCCTCTGCTGGGCCGATGACAGAGACTCTGTGCTCACCTTGATCCCAGAAATGTGCTCTGGGATGCCATCCTCTTGGCTCAGTGCCCATCTCTGGCCAAGGCCCCTCTGCCCCTCCGTCCCAGGCCAATTCCTGACATGTCTACACCCTCTTTGTCTACCTGGCCTGTTCTCTCCAGTCCCTCACTGGATAAATCTTTCAAGTCTTAGGTGACATGTTCCATCATTCCCAGTCTCATCTGAGGGCCCAAGAGCCCAGCTCTGGGGCTGCACTGTGAATGCGACCAGCAAGGTCCCGGCAGGAAGACCGCCAGAAACCAGGTAAACACGTGCCAGCTGCTAAAATGTGGCTTCTGAGCACATGGAATGTGGCTAGTGAATTGAGGGATGGAATTTTTCATTCTATTTAAACTTAAAAACTAGTAAGTAAAAAAAAAAAAAAAAAAGGTAAGTAAAATACATTATCATGATTGTAGTAATGGCTTCACAGGTGTATATATGTGGCAAAGTTTACCAAATGGTACCCTTTAAATACATGCAGTGTATTGTACGGCACTGTAGCTCAACAAAGCTGTTTGAAGATAATACTCAGGGTAGATACCGGGAAACTTTTAAGTCTGTTTAGAACAACTTGGGCATGTGAATCTACTTTTGCAACTGTGAATTTCAGGAATCTAAGTTTTTCTGATGGGAATTAAGCACCTGAATTGAGGTGTGTTGTAGATATAAAATACACATTGGATTTTGAAGACTTTGTACAAAAAGAAAAAAGGTAAAATAGCTCAATTTTTTAATAGTGATTACATGTTGAAATAATACTATTTCAGATACATTTAATAATACAAGTACTATTAAAATGAATTCTGCCTGTTTCACTTTTTTAACGTGGCTCATTTTAAATTACCCATGTGGCTTGCATTCTTATTGGACTGTGACACAGTGGGGCCTGGAATTCGGGAGGGGCATGAATATCTCACACAAGGTGGGCAAGGAAGGCCTCTCTGAAGAGGTGGTGCCTGAGCAGAGGCCTGAAGGAGGGAAGCCAGAAAGCCATGAGGCAAGCTGAGGGAACTGTGTTCCTGGCTGAGGGAACAGCAAGTACAAAGGTCCTGAGGCAGGAATGAGTTTGTGTGGTGGCAGAGCGGCAGGGCTGGTGAGGATGGAGCACATGAAGGCCCAGATGAGGCCTGGTGTCCTGACTGGGTGCTCCTCCCTCCGGCCCCCTGGAATAGCTGTCCCACTGTACGCCTGTCTCCCTCCAGAAGGGCAGGGACGGCATGGCTGTGTTCTGAGCCCCCAGACCTGGCCCCCTGCAGGTGCTCCCCACTCCAGCCTCACCTGTGGCCAGTCCAGAAATCCGGCTGTCATCTGCCCTGTCTGGTTACAGTCATCATCGATGGCCTGAATGGGAAAGAGAGACTATGTAACAATGGGGCCTCTCGTGTACCATTCAGCTCTTTGTCTGGCTGGTGGAGGTGAGGGGTTGGCAAATGTTTTCTGTAATGGGCCAGATAGTAAATATCACTGTGGCATTCCAATAAAACTTTATTTACAAAGTCAGCAGTGACCACAGGCCTTGTATGCTGACTCCTAGTCTAGAATGGTCCCATTCTCTCACCTGGGCCTGGAGACGGCCACTTGTCCAGAGTCCCATGAGGAAACTGGCAATGCCTGATGCCAAGTCTTTGCCCGGTATATAAATCATCACAGAAGCCTTCTGTGAGCCAGGCCCTGGGCTGGCCACACTGGGCAACCACATGAACAGGCTCTGGGCCAATGAGAATGTTCTCTCCCTGGACCCCAGTGACTGGGTCAGGGATGGGCACATGACTCAAGCTGAACCACTGAAGAGTCCTGGGAGCTTTGCTGGATCCCTTAGGAAAGGGTCTTTTTTTTTCTGCTGGCAGTCGCTAGGCTGGTGGGATATGAGCCTGGAGATACAGAGAGTGAAGCCATGACAGAGGAGCAGAGCTCATGCATGTCCCCAGATCACACTGTGCCTGAAGCTCACTTACATGAGATAAAATAATTGCTATTTGGTTTAAGCCCATTTCAGTGGAGATTTTGCCACCTAAAACAGAGTGTCCTGACAGGTTCAACTGGCATCTCCCCAGGTGGAGGCCCTTAGTCTGGGAACTGTTCCTGACAACCAAGACAGGAAGGATATCAGTCTGGGACCTGTCAGCAAATGCGGCATCCCTGACCTAGGAAGCTGGTGTGAGACCCGGTCCCAGAGCACCCCCGCCATGGTTCTCTGACTCCCCTGCTGTTCATCATTTCTGTTTTCTACTGTCTAAGTTGGGCAACACACTGCATGACCTACCTGGACCCATCAGCCTGCTGCTCTCCCCAGGGGCTGATCTGCCCCTCCAACTCTCTGACCTTCTTTCTCACCCTGCACCCCTAAGCCCCTGTCTCTTGATCTCTCACCTTCCCACTGTCTGTGGCTCTTCTGATGACTCTGCCCTGTCCTCAAATGGCATGGGGTGGAAGGCCACCCAGAGGAAGGGTGCCCCTGGGTCTCCAGAAGGAACAGCTGAGCCGAACGCGTGGCTGCCCCGGCTGGGTGCCACGGGACAGCCAATGCCAGAGCTGCACCCTCACTCCAGCTCCTTCTGTTAGCCCCCCTCCTCCCCACACTTCTGGCCTCCACTCTCGCCCCATCCGGTCCATTCCTCATGGGGCCTCTCTGCACCCGGCGCTCACAGACCTCCCATGGTTCCCCAGCGCCCTCCAAAGCCTCAGGTCTTTGTTCAAGCCCAAGCCTCTGTCCTGTCCCTGATGTCCCCCAGGGCTCTTTACACCTCCTCTGACCTGTTCTTCCAGGGTTCCCCCTCTGTGCCTCCAAGACAGACCCTGGCCCCATCCCTACCTCTGCCCCGGGCCTCGGTCCCCTGCAGCCCTGGCTTGTGGCCTCCCACTCCGTGGCAGGGATTGGCGGGTAGGGGCTAGGCACATCTACCTGCTTGCCCAGCAACACCAGGTCCACCTTCTCCTTCTCTGCCAGCTTGGCCAGGACCCGGGCCACCTGCAGGGGACCCAGGCGATCCGCCTCTGCAGCTGGCACGTCCACGTGAATGCCTCTGTCTGCACCCATGGCCAGAGCTGTGCGGATGGTCTCCTGCCAAGGACAGAAGGGGCTTGACTTGGGTTCTGGCCCAGGGGGACCCAGGAGCCTGGTCCGAGTCCCTCCCCCAGACCCAGGAGTCCAGATCCTTGGCCCCCCTGCCCCAGATGTGGGACTCAGGGCCCCAGCACCCATTGGTGGGACCCCGAGCACCTGGCACTGGGCCGGCCCACAGCTGACAGCGATGATCTCCTTCACCAGCTTCTTCTCCTTGAGCCGCACCGCCTCCTCCATGGCGATCTCACAGAAGGGGTTCATGGAGTGCTTCACACCATCTGTGACCACACCTGTCCTATCCGGCTTCACCCGGATCTGCCGGCCAGAAATGGGCAGGGTGAGGGGTCAGCAGAAGAGAAGGCAAGGGCCGTGCTGCCAACCCTCACACAGGCTGGATGGGGACAAAGGGGCCTGGAACAGGGCAGGGCCTTGCCCAGGGTCCCACACCTCCAGGGACGGTGGGGTTAGAATTCACGGGTGGATGGAAGGTCACCGTCTCATTCTCTCATTCAGACACTGGCTGAGCACCAGGGACATTTGACAAGCTCATCCTACTCTGTCAGCACTCCGTGAGCCTGAAAGAATGTTTCCCAAATCTTTAACACAAAGAGAAATACATTGTACAATACCAAGTGTATTAGAAATACATAACATATATTTTTTTTTAAACATAACATATATTTACATGTAAATATAAAATACCACTGCAATGTGAGGGCTGGTGAACAATACCTACCCCCACCATATACACAACCCCTAACGTTTTCTATTCGTTTTTTAAATGCCAGCCCTCTATATGGATTTCATGACTGTCATGACCCAGTTTGAAAATGCTAGGATCAAAGCCTACCTCTTCCAAACAAGCAAACCTCACTCATTCCTTTCCTCCCACAGTGTGTCTTTCCTGAGCACCTACTGTGTGCCTGACCCTGAGCTGGCTTCTGCAGGTACAGCCTGGGGAAGGGGAGACAGGCCTGCAGCGGTGGAGCGTGACCACTCCCCATCTTCCTCTTAGCTTCCTGGGGCTGTTGTACCAAAGTACCACTGCCTCCATGGCTTAGCGCCTCACAGTTCTGGAGGTCAGAAGTGCATTCAGTTTCCTTGGGCTGAAATCAAGGTGTCGGCAGGTCATGGTATGGGTGTGCTGTTCTGTATCTTCGTTTTCCTCTCATGTGGCCTTCTCTGTGCGTGTGGATCTCCCTCTGCCTCCGTCTCATAAGGACTCTTGAGATGGCATTTAAGGCCCCCCCCAGATAAGCCAGGATCACTGCCCCATCTCAAGATCCTTAACTCAGCCCCATCTTCAATGACCCTGCTGCCACATGAGTTAACATTCCCAGGTTCCCTGGATCAGGGCCTGTCACAATGCCCTTAGTAGCAAAAGAGAATAATATTATTGCCACTGGGCACTGAAGGAGTATCCTGCAGGAGCCCTGTGCTAAGCAATGATCCCAATTTATTAATCCTGGGACAGCCTGATGAGGGAGGTGCTGTCACTGTTCCCCATGGACAGATGAGGAAATTGAGGCTCCAAATTGAAGTAGCTGCCCTGGCCCCAAGTGCTCGAGTCCCTGATACACCATCTCACGGTTCCTGAAGGAGAAGTCAGGGAGCCCCGAGAGAGCGCGATGGGGTCCTAGTGTGACATTGGATGCTATCGGTAGGGCTTCCCTGAGGTGGAAGCACCTGAGCTGAGGCCTGGAGGATGAACTGCTGTTGAGTAGGTGAAGTGTGCGCACAAGTGTTGAGGGGTGGGGGTGGGGGTGGGGGTGGAGCATGTGCAAAGGCCCTGAGGTTTGAGGAGTCCACGGAGGCCAGTGTGGCCAGGGGAGCAGTGTACCTCCACTTCAGTCTGGGTCATTGTGACAACCACAATAATGGATCTTCAAGATGTCCTCGCCGTCATCCCTGGGACTATGAATGTTGCCTTAATGGCTAAAGGGACTTTGCAAATGTGACTAAGTTAAGGATTGAGAGAGGGAGTTATCCTGGGCCGCCTGGGTGGACCCAACATGATCACAAGGGTCTTTATAAGTGACATATGGTGAGGGAGTTAGTGTTCAAAGTCAGAGAGAGACTGGAAAATGCTATCTGTTGGCCTGAGGATGGAGGAAGGGCCACAAGCCAAGGAATGCAGGTGCCTCTAGGAGCTGGAAAAGGCATGGACATGGATTCTCCCCTCGCGCCTCCAGAAGGAGCCAGCCCTGCCGACACTGGCATCATAGCTCAGAAGACTCACCCCAGACGGCTGACCTCCAGAACTGTTAAGAGACTACTTGTGCTGTTTTAAGCTACTAACTCTGTGGTTACTCGTTAGAGCAGCCTCAGGACACTCCTACGACTGGGCAGGGTCTGGCGGACCATGATGGGGAACTGGGTCTGGATCTGAAGAACAGTGGGTAAAGAGGTGAGTGGGCCCAACTGAAGTTTTCACAAGGTTGCTCGGCTGTCTGGTTGAGAAAACTAGAAAACCGGCAAGGGCGGAAGTTGGGAGACAGCTGGGCAGCGGTTAGTCATTGAAAGAAAGCATGAAGGGGGAGTGGCCCAGACGGCTGGCGCAGCAAAGGTGGAGAAGTGAATGGACTGAAGAGATCTCTGGAGGTGGCACTGACATGGTGCTGATGGGAAGCTAGGGGAAGCAAGAGGGAAGAGTCAGGTGGGACTCTCAGGTTTCCGGCAGCCACATCAGTACAGGCCAGGGAGGAAGCTGCACTGAGAAGCCTGCGAGAGAGGCCCAGAGCATCTTGCCTAGGCGCCCGTACCATCTGGCCCTGGCCCTGCTCTGTTTCTCTTCTCCCATGTGGCTGCCACCAAGGGCTTGGCCAGAGCAGAGCCATGTGGCAGCCTGGCCCCGCTGGGGACACTGGGACCCTCTCTTGTACTCTCTCCCTGCACCCTTCTCTCTGGGGCTGGTGGGTGAGGCTGACCCTCCCATCAGCAGGACAGACTCAGAGACAGGAATTTGGGATTTGGGCAGGGCCTTCCTAGTCTGGCTGTGCCTCGTGAACTGGTGACATTAAAGCAAGGAGAAGGAGAAGAAAAAAAACAACTGTCATTGTCTGTCACTGTCATTTCATTTGTAAAAAGTCATTTTAGCCAAATAAAAGACTGAAACTGCAGAACTGAATCAACTTATAGAAATCCAAGTGGAGCAAATACCATGAGTCCATGTTTCCTAAGCACATGCACATATTCCCCAGAATTTCCCAGATCCAACCCCTGGCTCAAACCCCTCACCCACTTCCACTTTCTTTTGCCATCTTACTTAAATTGCATCGCTCCCAACCAGCCCCTCTTACTGTTTTTCTCTCCATCACACTGACCGCTGCCCCCCTCCCAACCTATGATACACTGTACTTTCTTAGATTTATTGTCTATCTTCCCCCTATCAGAAAGTCAATTCCCCGGGGACAGGGATTTATGTTAATTTTGTCTGTGACTGTCTCCCCGGGGCACTAGAACAGTGCCTGGCACATTGTAGGTGCACAGTAAAACTTCCTGGGCGAAAACTTGAACAACTTGACCTCGAGAGTAATGCACGTGTCCATTCAAACATATATAAACAGCCTGGAAACTCAAACGTGAAAGGCCTCTCTCTGATTAAAAAAACAAAATCCAAGATCGGAGCTTCCCCGGTGAATAGGAAAGGAACCCCCCTCCGTAAAAGTGACTCCTGTGCTGGCGTTGGTGAGGCGCCGCTGGCGTGCTCTTGCTCAGGCAGGGCTCCTGGCTCCAAGCTCCGGACGCCCGAGGAGAAGGGGAAAAGTCTCCCCACCAAGGATACATGCCAGCTCATGTCCCTGGCAGACCTTTGAAGCTTGAGTTGATTTTAAGCTTCTATAACACTGCTTAGTTAAATTACCTAAGTTAGGAAGCAATGTTAGGCTGGAAAATCTGTGACTTTTTAAAAAATGTTTTATAAATCCGGCGGGGGGGGATGACTCCGTGTTAAAACTTCCCAGCTTTCTCCTGGAGATGCGACATTCCAGCCTTCACCAGGAACAGCCATGACACAGACAGGCAGCACTCCCGGGGCTCTCTACGTATTGACTCATTTAACCATCCAAACAGCCTCGCAGGCTGGTTATCGCCACTACCATCCTCATTTTACCGATGGGGCAATGGAGGCACATAGAAGCCAAGTGCCTTGCCCAGGGTCACACAGCGAGTGAGTGGCAAGACCACAGTCTAACTCTAGGTCTGTTTAGGGGACCGTGAGATTCTCCAGGGTGCTGTTTGCCCTCAGAGGTAGGAGGGCTGGTCCTCTTACTCGTTGCCGATTATATCCTCACAGGTTTTCATAAAGTGATTTCTGACGGCCCTTCCTGAATCCCGGACACAGCTCAAGGGCTTCTCTTTGGTTCTTTTCCTCTAGTCTTTTCCATCAAGCAAGTCACTGGGCACGTGCCGGGGCTCCAGGCAGGGCAGACAGTGGCCAGGACACAAAGTGAGTAGCACAGTCACGGCAGAGTGGAGATGGCGGCGACAGAGTGAAGCCAGAAGCAGTTCCCTGGGGTGGGGGTCAGCGCTGTGAGACCCTTCCTTCAGAGGCTGTGGGTGACCGCAGGGGGCCCAGGGGAAGGGAAAGAGCCCTGCGCTCCCAGGACAGAGGGAAGGCGTGGCTGGGCAGGGTCAGGCCCAGAGACCAAATGGGCTTTCTGCAGCCTCACGGGCCCATCCTTGGGAGGTCCTCTCTAAGAAACTGAATACCAGGTCATGAATACAAAATTGATGCAGCTTCTCCCCAGGCCTTGAAGGAAACCCTGAAGGTTAAACTTACTCAGCCTCATGGAAAATGTATCCCTGGCCGGCACCGAGTGCCACTGGGTTACCAAATGCCTATTAATACCCCACACACAAAATCACAGGCCCACTGTGTCCCACTCAGCAGAGCATCTGCTGTTTTGGATAAACGAACTTCCAGTACTATTACTAATAACAATATTCACTGGGTGCCAGCCAACACTATTCGTGTGCCAGGCATGTTCCAAGAACTTATTTCATCTGCACTACCACCCAGTGATGGAGGTACATTAATTATCCCCATTGTACAAAGGACAAAAACTAGGCTCAGAGTGGTTAAGCAGCTCCCACAGGGGCACACAGCAGGAAGCAGACCCAGGCAGCTGAGCCCACACTCAGAACCCCTCTTAGAGTATACCCATGGGTCTCAGATAGCAGTGATGACATCACAGCCTCTCCTCCCCACCCCGGGGCTCAAATCTGGAAGGGAGACAGGCACTGAAGCAGTAAGTCAGTAAATTACATTGAGGATTGTGAAGTAATAAGAGTTTGGGGAAATTATAGCAAGGAAGGGGACAGGGACTATGGAGGCTTTGAGTTTAAGTTAGTGTCCAGGGAAGGCCTCAGAGAGGTGACATGACGTGTGAGCAAAGACTGAATGGAGGTGAGGGAGCGATGCAGAGAACACAGTGCATCAGACCCAGCACTCCCCGAAAGGAGTTGCCCATCTGGGGTTGGGAGGTGACATCTGGGTAAACAGAGGATCCCAATCCAGTGTGGGGAGGCCTGAGAAGGGCAAGCCCAGGGGCTGCGGGAGAGCCCAATGAACACATCAGCCACAGAATCACTGATACAACCAACAGGTGAGAGTTAGGCAGGACGAGCGAGGGATAAGCAACAGGGTGGCAGGTGGAACGGGAAGTGAACAGGCAGTGGCAAAGGCCCAAGGCAAGAAGGAGCCGGGTTTGTTAGGAATGTATGAGCAGGCCAGGAGCTGTGCGAGCACAAAGCTTGCCAGAGAGACGGGGCCAAGATGGCAGGACGGGGGCCTGGGCCGCACCAGGATCTCGTAGGCCAGGCTGAGGGGCTGGGACTTTGCCCTGAGGGTGCTGGGAAGCCGCGGGGGGAAGCGCAGGGGCAGCTCCAGGTGCAGCAAGAGACCTGAGGCTGGGAGAGAAGGGCTGGAGGGAAATCCTGGGAGCTGGGGTCCAGGTGGAGAAGATGAGGCCGGAACTGCTGGGGCTGTGAGGGAGAGGGAATGGGCTGACAGAGAGGGCAGGAGGGATGCGGTTGAGAAGTGACAGGCTGCAGGGAATGAGGGGAAGGGAGAGGGGGCCCAGTCTCTGGCCCAGCGACTGGATAGTTGGCAGTGTTTGAATCATTTACTTCTTCAGACAGGGACATTAACAGACACACTGCAGCAAGACAGGATGCAGTGGGCCCCATTGGGGCGGGGGGGCGGGGTGCAGGTAGCACAAACATTCTGGAACCGTGCAGCTGCTGATTCGCACTTCCCAGGTTGTTATTCAACACACACCCACGTGCCGGGCCCTGCGCTGGGCAGCGCTAGGACCCAGAGCTGAGTCAAATGTGGGCCTGCCCAGCAGAAGGGACAGATCCAACCCCAGACATCTCAGGCCAGGGAGACCAGCTCAGGAGCAGAGGGAGGCCTAGGGGGCTAAGGAGCCCAAAGGAACAGTCAGACCAGGGAGGAGACCAGGACCGCAAGAGCAGAGTGTCTCAAAAAGGCTGGAGGCAGCACCCTGCCTTATGTTGCCAGGGCTGAGTGGCTGTGGAGTGTAGACACAGAGATGGGAGCGGGACTTGCCTGCATTACAATCCGGGCTGCCGCTGCCTAGCTGGATGGTCTGGCAAGTAACAGAAACTCCACGGGCCTCAGTCTCCTCACCCGTCCAATGGGATTAGTAATATCTAGAGGATATTGAAAGGACTGAATGGGTCGGTCTCTGTCAAGGACTCAAAACGCTGCCTAGTGCTAACAGTATTAACTAAATATTAAGCTGCTCACTCACATTTAATCAGGGTCACTGAAGTTTCCATGCCCCAGTCTGGTTCCTGGGCTCCTGTCCCCATCCCACTTCCCAGGCTGGAAGGGGCCCAGGTTTCATCCACCCCAGGGCCTCTAGCATGTGAGGCCCAGTGTGGGAAAATGCTGGGGTCAAGGAGGTGGGCTCCCAGGCAGGGACAGACATGGATGGACAGTCACCACCTTCAGTCTGATTTAGACCAAAAATTGAGAACCTGGCCCGAGGGACTCTGTCTGATGATTAACTCCTGTCCGGACTAGCCAGGCCCTTAGAGGCGTTGCCCCCCCACCCCGCAACGACCCCTTAGCATGGAGAATGTAAGCCATTTCACAACTCAGTCAGACTGGCTTTCATCTCTAGCAAATGCTTCTCCCTCCCCCCTAGCTAGAGTCTCCTCGCTCAACCTGTGGCTATGAGCGATGGAAGACAGCTTCTGGGTTCCCACGGCCCCTTGTCTGACCTCCCTTACAGCACCCTGCCTGACCTGTAAGTCACCCGACTATGCAATGCAACTGAGTGAGAGCAAGCCTGGCTTGTGTGCAAAGCACTAGTTGGGGTGAGAGGTCGGAGAGACCAGGGAGAATAATCTCGACTCTGACCCTTCCTAGTGACCCCTCTGTGCCTCAATTTCTCCTTATGTTAAACAGGGACCGTGACACCTCCAGCAGGTAAGAAATAGAGACTGTAACCCGCCCTGCACACACTTACCAAGACAGTGAGTCGAGAACTGGGGGAAAGGGAACGAGGTCGTGACCCCAGAGGGGCCAGGTTCAAGTGAAGAGGGATCTGATACCACCCAGACACAGCCCTTGAACTTTGCCCTCAGGTGCGACTTTGTCGTTTGGGTAAGAGCGGCAGAGATCGGAGGTACGAAAAGACACCCAGACATTTGTGCGCTCGTGACCCCGGAAGCACACGGCCAAGGGGCCCAGGGAGATGGGAGGGGGTCCCGGTCACCTTCACGGCGAAGTCGATGACCCGCTTGACAGCCACGAGCGCGCGCAACTCCGCCATCTTCCTGCCGCAGGCACCCGCCGGCCCAGCCAGCACGCTCCTCCTCTCGGTCCGAACGGCCCGCCCTCGCCCTTCTCTACGCCTGCGCCCCGCGCCGCCAGCCAGTCAACCACGCGGTGCCTCAGAGAGGACCAATCGGGAAGCCGGAGGAGGGAGGTGTGGCAAGCGATGCGAGCCAATGAGGAGTGGATCCCGGGAAGACAGGCGGGACCGGAGGGGAAGGATCAGGGCTTTGTGAAGGGGGTGTGGCGGGGAAGTAGGGGAAAGGTCGTGCAGGCAAGGGAAGCACCCCTAAACTCCCCAACGCATTTACCCCCTCTCCAGGCCCTCCCCTCTTCCTCGCCTCTCCAGGTCGCTGTTCGCCCACCCAGTGCCCCCACGCCGAGTACCCCAGTGTCCGTGTCTCCCCTTTTTCAAGCCGCGTTCCTCGTCCCTCTGTGACCCTGCCTCTACGTTCCCTGAGCTCCATCCTCTCTGTCCATATCCCTACATCCGCCCCTCTCGTGGCCCATGTCCCCTCCCGATCCCAATATCCTTGTGTCACGTTCCCTTCCAAATCCATGTCCCTCGTCCCGTCCACGTTCGCTTCTCCACGGCCGTGTCCCCCACGTCGCCACGTTCCCTATTGGTTCATGTCCTTATGCCCTCCCTCCCTGTGCCTCCATGGACCCCCGTGTCCTCATCATGTTCCTGCTCCCGCGTCCTCATCTCCCCCAGAAAGGCACGCGGAGCCGCGGAGGTGGAAGCCGTTCCTTTATTTTGCCCCAGGCCGGCTGCGGTCACAAGCACACGGGAAATCCGCTGATGGCATCCGTGCTCTGCAAGATCATGTCCGCCAGCAGAAAGCAGAAGCCTGGTGGAGGAGAGCGGAAGGTGGGTAGAGGAGGTGGGTCCCCGGGTAGATGACCCTGAGGGCCTGGGGACTGGGGTTGGGGCTCCAAGGGCGTCTCAGCCGAATCTGCGGGAGTCAGGAGTGGAGTGCTTGGGGAGTCCGTAAGAGGTCACAGTGGGTTTCCCAAAAGGTGGCTGGGGCCGGGCGGGGCGAGGGGGCCCTCTGGGCAGTTTCCTCCAACCCTCTTCCCGCTGTCCAGGTTACCCGCAAGAGCAGAGAAGGGTAAAGCCAGACACCCCAAAAAGTAGGACCAGGAGAAGAAGACATCGTTCTTCCACGCGTTCTTCACGGTGTAGCCGGTTAGGGTGATCAGCCACAGGAGGCCTGGCCCGCGGGGTTGGGGTGAGCCTGGCCTGGAGCTGCCCACCCCCTCCTGCGTCCCCAGTCCCCCTGCCCCCCAACTTCAGCTCCCTTCCCCCCGCCTCACCGCGACCCCTGGGCCTCTGTCCCCACAGCCCCAGGCCCACCCCCCTGGCGGCCCGCCAACATCTCGCCGCAGAAGTAGATGATAGAGCTTGCTTGTGATCTGGCCCTGCCAGTCGCTGTCGTGGCCCAAAGTCCTCAGCGCCATCGCCAAGCCCACGACACAGAAGCCTGCTGCCAGCACCGTGCGCACTCCGGTCACTGCCAGCATGGCTGGGGACGGATGGCCAACCCACCCCCACCAGCCGGCATGGGGCTGGAGCCGACTCAGGGGCTTGTGGGGGGACTTGGAAGTTACGAAGTCCCAAAATGGGGGTTTTGGTGGCCTCAGCGACCCATCTGAGACTGGAGGGGAAGGGGCGAGGCGAAGGGGACTGTGGTCTGTGCTGGGGGCTGCCCGTCCCTCCGGGTGGCAGGTTTCACACTGGCAGGGATGTTGGAGCAGATGCTGCCGTTACACTCCTGCCACAGGCCCCTGTGGCCCCCAGGCAGCGGATCCAGTAGTTGGTGGCCATGGAGAGAACCGTGCAGATGTTGGTCAAGAAACCCAGCAAGGTGCCCCCACTCCGAAGGCCCTGCTTCACCCCCGGGAGGCTGCTGCCAGGCCACAGGGGCAGGATTGGCCAACACGCCTTCCTTCCCCCAGGCCCCTCCGGTTACTTCAGCTCCCTGAGACCCCTCCCCATATCCCTCCATATTAAATACTGCTGCCCCAGCACCCCTGCCTGGGGCCCATACTTCTGGAGACCTAGAGATCCCCTCCTCAGATCATCCAGGGCTTCAGCCCCTCCCTGGGCCCCACCCCCCAGGACCTCCTTACACCCTGTGCTCCTCCGGGGGACCCTGAGACCTTCCCCCCCATGAGTCACTGCTTAGGCATCCCCCCCACCGTCACTGTCTTCCAGAGACCTCCATCCCCCAGGGGCCTGTCTAGTGCTCTCTCCCCATCAGCACACACATAACCACCTCGGTGACTCATCCTCAGCTCCCAGCTTCTTAGACACAGAGCCCGGAGGAGTGGGGGAAGGGAAACTGGGTGTCTGTGAGGCAGCAGGAGTTCCAGAACCCCTCATCCAGCAGGCATTTAAAGAGATAACCATCCACCCACCCACCCATACACACACACATACACATAGAAGTAGCTCTTCCAGCAAAGTGACAGCTCAAAGTCAGGTGGCAGGTCTGGCTGGGGGCAGCCTGAGGGCCGCAACATGGTAGACCATGTCCTTCTAGGAACTTCTCTCCCCTTGACCCCTATAAGCTCTCCTGGTCCCTGGCTCTGCGTTTGTCCCCCAGATTCCCATGCACGCTCCTGCCCCATCCTGGAAAAGTGAGCTTCCTCACTCCCACAGCACCCATGGCTGCTGATGCTCTAATAGCAACCAAACCTCCATGTCCAGCCGGGTTTCTCTCCCAAGACCAGAGTCCTCAGCTGCACCTGAATGTCTCCCAGGCCCCTGACCCTCAACGACATCCCACCTGAGCTCAGAATTTCCCATCAAACCAGAGGACACCCCTTCCCTGTCCAGTTGATGAGGCCAGACCCCAGGGCAATCTTCCTGCCCCTCACCCCATGAAGCCTTTGATTCCTGATCCTGGTTCCTCCCCCCTCTTGAGTCTTTCTGGCTCCTTCCATCTTTCCCATCTCATGCCCTGGTCCCAGTCAGGTCTTTTCCTAACTCATGTCCCACTCGTTGCATTGCCAAGCTGCCTTCTTCCTTCTGGCCTCCCCAAATGCCCCAGAGGGGGCCGGCACCTGGAACTGAGGTGCCTGTCTCCTGTTCAAACCTCAGGAGAGTCGGTGGTGGTGTTAGAGGCACCGGCTCTAGCCCGCCTCATTTTCTACCACCCACACGTTCTGTATTCCCACCCCAAAGCTCTGTTCTCAATCCTGGGAGCACTGGGGGCTCTGGCCACACATTCACCTTTGGGTCTCTCTGTGGCATTACCTTCCCCAGACCTCCAAGATGTCCCCAAACACCCCCCAGGAAGCTCACCACTCCCCACCCCACCAGCTAGTCTTTCTCCCACGCCCTCCCTGCCATCTGGCCTGTATTAACAGCCTCCCCCACCATGCTGGCAGCCTGGCAGAGCCCAGGTCTGACCACACACGGGTCTCCGCTCAGGGTATCAGAACCCTGGGGGCCCAGTGTCGCTCGCCATGGGGCTGATGTGCCGTAGCGTAGGGTTAAGTCATGGCCGAATTAATCTCGGAATACCCAGATCCCGGCCAATTTTTGTTGAATGGATGGAGAAGCAAAGAGAGGGTTTGCAGAAGGGCTGGGCAGGAAGGCTGGGGGAAACGCTGGGTCTTCCCGTGGCTCTTGATGATGCCCGCAGAGAACAGGGCTCCATCGGCTGTTGTCACTTCGGCTCACAAGGTGTCATAGCCAGGCCGGGGGGCACCATAGTGAGCACGCAGACTCAGGCCCCCTGTGGTGGCGGAGAGAGTTTAGCACTTGCCCCCACCCTGCTCCCTCGGAGCCCCAGTTGCACCCCCCAGCTCCTGGGCAGTCAGTCACCTGTGCAGAGCAGCAGAAGAGCTGAAACCCAGCCCAGGTAGAAGGACCAGGAGAAGGAGGACTGGATATGGGGGTACTGAGGCTGGCTCCACCTCTCACTGGTGTAGACCGCCATGGCCACTGTTGCAGAGAGGGCTGGGGATGAAGAGAGAGCGCTCAGCTCCTCTGCAGGAACTCAGCAGTCCCTGACGCCCAAGTGCAGCCTGGAATCCTTACCTGCAGCAAAGGCTGTGATGGCAGAGACGAGGGGACCACGACCCGGGGAGGACAGCGAGGGGATACAGGACAGCACCAGGAAGGCCACGGACACCAGGCCCCACAGGGCGGCCAGGATGCTGAAGCTCTGTGTCAAGTGGATGTAGCCTGCTCCGAGATGAGACCTCAGTGCCCATCCCCTTGGCCATCTGCACCCCTGCCCCCACCCCCACCCGGCCTTGCCCAGAGAGACCGCCACCCCTCACCTGCTACTGAGTCCTGGTGACCTGATGGCCAGAGGCCCGAATGAGACGAAAAACCGGGGCCCACGGCCATGAACCAGTAATCTGTGCTCAGAGCAACCAGGATAGACGCCAGGCCCAGGGAGCCAGAGAGCAGGGCCAGGGACCGACAGGGCTCCATGGGGGTGACAGCTGGGTGTCTGGGTCCTGAGGGATGAAGAGGTGGGTGATCTGGACCCTGAGTGTCTCAGAGAGGGGCAGCCTGTGCACCCTGACTCCTGGGTCCTCTGAGCTCAGCAAGACAAGCCAGCCAGTGAGAGCAGCGGCCAGGGGGCGGTGCTCCTGCGACCAGACTGTCTTGGTTTCACCCCGTTTCCGGCAGCTGCCTTGTGTCACACATCCCGCTTCCTGGTCGCACCAACAGCATTGTCCCCCCACCCGAGGTTGGGCCCCCCTGGCAGCTGGTGGGTGCGGGGCATGGGCCACATGGTCAGGGGGTTGGGCGGTGGTTCGGGACTTGCCTCTCTGCTTTGATTCTACTCGCTCAGCGTTGGAGCCCTCAACTTCGGGAGGTGCTTCCTGGAAGAGGTGAGGGGGTGCCCAGAAGTAGGAGGTGATGAATGAGGCCAGGGTGTGAATTCGGGGGGGGATGTGGCCAGAGGGGACAGTTGGGGGATGCGTCATGTTTTCTTGTGGCTTCTGCAGCCTTCCACTCTGGGAGCAGGGGGCCCAACTCTAAGGCCTCCACCACAGGAAGGGGCTGGAGGCCTGGACTCCAGGGCCTGAGGGAGGAAGGGGCGAGTGGGGGGCTTAGACTCCTGGATCCCTGCTTGGAGCCTATGCCCAGAGCAGGCAAACAGTGAAGAGTCACAGTTCCGAGAGTATGTAGGGGGGAAGTCATGCCCACATCCTCATCTGAGGATAGTACACAGAGTTCTGCTTTGAGTGGGCCCTCCAGTGCGGTGGGCTTCATCCCCAGGAGCAGGGTGCCTGGGGTGGGCACAGGATGGCAGCGCAGGACCCCCCAGCCCTCCAGGCGTGAGCCGTCTCCTCTCACACCAGCATCAGGTCCTGGGCAATGCGAAGTTGCCAAGCGAAGATGCTGCAGCCCAGGTAGATGGCCCTGGCATACCTGACCTCTGGGAGTCCAGGAATGGCCAGAAGAGGATCTCTGTCATGAAGATGACCTGAATCTCAATAAATATCAGAAGAGACCCCAGTACACAATCTTCTAAGGAAGTTGATAAGTACCATCAATTGGCCCGAGTAAATATATTTTAACAAATATTTTGAGTTCTTATCATGCGCCAGATGCTGTTTTATAAGCACTGAAGATCTAGAACTGACCAAAAACAGGCCCTCATTTCGGCCTCAGGGGCACCCACATTCCAGATGGGGAGACAGACAACGTGCTATTGAAGAAAAATAGGTAATAACGTTTGTGAAAAATGCCATGGAGAGGCAAAAACAGGGCAGGGAGAGAGGGAGTGTGTTGTGATCTTACGTAGGAGTCCAGGGACACCTCACTGAAAAGGTCACTTTGAAGCAAAGACCTATTTGGGAAGCGTGGTTCAGGTGGAGGTGGGCACACGCCTGGACCAGCACCGGGGCCGGTGAGGCTGGAGCAGTGTGGACGAGAAGCGGAGCATCGAACCTCGCCATAAACGGGTGGACGTCACCTGGCTCTTGGGACCGAACCTCAAAGTCCTTGGCATGCCTTGCCTGATAAGAGTGTCTCGTTTAGCTGGGGGCCTTGAGCCACACAAAATAGTTTACACCATCAGCATGGTTTCTGGTGGGTACCATGTGGTATCAGCATGACTCCTGGGGGGCTAGAGAGTGAATGACTTAGGTCAACCCATGTGCTTTCTCCATGCCTGCGCCACCAACCTGGACCCTGCACCGTAAAACACCTGGACACAAGGCTCAGGTGAGCTTCCCTGGTTGGCAATACTCTGTGCATATGGCCACACATTGTTGCTGGGGGAAGGACAGTGGAAGCTGCTCCTGGTCTTTCCTAGATGCTGTCCCTGAGCTCCTTCTCTTTGCTGATCTTAATCTGTGTAAAAAAGATTAGACATGTAATAGACTGTAGCCATGAGTACAACAGCTTCCTGAGTTCTTTGAGTCCTTCCAGCAAACACTGAACCTGAGGTGGTCTCGAAGACCCCTGAACTTTAGTGAGGGAGGGAGGATTAAACCAGAGAGTGAGTGGGGTCCTGAACACATGGCGCCTTGTTCAACCTTCATAGACTTTAGCTTTTAATCTGAGATGGGAGGCACTGGGGGGCTTGGAGCAGAGGGCTTAGGGTGGAGTGATGTGAATCAGGGTTTGACAAACCCCCACCCCCAGGGCAGAGAAAGGACTGCAGGGGGCGGGGAAGCATATGCGCAGAGGCAGAGCTGGTCAGGAGACAGGATGGTGGCTGGGACCAGGATGGTGACTGCGGGTGAGCAAGGAGTCCAGTTCTGGACCCACTGGAATGGCAGAACCAGCACAACTCGCCGATGAATCAGATGTGGGACGGAACCACAGAAAGCAGCCAAGGATGATCCCAACATTTTTGGCTGAGCACCTGAATAAAAATGGTGGTATCGTTTACTAAGATAAGGAGACAGTGGGAGGAGCAGGTGTGGGGCAGGAACTCGTTGTTAGCTGTGTCAGTTTTAAGATCCCTTTTATCAAGTGGAAATGTTAAGTAAGTCATTGGAGACACGAGTCCGAAGCTGTTAAGTACGACTTCACTAGTATTGCTAAAGAAGGGCTCTAGAAGATGATTACCGTCTTAGAAGAATAACCCTCAGTAAATATTTCCACTTAAATAGGCCTCAGCTGTCATATGAGAGGAAGCTGCTCTAAATACGGCATTATTGTTATTTGAGGCTGCCCCCATATGTATTCCGTCTAATGAGTAAGCCTCTGTTAATATGTTATTAGCATAAGCTATAGTAAATATTCTTATTGTCAGACTCTACCTTGCTTAACAGTATTATCTTAAGCTGTTCATCAGAAAATCTGCTGGCAGTTGGTATCAGTTCATTGATTTAGTGAATGGAGAGAAGGTCCAGATCAGGCGTTGTGGTCAAAAGGCAGGTGCAGGAAGGAGGTGCTGGTCAAAGTTCTGGAGTTTCTAGCTGGAGGGGCGGTGGGAGACCCCCCTGGAGGTGGGGCGAGTGTTCCGGGAGGCCTATTCATTTGTCCTATTACCTCACCATGAAACTGTGATTTATAATAAATACATATTTGATCTTTGATCCTGTTCCTGGCAAGGGTCCTAAAACCCTTGCAATTTCCTAAGTGATGGAAGCAAAGGTGTATTTGTTATGTTAATGAGGTGGCTCTCAGACAGCACCTGAAGGTGGGAGCTTGTTGTCCTGGAATTTTCAAGCCCATCCCCCTGACCTCTGGGGAAGAAAGGGGCTGGAGGTGGATTCAATTTCCAATGGCCAATGATTTAATCAATTGTGCCCACGTGATGAAGCCTCCATTAAAAACCCAGATGATGGTTTGGAAAGCTTCCAGGTGGTGGTGAACTGATGGAGACTTGCTAAGTGGCCAACTCAGAGGGCCTTGGAGGCCCGTGCCCTCTCCCGGTAACTGGCCCTTGTACATCTCTTCCATCCGGCTGTTCCTGAGTTATGGTCTTGTATAATAAACCAGCGATCTCTAGTAAGTCAAACTTCTCTGAGCTCTGCGAGCCACTCTACAAACTAGTCAAACCTGAGGCGGGGGTCGTGGAACCTCCCATCTATAGCTCAGGTGAGAAGCCCAGGTGAGAAGCTGAGCTGGCCGTCGGTGTCAGAAGCGGGTGGGACAGTCTTATAGGACCGAGCCCTTCAACTGTGGTATCTGGTGCTACCTCCAGGGGACGGTGTCAGAGTTGTGTTAATTACTTGGTGGTGTCGAGAAAAACAAATATCAGAACAGCACCCAGACATCCGTTTCCCAGGAGCTGAACGGTGGTCAGCCCCTGGGTGGGGACTGTGGTGTAGCTCCCTGCAGAAACTGAGAGGGTTGGGCTGTGGGAACACAACCCCACCCCACCCCTAGCACTCAGACCTGCTCCGCTCCAGCCCTCCGGGGACACAGTCAATACTTTCACGTCAGGTTTATTAGACTCCACAACGCCGCTCTATGGAGAGACCGTTTCTCTAACATCCCCGGGTGTGGGCCTTGGATCTCTTCAATCGCTTCCCACCAGCCTGTTTTCCTCCTTCCCCCTCGGGACAGACCCAGGAGTCAGGGGTCCCCACCCAGAGTCCAGGACTGAGCCCCCTCACACCCCCAGGAAGCAGGATTTCAGGCTCCCAGACCCTCCCCTCCTCTCTGTGGCCCCACTTTAACTTCCAGCTGCAGCTGCGGGCACACGGGCTCAGCGGGGAGCAGACAAGCGCCGACGCTCATGCATCCGGTAGGCACACATGTAGAAAATGCCTGTTCCAGGAAAAAGATCCCAACTGAGCCCCCAAGCCCCCGTCCCCACCCCTACCCCGAGATGCCCACCCCAAGACGCCCACGCCTGGAGTCCACAGGGCCTGGGGGCCTGGGGAGGATGCCCTCTGAGTGCTGCCCCCTCCAGCACAGACACTGACCTTCCCGCCCCCAAGGCCCCTGTACCTGCAAAGAAAGTCATGAGCAGGGCCACCCAGCCCAGGATGTAGGACCAGGAAAAACGCCAGTCCCCAAAGCGGCGGCCCAGGAAGCTGACGGTGACTCCAGTGTAAATGGCCAAGGCCAACAGGACGAGAAAGGCTGGGGAGAGAAGCAGGGGGTGGGGGTGGGGGTGGGGGTGGGGGTGGAGGCGGGGGTGGGGGTGGGGTGGGGGCGGGGGTGGGGGCGGAGGCGGGGGTGGGGGTGGAGACGGGGGTGGGGATGGGGGCGGAGGCGGGGGTGGGGGTGGAGACGGCCGCCGGAGTGGGACTGAGGGGAGGGGAGAGGTGCGGTGGGGTGGAGTTCAGGGAGAAATGACCGAGTAGGCGGGTGGAGGGGGGTGTGGGCATTAGGTGGGGTGGGTGTGGGCAGGGTTGCCCTGTGCAATAAAGAATTTGACTGGACGGGTCTTTGTCTCTGGTTCCCAGAGGGAGATACATTCTTGGCATTTTCTGAGTAATAGGAGAGGCTTTTTCTTCTTGAACCTTTCGGGTCGCACCCGAATTTATACTGATGAGCTGTAATGACTAGGATGGGGGCTGGTCCCCACAAAGACCAACCTCGGGAAGGGAGGGAGGGGACCGAAGGGGGCATTGAGCCCAGCCTCTGGGGTGCAGGAGGGATGGGGGCTGGAGACTGAGTTCCAGCATGCAGCCGACGATGCGCTCAATCATGCCTCGTGATGGAACCCCAGGAGAAGCTTTGGCTGTGGAAACGCACTAGAACTTCCTGGTCCGTGAGCACACGGGTGTGCTGGGCGGAGGGCATGCCACCGGGAAGGGGTACCAAAGCTCTGCATTCAGGACCCTCTCAGGCTCACCCTATGCACCTCTTCATCTGTCTCATGCTGGGTTGTGTCTTTTATAAAAATTGTGTATAATACACAATTACAATAATTGTAAATGTCTTGCTGGCCTGAGTTCCATGAGTCGTTCTAGCCCATTTTTATTCTGAGTGGGTCCTGAGAACCCCGGAGTCTGTCGTCAGTTGGTCAAAAGCGCAGGTGGTCCGGGGACCCCACGAGCAAGTGAACTAGGGGCAGTCTTGTTGGGAGCCATGCCCTTACACGGGTGGGGTGTGAGCTAACTCTGGGGGCTGGTAAGAGTTGAATGGTGTCAGAATAGGCTGGAATTAGAAGTGGTCTTGGGGTTGGTGTTGGAGATGGGCAGGGAATTGGGGTGGGAGTGGGGAAAGGATTAGGGTGGGATGGGTCCACTCACTGGAGGCGAAAAACATGATTCCTGCCGAGAAGGGCCGGGAAAGTCGGGAGAAGGTGGGCTGCTGAGCGAAGGCCAGGATGCCCACAATGATGCCAGAGGTGGCGCACAAGGACGACAGGATCATGAAGGCCCGGGTGGCATTCCAATAGGCTGTGGCGGCACCCCACGGTCACTCCTGGGCCTCCCCGCCCTCAGCTGGTGAGTGCTTCCACCTCTGAGGGCGGGATTCCCTTGCCTCGCTCCACATTTCGGACACAGCCCTGCCTTCACCTCTCTGCAAACCCCTCCTTTCCACCTGGCAAACACCTGTTTATCCTCCAAAGCCCAAATTCCAATTCCCCTCCTCTAGGAAACATCCCTTCACCCCTCAGGCATCCTCCCCAGCCCCTGCTCTGGGTTGTGACTCTTTCTCTCCCCCTCCAGCCTGATTGGTTCCTGAGGACAGGGCCTGGGCTGATGCTACATCACCACCAGTCCAGCACAGGTTTGGTTTGCACACAGGCCTGAAAAAAATGCTTGCTGGATGAATGAATGAATGAAAGAATGCTGATTCCCCATGAACTGTGTGGTTTCTGCCTCCTGAAAGAACCCTGACCGCTCTACCCTGTTTGAACAGCTGCTACTCAGACCCAGCTGACTATCGTGGACCTGGTGGGCAGAGGGATGAGCAGAACTGGATTTTTCAAAAAGAGCTGCAAATCCAGATTTTTACATCAAATCAAACTTTTGGATACCGGCAAGAACTTTTAAAAACACAATGCAGTCCGCAGCTGGGTTTGTCCCTGGGAAGCAAGTCAGGATTCCTGCTCTAATTTCTAATTTTGGTGAGTGAATTGCAACTTCTGAGCTCAAGCCAGCTGTTTGGACAGATGCCCAAGAGGGTGCAGTGTGTCCCTGAGGACTGAGGTTTTGATGTCATAAGAACTTGCAAACCTTGTTCACACTCCCGTCTCTTCTCCATCCTCAGCAAAGACAAGATGCAGAGGGGACTCAGAACTGTCCCTTGGGGGGTGCCCAGTCTGAAGCAGAAGTGGTGGAAGTGTGACACATGACATGGCCGGAAATGAAAGGGATGTGCGGAGTCAGGCAGACTGGGCCCTGCAGCTAGTGGCCCAGAGCCCCTTTCCACTTCTGCCTGCCTCTGTTTACCCTTTCTGTAAAGGGGTATCCTGCAGCCTTTGTCTCAGGGCAGGCTCAGTGAGTTGGGGCAGGTGAAATCTCCCATGAGGGCTGGCCCCTCGTCCCAGACCCCCTTCAAAAGAATCTTCGACTCTTTGGGGTCGAGCTTCATGTTCTTAGTCACAGACACCTGGAGCCACCCTCTGAGTGCTATTGTGAGACTGAAGGGACCTGATCCATGTAAGGCCTTCAGTAAATGCCAGTGGTTGTTACCCTTGTTACTGTTCCTGCTGCTATGATCGGGTACATATACAATCTGTAATGCATCATTTATTATTGATTTAATAACATATTACATAATGTGTACTGTAGAATATACATTATGTAATAGACTATATATCTCTATGTATCTCTCCATATGTATGTATGTATGTATACACAGAGAGATATAGAGAGATTGATGGCATATTACATTATATATTATATGCACATATATATTACAATATAGGTTGCAAGAGTCCTATGCTGCATTATTTTTATCCCCATTTTTACAACATATATTAATCTATACATATATATACATGTATATTACATGGCCTGGCACATTGTATTAAAAAAGACCTCAGGCAGTATTTAGAAAATTTAGAGTTTGTGCTGCTTCCATATCCCTGGGTACTTGACATAGTTCTTAATACGTAGTAGATATTTAGAAACTGCTATTTTGACAGCCTCAGCCCCAGCTACTGCAACTGACATCTGTTTGGTGCTGAGAGACATCACCTCTCTATTTAACCTCTAAGTCAGTATGTCTTGCAATTGTACTAGAAAAAAATACTGAAATCTCAAATCTGCTCCTTCCACACTGAGTGACTTTTGGCTGGTCCCCTTCCCTCTCTGAGCCAAAGGGTTCTGCATCTGCAAAACAGGTGCCCTTGAGCTGTGAAGTTCTACCCTGTGGGGGGCTCTGACCCCAGGCACAGCCCAGACCCCACCACGGAGCCTCACCGATGCTGTCTGTCTGCAGGTAGCACTTGCTGCCCAGGCAATACCGCCAGAGGCCCTGGTGGGCAAAGGCCCCCGACAGCCGGTATTGCATCCAGTGGTCTGTCGCTGTGGCCACTACCAGGAGGATGGTCCCCACCCAGGCACAGCAGAGGCCACCACCCAGGAAGCTGTACATGGCGATCTGTGGGGAAGGGAAGAGATGGGGTCAGGAGCTGGATCCTGGCAGAGGAAGGGGCTGGGGGCCTGGACTCCTGGGTCCTGGGAAAGGAAGGGGCTGGGGGCCTGGGCCCCTTGGCTCTCCAGGGGAGAGTGCTGGGGGCCCAGACTCCCTGGTCCTAGAGGAAGAGGAAGAGGACCCTTGGGTCCTAGGTGAGAGGGTGCTGGAGCTGGGGCCCCACGAGGTCCCTGGAAGAAGAAGGAGCTGGAGGGCTGGGTCCCAAGGTCGTAGGGGAGGAGACCACCGATGCCTGGTCCTACCTGCGTGGCAGAGCTGGTCCTGAGCCCTCCGTCTGCCTCGGACCCTCTATGCAGACTGAGCCAAGCCAGGTCGCTGGTCTCTGCTCCTCGGGTCCCCCAAATCCCTTAAGCCTCCCCACACAATGGCTCTGCGGCCCAGCAGCTTCCAGCAGGCAGAAATGCAGTGGTAGCAGAGGCCCCAAATGGAATTCGCTGAGCAGAGATCCAAGCGTTCCCTGACCGCTGCCGCTGGCCCCAGCAGCCTCTGTCTGCGAGCCTCCCAACAATGCTCGCACCCTTTCACAAGCCCTGCTCACAGCGCCCACCGTGAGCCTGAGCTGCGTTTGCACACCTGCAGGGACACAGGGACGAGCACACACAGACAGACACACAGCGAAGGTCACCCATTTATTGTTCAGCCAGGTCTCCCCATCCCCAAGGGCAGGATGCAGGCTGGCGGCTGCAGGTGTCTGGATATGCTGGTCCAGTGAGGCTCTGGGTGGTAGGGTCACAGCTGGGGCTGGGACAGGAAGGAGGCTGAGGACGAGGTGGGGCTGGTTGGGGCTGAAGGTGGGCAGTGTCTGGGAGGAAGGTAAGGGTGTGAGGATCGCGCAGGCAGAGAAGGAGAATGAGGAAGCTGGGGAGGAGGGTGGGGTGGGGATCAGACTGAGGATGAAGACTGGGAATCTGGCATCGAGAGTGGGGATGGGACTGGGGTTGCAGAGGCAGGTGGCAATGGCTCTGGGGCTAGGAGTGGGGCTGGAGACGGGCTGGGCTGTTGCTGTAGTTGGGATTGGGATGGTGTTTGGGGATGGGTTTAGGCTGGGGTATGAGGTGCGGGGCTTGTTCTGGCTTGGGATCCTAAGTCAGGTCCAGGGTTCACCAGGTGGCCCACAGGACCCAGTCCTGAGACCCTGATTTGGGGGAAGAGGGTGGGCGCAGGATGGTTCTTGGGGTATCTCTGACAGCGCTGCAGTCACCCTGGGCCCTAGTACTCTGCCTCCCAGTCCTCCCCAGCAGGTGGCACATCCTGGGATGGCTCCTGACCTCTGGCTTCCTTCTTCTCATCCTGGGCAGGCAGTGCTGGAGTCGGCCGCGGCATCATAGGCGGGGTCTTGGGGCCAGCCCCAGAGCCCCCCACCCAGCCCCTCTCTGGCTTCTCTGCCCTCCTAGGTCCCCATCGCCACTGGCCCTGGCCTCGGCCTGGTCGGCGTGGGACATCCCAGCCCCCGCGCCCCCTGAATGGTCTCTTGGCCATGCCTGGCTGGGGGCTGCATGCCTGGGAAATGCAGGGGCAGGAGGGCATGGACTCCTGAAGGCTGTAGGCCCCTATCAGGGCGCTGTGCAGGAGGTAGGACAGGGCGTCCAGACGGATGGGAACCGTGACGGAGGCCAAGCTCTCTGGAAGCCCCAGGTGGGCCGGATCTGGGGTGCCCAGGGGAAAAGTTGGCAGCGCTGAGAAAGGTGCAGGGGGCCACGGCTCCGTCCCAGGTGGTGGCAGGGACGGGTTGTTCCTAGAATGACAAGAGTACAGGTCAGAGGTCAGAAGGCCTCACCATCTCCAAGTCTTTCCCATGGCAGTCCGGCGGCTTCTGTACAACTCGTGGGTCCGTTTCTCTCCATCCTCAGTTCTGGCTCTGCTCCACCCCAGCTGCCTATCCCCCTCGCTGCCACCCCGGACCTCTGCTTCCACTCCTCTCCTCAGGGAGGCAGCTCTGCCTCATGCAGCATCCCACAGAAGGCGGCTGGCTCTCCCTCCACGCTGCCTCGCTCACAGTGCATCTCCGGCCAATCACTCCCATTCTGAACCTTAATTTTTCCTACCAAAAGACGGTATGGAGATTAAAGATGGCGGCATGAGAGGTGAGACAGAGGCTTCCTCCTAAAACCTCATATAATATGAAAATAAAACTACTACAACTCCTCTTGAAAGAGCAACGGGAAAGAGGTCGGCAACAAACTGCATACACCTGGAGACAAGAGCAGCCCTCACAGAAAAGGGTAACATACTAAAGCTGTGGTCCTTCGGGATCCAAGCCCTTCCCCCTCCCCAGCTCACGGGCAGGAGGAACAGGAACAGAGCAGGGAGGGAGTGGAGATGTGGGACTGCTGAATACCTAACTCTGGAGATCTGCTCTGGGAGCACAAACCTACATTTCATGGTGCTTGCATGATACTCTTGTAATTAGGGGGTTGGCAAGCTAAGACAGGGAGAATTCCTGGAGAGACTAAGATTCCAGCTGCTTGTGAAAGCAGGGATCCATATCCAGCTGCTCGGGGACAAAAGAAAGGCGGGCAGTCTGACAGACTTCCTAACAAAGAAGCCCTTAGCAAGAGGGCTGCTAAAGGGGCAAGGATTGCACGGAGCTTACTGCTCAGCAGAAAGGACAGGCAGACAAAATTGTCCGGGTGCACTCTGCCCAGCAGGTTGGCAGCTTTCATGATCTTCAGGTGCTCCAACTCCCTGGCTGCCTACACAGCTCCAAGAACCCCTTCGGTGACAGGCAGACTTGTGCGAATTTCTTCTGGCCAGCCCCACTGGGCTTGCAAACCGGGAAATCCTTCCCTGGTGTTAGGCCAGCCAGAGGGAAGATCTGTCTACAGCAACTAAAAACGCAAAGCACAGAGGCTTATACCTGTGTTCTCAGCCCACTGGTTCAGCCAGTGGAGACAGGCATAGCAGCCAGGAACCAGCAAACAGCCCTTTCCTCCCGAGACGCACCAATAACCACTCCCCTACAATCCCCGCATTGCTTCAGGCGCTGAGCAGCTCCAGAGAGTAGAGCTTCTGGGCACTAGAGGGCGCCATACACAAATACGAAACGCCAAAGGAACCTGGTCCAGACTAAAATTATGAACACAACTCCTGAGAAAGATGTAAATGATATGGACCTTATGACTCTCCCTGAAAGGGAGTTCAAAATAAAAATCATTTACATGCTCATGGAGGTATGGAAAGGTATTCAAGAACTCAGGAATGAATTACGGTTGGCGATCCAATCATTGAAGAACACAATGGACGGTATTAAAAGCAGATTGGATACGGTGGAGGAGAAAATAAATGAAATAGAAACTAGAGAAGAGGAATACAAAGAAGCTGAGGCACAGAGAGAAAAAAGGATCTCTAAGAATGAAAGAATATTGAGAGAACTGTGTGACCAATCCAAATGGAACAATATTTGCATTATAGGGGTACCAGAGGAAGAAGAGAGAGAGAAAGGGATAAAAAGCGTCTTTGAAGAGGTGAATGCTGAAAACTTCCCCAATCTGGGGAAGGAGATAGTCTCTCAGGCCATGGACGTGCGCAGATCTCCCAACACAAGGGACCCAAGGAAGACAACAGCAAGACATATAGTAATTAAAATGGCAAAGATCAAGGATAAGGACAGACTATTAAAAGCAGCCAGAGAGAGAAATAGGATCACATACAAAGGAAAACCCATCAGGCTATCATCAGACTTCTTGGCAGAGACCTTACAGGCCAGAAGGGAGTGGCATGATATATTTGATGCAATGCAGCAGAAGGGCCTTGAACCAAGATTACTTTATCCAGCAAGATTATCATTTAAATTTGAAGGAGGGATTAAACAATTCCCAGATAAGCAAAAGCTGAATTTGCCTCCCACAAACCGTCTCTACAGTGTATTTTGGAGGGACTGCTATAGATGGAAGTGTTCCTACAGATTAATAGCTGTCACCAGAGGTAATAAAACCACAGTAAAGAAAATAGAACAGCTAATTACTAAGCAAATGCAAAATTATATTAATTATCCCGAAAGTCAATCAAGGGATAGGCAAATAGTACAGAATATGATACCTAATATATAAAGAATGAAATAGAAAGAAAAAGGAGGAAAGAAACAAACAAACAAACAAAGAACCTTTAGATTGTGTTTGTAATAGCATATTAAGTTAGCTGTTAGACTTTTAGATAGTAGGGAAGTTAACCTTGAACCTTTGGTAACCACGAATCTGAAGCCTGCAATGCCAATAAGTACGTACCTATCCATAATCACCCTAAATGTAAATGGACTGAATGCCCCAGACAAAAGACATAGAGTCACTGAATGGATAAAAAAACAAGACCCATCTATATACTGCCTTCAAGAGACTCACTTTAAACCAAAATATATACACAGACTAAAAGTGAAGGGATGGAAAAAGATATTTCATGCAAACAACAAGGAGAAAAAAGGAGGTGTTGCAACTTGTATGAGACAAAATAGACTTCAAAACTAAGAAAGTAGCAAGAGATAAAGAAGGACATTACATAATGATAAAGGGGTCAGTCTAACAAGAAGATATAACCATTATAAACATATATGCACACAACACAGGAGCGCCAGCATATGTGAAACAAATACTAACAGAATTAAAGGGGGAAATAGACAGCAACGCATTCATTTTAGGAGACTTCAACACACCACTCACTCCAAAGGACATATCAACCTGACAGAGAATAAGTAATGACACAGAGGCACTGAACAACACACTAGAACAGATGGACCTAACAGATATCTACAGAACTCTGCACCCAAAAGCAGCAGGATACACATTCTTCTCAAGTGCACATGGAACATTTCCCAGAATAGACCACATACTAGGCCACAAAAAGAACCTCATTAAATTAAAAAATATTGAAATCCTACCAGCCAACTTCTCAGATCACAAAGGTATAAAACTAGAAATAAATTTTAGAAAGAAATCAAAAAGGCTCAGAAATACATGGAGACTTAACAACATTCTCCTAACTAATCAATGGGTTAGCGACCAAATCAAAACAATAATCAAAGAATATATGGAGACTAATGACAACAACAACACAAAGCCACAACTTCTGTGGGACACAGCAAAGGCAGTTCTAAGAGGAAAGTATATTGCAATCCAGGCCTATTTAAAGAAGGAAGAACATTCCCAAATGAATAGTCTAAAGACACAATTACTGAAATTGGAAAAAGAAGAACAAATGAGGCCCAAAATCACTAGAAGGAGGGACATAATAAAGATCAGAGGAGAAATAAATAAAATTAAGAAGAATAAAACAATAGAAAAAATCAATAAAACCAAGAGCTGGTTCTTTGAAAAAATAAACAAAATAGATAACTCCCTAGCCAGACTCATTAAGAGAAAAAGAGAATCTACACACATAAACAGAATCAGAAATGAGAAAGGAAAAATCACGACGGACCCCACAGAAATACAAACAATTATAAGAGAATATTATGAGACTCTATATGCTAACAAGCTGGGAAACATAGAAGAAATGGACGACTTCTTAGAAAAATACAACCTTCCAAGACTGACCAAGCAAGAAACAGAAAAACTAAACAGACCAATCACCAGCAATGAAATTGAATCACTAATCAAAAAACTACCCAAGAACAAAACCCCGGACCAGATGGATTCACCTCTGAATTCTACCAGACATATAGAGAGGAAATAACACCCATTCTCCTTAAAGTTTTTCAAAAATTAGAAGAGGAGGGAATACTTCCAAACTCATTCTATGAAGCCAGCATCACTCTAATACCAAAACCTGGCAAAGACCTCACTAAAAAAGAAAATTACAGACCAATATCCCTGATGAACATAGATGCAAAAATACTCAACAAAATATTACCAAATCGAATTCAAAAATACATCAAGAGGATCATACACCATGATCAAGTGGGATTCATCCCAGGGATGCAAGGATGGTACAACATTCGAAAATCCATCAACATCATCCACCACATCAACAAAAAGAAGAACAAAAACCACATGATCATCTCCATAGATGCTGAAAAAGCATTTGACAAAATTCAGCATCCATTCCTGATTAAAACTCTCAACAAAATGGGTATAGAGGCAAGTACCTCAACATCATAAAGGCCATATATGACAAACCCACAGCTAACATCATACTTAACAGCGAGAAGCTGAAAGCTTTTCATCTAAGATCGGGAACAAGACAGGGATGCCCACTCTCTCCACTGTTATTCAGCATAGTACTGGAGGTCCTAGCCACGGCAATCAGACAAAACGAAGACATAAAAGACATCCAGATTGGTAAAGAAGAAGTCAAATTGTCACTATTTGCAGATGACATGATACTGTACATAAAAAACCCTAAAGACTCCACTCCAAAACTACTAGAACTAATATCTGAATTCAGCAAAGTTGCAGGATACAAAATTAACACACAGAAATCTGTTGCTTTCCTATACACTAATGATGAACTAACAGAAAGAGAAATCAGAAAAACAATTCCATTCACAATTGCATCAAAAAGAATAAAATACCTAGGAATAAACCTAACGAAGGAAGTGAAAGACCTGTACTCTGAAAACTACAAGACACTCCTAAGAGAAATTAAAGAGGACACTAACAAATGGAAATGCATCCATGCTCTTGGCTAGGAAGAATAAATATTGTCAAAATGGCTATACTACCTAAAGCAATCTACAGATTCAATGCAATCCCTATCAAACTACCAACAGCTTTCTTCAATGAACTGGAACAAAGAATTCTAAAATTCATATGGAACCACAAAAGACCCCGAATAGCCAAAGCAATCCTGAGAAGGAGGAATAAAACAGGGGGAATTACACTCCCTGACTTCAAGCTCTACTACAAAGCCACAGTAATCAAGACAATTTGGTATTGGCACAAAAACAGACCCACAGACCAGTGGAACAGAATAGAAAATCCAAGCATTAACCCAAACATATACAGTCAATCAATATTTGACAAAGGAGCCTTGGATATACAGTGGGGAGATGACAGCCTCTTCAGCAGCTGGTGTTGGAAAAACTGGACAGCTACATGTAAGAGAATGAAACTGGACTGCTGTCTAACCCCATACACACAGGTAAACTCAAGGTGGATCAAAGACCTGAATGTAAGTCATGAAACCATAAAACTCTTAGAAAAAAACATAGACAAAAATCTCTTGGACATAAACATGAGCGACTTCTTCGTGAACATATCTCCCTGGGCAAGGGAAACAAAAGCAAAAGTGGGACGATATCAAGCTGAAAAGCTTCTGTACAGCAAAGGACACCATCAGTAGAACAAAAAGACATCCTACAGTATGGGAGAATATATTCATAAAAAACGTATCTGATAAAGGGTTGACATCCAAAATATATAAAGAACTCATGCACCTTAACAAACAGAAAGCAAATAATCCAATTAAGAAATGGGCAGAGGACATGAACAGACACTTCTCTGAAGAAGAAATTCAGATGGCCAACAGGCACATGAAAAGTTGCTCCACATAGCTAATCATCAGAGAAATGCAGATTAAAACCACAGTGAGATATCACCTCACACCAGTGAGGATGGCCAACATCCAAAACACAAACAACAACAAATGTTGGCCAGGGTGTGGAGAAAAGGGAACCCTCCTACACTGCTGGTGGGAATGCAAATTAGTTCAACCATTGTGGAAAGCAGTATGGAGGTTCCTCAAAAAACTCAAAATAGAAATACCATTTCACCCAGGAATTCCACTCCTAGGAATTTACCCTAAGACTACAGCAGCCCAGTTTGAAAAAGACAGATGCACCCCTATGTTTATCGCAGCACTATTTACAATAGCCAAGAAATGGAAGCCACCTAAGTGTCCATCAGTAGATGAATGGATAAAGAAGATGTGGTACATATACACAATGGAATATTCAGCCATAAGAAGAAAACAAATCCTACCATTTGCAACAACATGGATGGAGCTAGAGGGTATTATGCTCAGTGAAATCAGCCAAGCCGAAAAAGACAAGTATCAAATGATTTCACTCATATGTGGAGTATAAGAACAAAGAAAAAAACTGAAGGAACAAAACAGCCGCAGACTCACAGAACCTAAGAACGGACTAATAGTTACCAAAGGGAAAGGGACTGGGGAAAATGGGCGGGAAGGGAGGGATAAGAGGGAAAAAGGGGCATTACGATTAGCAGATGTAATGTTGGGGGGGCACGGGGAGGGCAGTACAACTCAGAGAAGACAAGTAGTGATTCTATAGCATCTCACTACGCTGATGGACAGTGACTGTAATGGGGTTGGTGGGGGAGACCTGATGAAGGGGGTAGTTTAATAATCATAATATTGCACATGTAATTGTAGATTAATGATACCAAAATAAATTATATAAAAAAAAAGATGGTATGAAAAATTTTGGTGGTACCAAAGGTGCGTATTAAAGGTCTGAGTCTGGTTTATGACTATTTCTCCCACCCTATGGAGAAATGATATATCTTCAGTAAAATACTTTCTATTCTCCTGGTTGATTCTGGAAATTTATGTGTCCCATGAGTACCTGTTTCTAGCTCTGTCCCGATTTCTAAGTATCTGACTCAACTCTCTCTGTCCCCAAGCTCTTCCAAGATGTGACGATGCTTTCTGATAACTCGGGTTGGTTCAACTCCCTGGTTCTCCCCGTCCCCTCGCCTCCTCTGGGCCTTGGGCCCCTCCGGGGACCTTGTGTCTCTCACCCCTCGGGCCCAGTCTCTTTGTTTTGCGGCTCCATCTCCACAGAGGTCTCTCCAGTCGCTTCTAGCACCTTCGCTTCTATTTCTGTGTCCCAAGCGGCTGGGTAGAGAGTGGGCGGGACTTTATCAGGAGCGGGACGTGGCCTGCGGGGCGAGCGGGGCGTGGCCTGCGGGGCGAACGGGACGTGCGGGACGTGCGGGGCTCAGGCCGGCGTAGGGGGTCTAATCCCTCAGCCTCAGGTTTCCTAGGTCACAGGCCCCTCCTCCCCAGACCTGGGAGTTCAGGACCCCAGCCCCCTCCTCCCTCTCCATCTGTATTACTGGCCTTTGCCCTTGGGGGGCCTGACGGTGTTCTTTAGGACTAAAGGGACATTTAGACAGGAAAATCTGGGCATCTGGACACTCCCCAGGGCAGAGGAAGGTAGAAGTGTTAGGCGCTGGATTCCACCCTAGGCTCTGCGTCTGTCTTCTTTTGTGACCTTAAGTCCTTCTAGTCTCCATGCTTGTTTCTCCATCGGAGAAATAGAGCGAATATCCCCTTCCAGCTTCCTGTGAGGTGTAAAAGATATCACCTGTGTAAAATAGTTAAACAGAATCTGGGCTACACGTAGGCTTAGCAAAGGAGGTACTTAACCATTGCTGGTAGCCATGGTAATATTTTATTGAGAACCAAAGTTATCTCCCGTCCATTCGTTTAAGAACTATATATTCAGGACCTACTGTATGCCAGGCCCCAGGCTGGGCGCTGAGGGTATATAGCCTAGGACAAAATCCATGCAGCCCCTACTCTTACAAAACTCACGTGCTGCCAGACAAGACACAAACAGTACATTTCCCGTAAGAACAAGTACTGAGAAGATGTGAACAAGGGGCAGGGAATTATTTTCCATGAGATGGGTAGGGAAGACTGCGGCGGGAAGACGCCAGAAGACAGCGAGGTGTGTCTTCCTGGCAGAGGGAAAAGCAGATGGAAAGGTTTCTGCATGAAACAAGCAGTGTTGGAGGGACTAGGAAGGAATGAGCTAGGAGAAGGGAGAGAGGTTTGTTTTTTTTAATATTATTTTTAGTTTGGGGATGCTTTTATATTTACAGAAAGTCCCATAAACTTCTTACCTAGCTTCCCCTAATGTTATCATCTTACATGGTCATGGAACATTTATCACAACTAAGAAGCCAACGTGACCGTGAACCAAACTCCAGACTGTCTTTGGATTTTACCAGTTTTTACACGAATGTCTTCTTTTTCTTCTGTTCCAGAACCCAACGCAGGATAACCACTCAGCCAGCACATCTCCTTAGTCACCTCTGGTCTGTGGCAGCTTGTCAGGCTCTTTTTGCTTTTCACACTCTTGATGGTTTTGAGGAATACTAGTCAGTTATTTTATACAATAGAGGTCTATTTTAATTAATAATTCTAACTTAATCTTCATTTCACAGCTGATAGGAGAGGCTAAGTAAGTTACTCAAGGTCAGGGAGCTAGTTAGTGAACAGCTAGGATTTGAACGGTGGCAGCCTGGCTCCTGAGTCTGTGCTTTTTAAAAATTTTTTAATATAATTTATTTTGGTATCATTAATCTACAATTACATGTGCAATATTATGGTTATTACACTACCTCCTTCATCAGGTCCCCCCCCACCACCAACCCCATTACAGTCACTGTCCATCAGCGTAGTGAGATGCTATAGAATCACTACTTGTCTTCTCTGAGTTGTACAGCCCTCCCCTTGCCCCCCCAACATTACGTCTGCTAATCGTAACGCCCCTTTTTCCCTCTTATCCCTCCCTTCCCACCCATCTTCCCCAGTCTCTTTCCCTTTGGTAACTATTAGTCCTTTCTTGGGTTCTGTGAGTCTGCAGCTATTTTGTTCCTTCAGTTTTTTTCTTTGTTCTTATACTCCACATATGAGTGAAATCATTTGATACTTGTCTTTTTCGGCTTGGCTGATTTCACTGAGCATAATACCCTCTAGCACCATCCATGTTGTTGCAAATGGTAGGATTTGCTTTCTTCTTATGGCTGAATAATATTCCATTGTGTATATGTACCACATCTTCTTTATCCATTCGTCTACTGATGGACACTTAGGTGGCTTCCATTTCTTGGGTATTGTAAATAGTGCTGCGATAAACATAGGGGTGCATCTGTCTTTTTCAAATTGGGCTGCTGCATTCTTAGGGTAAATTCCTAGGAGTGGAATTCCTGGGTCAAATGGTATTTCTATTTTGAGTTTTTTGAGGAACCTCCATACTGCTTTCCACAATGGTTGAACTAATTTGCATTCCCACCAACAGTGTAGAAGGGTTCCCTTTTCTCCACATCCTGGCCAACATTTGTTGTTGTTTGTGTTTTGGATGTTGGCCATCCTCACTGGTGTGAGGTGATATCTCATTGCGGTTTTAATCTGCATTTCTCTGATGATTAGCTATGTGGAGCAACTTTTCATGTGCCTTTTGGCCATCTGAATTTCTTCTTTAGAGAAGTGTCTATTCATATCCTCTGCCCATTTCTTAATTGGATTATTTGCTTTTTGTTTGTTAAGGTGCATGAGTTCTTTATATATTTTGGACGTCAACTACTTATCAGATACGTCATTTATGAATATATTCTCCCATACTGTAGGATCTCTTTTTGTTCTATTGATGGTGTCCTTTGCTGTACAGAAGCTTTTCAGCTTGATATCGTCCCACTTGTTCATTTTTGCTTTTGTTTCCCTTGCCCAGGGATATATGTTCATGAAGAAGTCGCTCATGTTTATGTCCAAGAGATTTTTGTCTATGTTTTTTTCTAAGAGTTTTATGGTTTCATGACTTACATTCAGGTCTTTGATCCACCTTGAGTTTACCTTTGTGTATGGGGCTAGACAGTAGTCCAGTTTCATTCTCTTACATGTAGCTGTCCAGTTTTTCCAACATCAGCTGCTGAAGAAGCTGTCTTCTCCCCATTGTATATCCAAGGCTCCTTTATCAAATATTAATTGACTGTATATGTTTGGGTTAATGCTTGGATTTTCTATTCTGTTCCACTGGTCTGTGGGTCTGTTTTTGTGCCAATACCAAATTGTCTTGATTACTGTGGCTTTGTAGTAGAGCTTGAAGTCAGGGAGTGTAATTCCCCCTGTTTTATTCCTCCTTCTCAGGATTGCTTTGGCTATTCGGGGTCTTTTGTGGTTCCATATGAATTTTAGAATTCTTTGTTCCAGTTCATTGAAGAAAGCTGTTGGTAGTTTGATAGGGATTGCATTGAATCTGTAGATTGCTTTAGGTAGTATAGCCATTTTGACAATATTTATTCTTCCTAGCCAAGAGCATGGAATGCATTTCCATTTGTTAGTGTCCTCTTTAATTTCTCTTAGGAGTGTCTTGTAGTTTTCAGAGTACAGGTCTTTCACTTCCTTCGTTAGGTTTATTCCTAGGTATTTTATTCTTTTTGATGCAATTGTGAATGGAATTGTTTTTCTGATTTCTCTTTCTGTTAGTTCATCATTAGTGTATAGGAAAGCAACAGATTTCTGTGTGTTAATTTTGTATCCTGCAACTTTGCTGAATTCATATATTAGTTCTAGTAGTTTTGGAGTGGAGTCTTTAGGGTTTTTTATGTACAGTATCATGTCATCTGCAAATAGTGACAATTTGACTTCTTCTTTACCAATCTGGATGCCTTTTATGTCTTCGTTTTCTCTGATTGCCGTGGCTAGGACCTCCTGTACTATGCTGAATAACAGTGGAGAGAGTGGGCATCCCTGTCTTGTTCCCAATCTTAGATGAAAAGCTCTCAGCTTCTCACTGTTAAGTATGATGTTAGCTGTGGGTTTGTCATATACGGCCTTTATGATGTTAAAGTACTTGCCGTCTATACCCATTTTGTTGAGAGTTTTAATCAGGAATGGATGCTGAATTTTGTCAAATGCTTTTTCAGCATCTATGGAGGTGATCATGTGGTTTTTGTTCTTCTTTTTGTTGATGTGGTGGATGACGTTGATGGATTTTCGAATGTTGTACCATCCTTGCATCCCTGAGATGAATCCCACTTGATCATGGTGTATGATCCTCTTGATGTATTTTTGAATTCGGTTAGCTAACATTTTGTTGCGTATTTTTGCATCTTCTTTCATCAGGGATATTGGTGTGTAATTTTCTTTTTTGGTGAGGTCTTTGCCAGGTTTTGGTATTAGAGTGATGCTGGCTTCATAGAATGAGTTTGGAAGTATTCCCTCCTCTTCTAATTTTTGAAAAACTTTAAGGAGAATGGGTGTTATTTCTTCTCTATATGTCTGGTAGAATTCAGAGGTGAATCCATCAGGTCCGGAGGTTTTGTTCTTGGGTAGGTTTTTGATTACTGATTCAATTTCGTTGCTGGTGATTGGTCTGTTTAGTTTTTCTGTTTCTTGCTTGGTCAGTCTTGGAAGGTTGTATTTTTCTAAGAAGTCCATTTCTTCTATGTTTCCCAGCTTGTTAGCATATAGAGTCTCATAATATTCTCTTATAATTGTTTGTATTTCTGTGGGGTCCGTCGTGATTTTTCCTTTCTCATTTCTGATTCTGTTTATGTGTGTAGATTCTCTTTTTCTCTTAATGAGTCTGGCTAGGGAGTTATCTATTTTGTTTATTTTTTCAAAGAACCAGCTCTTGGTTTTATTGATTTTTTCTATTGTTTTATTCTTCTTAATTTTATTTATTTCTCCTCTGATCTTTATTATGTCCCTCCTTCTAGTGATTTTGGGCCTCATTTGTTCTTCTTTTTCCAATTTCAGTAATTGTGTCTTTAGACTATTCATTTGGGAATGTTCTTCCTTCTTTAAATAGGCCTGGATTGCAATATACTTTCCTCTTAGAACTGCCTTTGCTGTGTCCCACAGAAGTTGTGGCTTTGTGTTGTTGTTTTCATTAGTCTCCATATATTCTTTAATTATTGTTTTGATTTGGTCGTTAACCCATTGATTAGTTAGGAGAATGTTGTTAAGTGTCCATGTATTTGTGAGCCTTTTTGATTTCTTTCTAAAATTTATTTCTAGTTTTATACCTTTGTGATCTGAGAAGTTGGCTGGTAGGATTTCAATATTTTTGAATTTACTGAGGTTGTTTTTGTGGCCTAGTATGTGGTCTATTCTGGAAAATGTTCCATGTGCACTTGAGAAGAATGTGTATCCTGCTGCTTTTGGGTGCAGAGTTCTGTAGATGTCTGTTAGGTCCACCTGTTCTAGTGTGTTGTTCAGTGCCTCTGTGTCTTTATTTATTCTCTGTCTGGTTGATCTGTCCTTTGGAGTGAGTGGTGTGTTGAAGTCTCCTAAAATGAATGCATTGCTGTCAGTTTCCTCCTTTAATTCTGTTAGTATTTGTTTCACATATGCTGGCGCTCCTGTGTTGGGTGCATATATATTCATAATGGTTATGTCTTCTTGTTGGACTGACCCCTTTATCATTATGTAATGTTCTTCTTTATCTCTTGCTACTTTCTTTGTTTTGAAATCTATTTTGTCTGATACAAGTACTGCAACACCTGCTTTTTTCTCCTTGTTGTTTGCAAGAAATATCTTTTTCCATCCCTTCACTTTTAGTCTGTGTATGTCTTTGGGTTTAAAGTGAGTCTCTTAAAGGCAGCATATAGATGGGTCTTGTTTTTTATCTATTCAGTGACTCTATGTCTTTTGATTGGTGCCTTCAGTCCATTTACATTTAGGATGATTATCGATAGGTATGTACTTATTGGCATTGCAGGCTTCAGATTCGTGGTTACCAAAGGTTCAAGGTTAACTTCCTTACCATCTAAGAGTCTAACTTAACTCACTTAATATGCTATTACAAATACAATCTAAAGGTTCTTTTTTGTTTGTTTGTTTCCTCCTTTTTCTTTCTATTCCATTCTTTATATATTAGGTATCATATTCTGTACTGTTTGTCTATCCCTTGATTGACTTTGGGGATAATTAATTTAATTTTGCATTTGCTTAGTAATTAGCTGTTCTATTTTCTTTATTGTGGTTTTATTACCTCTGGTGACAGCTATTAATCTGTAGGAACACTTCCATCTATAGCAGTCCCTCCAAAATACACTGTAGAGACGGTTTGTGGGAGGCAAATTCTCTCAGCTTTTGCTTATCTGGGAATTGTTTAATCCCTCCTTTAAATTTAAATGATAATCTTGCTGGATAAAGTAATCTTGGTTCAAGCCCTTCTGCTTCATTGCATCAAATATATCATGGCACTCCCTTCTGGCCTGTAAGGTCTCTGCCAAGAAGTCTGATGATAGCCTGATGGGTTTTCCTTTGTATGTGATCCTATTTCTCTCTCTGGCTGCTTTTAATAGTCTGTCCTTGTCCTTGATCTTTGCCATTTTAATTACTATATGTCTTGCTGTTGTCTTCCTTGGGTCCCTTGTGTTGGGAGATCTGCGCACGTCCATGGCCTGAGAGACTATCTCCTTCCCCAGATTGGGGAAGTTTTCAGCAATCACCTCCTCAAAGATGCTTTCTATCCCTTTTTCTCTCTCTTCTTCCTCTGGTACCCCTATAATGCGAATATTGTTCCGTTTGGATTGGTCACACAGTTCTCTCAATATTCTTTCATTCTTAGAGATCCTTTTTTCTCTCTGTGCCTCAGCTTCTTTGTATTCCTCTTCTCTAGTTTCTATTTCATTTATTGTCTCCTCCACCATATCCAATCTGCTTTTAATACCGTCCATTGTGTTCTTCAGTGATTGGATCTCTGACCGGAATTCATTCCTGAGTTCTTGAATATCTTTCCGTACCTCCATGAGCATGTTAAGGAGAGTCATAAGGTCCATATCATTTACATCTTTCTCAGGAGTTGTGTTCATAATTTTAGTCTGGACCAGGTTCCTTTGGCGTTTCATATTTGTGTATGGCGCCCTCTAGTGCCCAGAAGCTCTACTCTCTGGAGCTGCTCAGCGCCTGAAGCAATGCGGGGATTGTAGGGGAGTGGTTATTGGTGCGTCTCGGGAGGAAAGGGCTGTTTGCTGGTTCCTGGCTGCTATGCCTGTCTCCACTGGCTGAACCAGTGGGCTGAGAACACAGGTATAAGCCTCTGTGCTTTGCGTTTTTAGTTGCTGTAGACAGATCTTCCCTCTGGCTGGCCTAACACCAGGGAAGGATTTCCCGGTTTGCAAGCCCAGTGGGGCTGGCCAGAAGAAATTCGCACAAGTCTGCCTGTCACCGAAGGGGTTCTTGGAGCTGTGTAGGCAGCCAGGGAGCTGGAGCACCTGAAGATCGTGAAAGCTCCCAACCTGCTGGGCAGAGTGCACCCAGACAATTTTGTCTGCCTGTCCTTTCTCCTGGGCAGTAAGCTCCCTGCAATCCTTGCCCCTTTAGCAGCCCTCTTGCTAAGGGCTTCTTTGTTAGGAAGTCTGTCAGACTGCCCGCCTTTCTTTTGTCCCCGAGCAGCTGGATATGGATCCCTGCTTTCACAAGCAGCTGGATTCTTAGTCTCTCCAGGAATTCTGCCTGTCCTAGCTTGCCAACCCCCTAATTACAAGAGTATCATGAAAACACCATGAAATGTAGGTTTGTGCTCCCAGAGCAGATCTCCAGAGTTAGGTATTCAGCAGTCCCACATCTCCACTCCCTCCCTGCTCTTTTCCTGTTCCTCCTGCCAGTGAGCTGGGGTGGGGGAAGGGCTTGGATCCCACAGGACCACAGCTTTAGTATGTTACCCTTTTCTGTGAGGGCTGCTCTTGTCTCCAGGTGTATGCAGTTTGTTGCCGTCCTCTTTCCCATTGCTCTTTCAAGAGTAGTTGTAGTAGCTTTATTTTCATATTATATGAGGTTTTAGGAGGAAGCCTCTGTCTCACCTCTCATGCCGCCATCTTTAATGTCACTAGTTCTGAGTCTGTGCTTTTTAATGGAGACCCAGGGAGTTGCAGCCAGATTGTGTAGTACCTTGTAGGTCACAGTGAAGACTTTGGATTTTTTTTTTTTTTTTTTTTTAGTTTTAGAACATTGAGATGACTTTGAACACTCGTAAGGAGAGGTGTGACATCATTTGATTTGTATTTTAAGAAGAGCATTATGTCAGACGGCGGCAGGTGGCTGCGCCCATGGTGATGCACACCTTTGCATAGTTCCTGGTCAACACAGAAGTGTGGAGTGTTTTGGCTGAATCCTCATGCACAGAAGATCATTATGGTCCTGGTTGGAAAAGTAGCACATGAGTTGAAGGAAACAGGGGAGAACCCAGAAGGAAATGAAAAAATTGCCAGCCACCATGTCACGAAGACATTCAAGGTCCTATGGCAAGTCCACGTGGGAAGTAACTGAGGCTCCCAACAACAAGCATCAGCTTGCCAACCTCTGAGTGAGCCATCCTGCAGCCCCAGCCCATATCTTGTACAGGATCGCAAGACCCTGAGCCAGAACTATCCAATTAAGCCACTCCCAAATTCATGAAGTACAGAAACTCTCAGATATTAAGTGTTTATTGTTGTTTTAAGCAAAGAAAAAAAAAGGTGAGCCCTGTATCTGCAGTTTGGAGAATGGATTGCAGTGGAAAGCAAGAGTGGAAGCAGGAAGCCCAGGGAGGATGCCGCTATCTTTCAAGAGGGTGAGGTTAGTGGGGATGAGAAGATGTGGATGGGGGTTTACGAAATATGTTGGAGGAAGAACCCTCAGGACTTAATGCAGGCCTACTAGTGTTGGGAACGGGGAACCCAGGATTATACAAAGTTTTCAGCCTTAGCAACTACTCTGAATACAAATTTTCTACAGAAGTTCACAACATCCCACTTTAAGAATGAGAATTCCCAGATAGGAGCTTTCCCTTTCCGAGTTCTCTGGAATCCAGGCCCTCTGCTGGACGATGCACCATCCCACACTGGGATGATAGAGAGCCAGTACCTGCCCACAAAGGACGGTCAGTCTTGAAGGGTGGGGGACAGAAACAGAAATGGACACTTTAACAGGAATGATACAGGATGATCAGAGCGGGGACCCGAAGAGGGAAAAATGCTTCCTTGGGGGCAAGTGGGTGGAGGGTGAGGTCGGGGAGGTTTTCTGGAGGTGGTCTTTGGCTTTGGTCTAGGGTGAGTGGGTATTTGATGTGGGGGAAACGGCGTGAGTAAACGCCCGATAGCTGTAATCAAATGATTTGCATCGGGGAGGAACGGGTGGGGTTTTCCCTTCCTGGGGACTATGATTAGGATCCGCTCTTATCCACCCGGTTACGTCGCACCCTGAAGAGACAGTTTCCGACGAGACAGGGAGCGGAAATGAGGGTTCGAGACCCCACCCGCTACTTAACAAGAGCTGTGACCTACAGCAAGCTGCTTAAGCTTTTTGAGTCTCCGTTTCTTCTCGAGACAGCGCCTAATGCTCAATTCCAGCGTAACGGGATTGCTTCTGGTTTTGTTCTGTTACTTTTTCTCCTACTTCTGCTATCAGTAACCGACAACCACTTGCCAAGTACCTGGCTCTTCCAAAGGCGGAGGGCGGAGGCGGAACCTTGTGGCTCGGGACTACTGTTTACCCACAAAAATTGACAGGCGAGTTCTGAAACGTGACCAATCAACTTCTGCATCTGGGGAAACGAAGCTTCCGATTCGCGGGGGAACTCTGGCAGCATTGGCTTTAGCCCCGCCCACAACTGTTTCGTTGTGCTGCACGAGACGTCATCCTCAGCTCTGATTGGCGGGTGAGCTCGCGTTTCTTCCGAAGCCCCTCCCTGTGGCCATTGATCCGCGGGCCGGCACGCTCACTCTTTGATTGGCTATGTTCTGAGCGCGAGCCTTACTCTCGCCCTCTGATTGGCTATTTTTGTCGGCTTTCGGCTGTAACTGACAGTTGAACTGTGACTGATATACCGCTTCTCTGGGTGTTGGTCGCTGCGCTCGGGCAAGGTGGCCCCCGCGGAGTCGGGGGAGACCCAGCCCAGGCCTGGAGATGCCAAGAGAAACGTGGAGGGGAGAGGTGGCCCCGGACTGAGGGGGAATCCCGTGCAGGGGTCTCCTTGGCCCACCAGGGAGCGCCGTCGCCCCATGCCGGCCTAGGACCAGCCTCTTCCTTTCACTGCACCCCACAGGCGTCGGACCCCGCTTCCGACGCCATCCAGGAGACCCTCGGATATTCTGGCGTCCCTGCTGTTCCTTGAGCCTTAGCCACTCCTTCAGCCCTTCCAACTTGAGGGCCCTTCCAAGTGCAGGGTGGGCGTCAGGACCTCCTGGCCTGGGGGTCTCCTCTCTCACTGCTACACCGACCCGTACAAGCTCCCCCACCCCCCAGGTCTAGGGGATCCTTGCCTCTCCCCCTTGGAGAATCCCCCCACCTCTAGAGGCTCTCATCTCACTGCTCTCTTCCCCGCCCTTTCAAGGCTCAGGGTCACCTTTAGACTCTGAACCAGGAGTTACACCTCCTTCCTAACCACCAGTCCCTTTGGTGCAGCCCAGGAACCCTGCAGACTCTCAGGGTTGGTCCCCAGCGCGCATGACCAGGATTTCCACACTTCCTGTTATTTATGTCCCCATCTCCTTCCTCCCCCAACTTGTAGACCCTTGAGGATGGAGATGGCACTCACCCACCTCGGGAGTTCAGCCGGGCTTCCTCTTAGCCCTGTCCACCTTTCTTTCAGGCCCACTATTCCTGTGGGAAGTCCTTGAACCCTGCCGTATGGGGGACAGCCATATGAGGGCCCCCATTCCTCAGGAGACCCTAGGCATCCTTCAGTGTCCAGGGCAGATGGCCTTCAGGGATACCTCTACTTTGAGATCCATATTCCTTCCCCCTTCCTTTCCTCAACTCTTGGGGTCCAAACCCTCACTGCCATTCTCCCCTCCCCCAGCCCCATCTTTTCAGGTGTTTTATTGGCACTTGAAATTCAGGAGGTTATCCTTAAGCCACCCTACACTTTCAGTACCCCCAGCTGAGTGTCTTCTCTGCCAGCTCCTCCTCGACTGAATTCCCTACACTTAGGCCAACAGTCACTGGTCAGGCCCAAGTCCCATCTGGAGCCTTGGAGCTGGGCAGTTCTGCCACCACCCCACGCAATGGCCCGGGTGCTTGGCAAGAGGCTGGAGTGAGAGTGAGTTCAGGGGTCAGATGTTTGGGCTGTGTGGGAATGAGTCCCTCTAAGTTCACATAGTTGTCATGAATGGATTTTAGACTGCTTGAAAGTCTGGATTTGTTAGTAGCTTCTGCTGAGGTGGCAGGGGGGATCTGGAGGCCACAGGGTCTGGAAAGGGAGAAAGACACTCTCACTCGCATTCTCTTCATTTAAATTCACCATCTTAAAAAGTGCTTAATGTATCTTGTTTTCATGTTTATTTTTCATTCAGAGAAATACACTCTTTTTGGTGTGTAGTTGAGAGTTTTGATGAATGAATAGCCATGTCACCATCACCACAAACAACAGATTATTCCTGTCACCTCCTGAAATTCTCTTGGGCTGCCCCTTTACCATAATCTTTAAAAAAAAAAACTCAGTATGTTCCTGGAGGATCATTTGGCTTTATCTAGCAAGACTGACAAGGCTCATGCTTTTAGGACCTGAGTTTGAATTTCCTTTCTGCTATTTTGCTGTGTGACCTTTGGCAAGAAGACCCTGTCCCGCTCTTAGCCCTGGCTTATAAAATGAGGTGGTTGCATTGGAGTCTGTTATTCTGGTACACCATGTGTACCAACTTCTGGTGGCCAACTTCAGTCCTTACAGCAGATTTGGTATTTTATTCAGTACCCAGAGGACTTGGTACTCGTAGGGGGCAAAACCTGTCAGCCTGGGCCTCCTGACCACATCATCAACCAGTAACCACCAAACTGGGTCCCTGGGGTGACTGCAGGGAGGACAGGCGGGCGTAGGAGGGGTAAGCACAGCCCTGCCTTTGGTGTCTCATTCTCCAAAGCTGTCCGCATCCCCTGCAGCCTGGAGCACCAGGCTGATTAAACTGGGCTAGTCTGTTAACACCACCTATAAGCTGAGAAAACTTAAGGCAAATTTTAATAAATTTTATTAACAATAAAATTATTTTTATAACATTTTTGTAATATATATTATAATTTATAACAATAAAATTAAATATATTTATTGTAGATATAAATAATAGCCATGTAAAGTTGGGATCTTGACACATCCTCTATCCCACCATACTTAGATAATCATACTTAATGTCCAGGTAATGGTTCAGAAAGTGACTCCATCTGTGCTCTTACTCAGTCATTACAAACATGCCTTTGAGTAGGAGTATTCATTTTAATATAGGAGGATATCGAGGCTCACAGAGGGAGTCACTGGCCTCCACTTGTCCTGGCAACAAGTGGTAGAATGTGGATGCCAGTGTAAGTCGTTTGTCCTCCCTTTATACTGCACTTGCCGCATCTCTGCTAGGCACCCTCTGTTCAACAGTCCACCTGGGTCCGATGTAGGGTCATGGCTAAGAGCCAGGGCTCTGGGTCACTTTGCCTAGGATTTAATCTTATTAATCGTGTGGCTTTGGGCATATCTGTAACCTTTCAGCACCCCTGTTTGCTGAACTGTAAAATAGAATACGTGTGTAAAGGAACCCTCAGAAAATTCCAACTCAGAATCTTGGTTGTTGATTTTTCTGTTCTCTCCCCTCCTTTGTCTCCATTATTTGCTGTGTAGTGATCTTCATCTAAGAACCAGACTAATTTGTTAAATTGTCACCAGGAGAGCTTGGTACTACAAAGCTTGGGCCACTTCATCCACAAAAGGGAATTTTTATAAGCTAGGACTAATAAAAGGAATCAAATTAGGAGCATTCTTCAGCTTTCTCATCTGGCTGTATGTCATAAGAATTTTTCCAGGGTAACTTTTTTGAATATTTAGAGAAAAGTCAGGATGTGCCTCCAATAAGAAGGAAATTTGTGATTGGGCATAAGGCCTGTCAATCAGCTCAGATATAAAGAGAGGCTAACGGGTCACCTCATCTCAGGAAGAAGCAGTGGCCAAGCTGTGTCCATGGAGCTGGCCTCTAGTCATCTTTCTTCTTCTTCTCCCCCTCCTCCCCGTCCTCCTCCTCCTCCTTCTTTCTTCTTCTTTCTTCTTCATCTTCTTCTTTTTGTGTAGGATCATAGTTGGACTGGGTGTGGGGTCTTTACTTCTTAAAATGATAAACACAATGAGATAAATAAATCATCTGTAGGGGCTAGGAAATCAGAGCAAGGATTAGCTCATTATTATTGGTTATTATTTTAGGTAGACAGATTAGGAGGTTCTGTTGAACTCTTCTGGTCTAACATCTGTCTCTGTTAACATTCAGAACCTTTTCTTGCTCCCTTATGAAAAGAACCAGTTCATTAGGGTCTGGCAAGATGAAGGGAGACTTCTCCATCTACGGTCAAAAATTCACTTAAGACTTTCTGTGAGTACTAAGTGGCATAATATAAGCATTTAACAACACTGCCTGGGGTAGGGGCTACGTACATGTCACCGTTATAAACACTTTCACAAAAATACCTCCTATGCAAATTAATTAAGGGAAAGCTCACTGACATGGCCTGGGGAGGCCTGCAGGAGAGGCTCTCACACCCACCACTCCTCTTCCTAAACCTCAGATCCCAGATGGGCCGGGAACCCTGCTGCTTTAGCTACTTTCCCAGCCAGTGGAACAAAAAAAGATTTCCACCTTCTGTGCCCAGCAAAGGCCCAGCTAATGAGAAGCCACAATACATGGACTCCCAGTTTCCTCCAATGGCCTTGTTGCTTAGAACAGCCTCCCAACCCCATCCTCTCCTCCACATAAGAGCAGTTCTCCCTTGTTCTCTGGACTTGCCTATGTTTTGCTGTCACTTGTGTTTTCCAGCTTGCAATTCTCTCCTGTTCCTGAATACACCCGTTCTTGCTGGTAAAATAACTGGATGTTTTATTTTTAGGGTTAATACTCCAGAGTTTGAGAGGGTTGAGCTGTAGTGCGTATTATCTGTTAACATCCTGTTCTTCTCTCCTCAGGACAGTGTCTCAAGGCATCCATAAACACCTCAGCTTGAGTTTGGAAAACGCCAATGTCCGCCATCACCTTTTTCCTCAGTCAAAATCATCACCTTTTGAAACTGAATGCCAAATTTCACTTCCACATCTTTGCCTGCTTTTTTGCATCTGGATCCTGTTGACTGTAGCCCAGGTCGGAGATGAGGACTTGAACGCCTCACACTCAGGAGCCCAGCTGAGTGCCCCGGGGGTCTGAGTCCTTTTCACTCAGAGCTCCACCTGCCGGAGGGATTGTCAAGCAGTGGGGACTCCCGACACTGCTATTTCTCCTGTGTGGCTTTAGATAAGTTAATTCCCCTCTCTGTCTCAGATATCTTCACAATGGAGATAGTCTTTATCATAGGCCACAGTCCTTATCGAATGAGATGATTATAAATAACTGGCTCACAGTGGGATATGTGGTGGGTGCTCAGAAATATTAATTCCTTTCCATCTTTTCCTTCCTCTTACTGCATTGCCATGAGGTACAGTGTGACCTGGGGAAACCTTATTTGACCTGCTTTACCCATCTGTCTTCTACCTCACCCATAACCTCTTCTGCTTTTTTTCCTTTTCTTAAGCTCTTCCTGTCTTCCAGTTGTGTAATTTATCTCTTAAAAAAAAAAAAGCAAAGTCCGGCATCTTTTCTGGGCCGCTCAGTTCTCTGCCTGGTAAGTGGGAACCATCTCTCAGAAGGGCTTTCTGCCAAGCAACTAGAACTCTGAGCTCTGGGGAAGGAGAATAGGAAGGGGCAGGCTCTGTCCTGAGAAAGAGACTCCTCTTTGGGTGGATTCAGCGCACGCTGCTCCCTTTTCTTCATTCCGATTTGAAGGCCGCCTCACCTCTGTGCCCACAAATGTTTTGTTTGCTCTTCCTTAGAGTTGTGGGTCTAAGAACGCCTTTGCCCCAGCATCCGTTTGGGGTCCTTGTCTTGCACGTCCTCAGCTTGAGGACTTCCCTTTAGTCCCAGAGCTAGCCATCTTCACCCTGGCTGCTTTGATCTCTGTCTGTATCCCCACTTCTGTTTCCTCTTCTGTAAAAATAATCGGGTGAGTTTACTTTAGGTTGAGATTCTGCAAACTTTTCCTGCAAAGGACCAAAATGGTAAATATCTCAGACCCAACTCTGCATGAAATCAGCCATAGACACACAAAAGACCAGTGAGGGCTGTGCTCCAACAATACTTTATTTGTGGAATTTCGTATCATTTCCATATGTCACAAAACATTCTTCTTTTGATTCCCACCCGCCCCCACCCCCACCAAAAAAGCACTCTTGGCTCATGGATGGCAGATGGGCAGCGGGCCAGACAACCTGTGAGGTGAGCTTGCTGACCCCACAAAGATTGATTCATCATCTTTAAGACCCTCCCGCCTTTGGGAAACAGCGAGCCTGAGTAACGGGCTAGGGTGGTGCCTGGGTATGTCAGAGGAAAAGCTTTCCTCGCTTCTCACAATCGTGTATGTGGAGAAGGCCATGCTGGAGAGGTTTGCCAAGTGCTCAGGTCTGGGATGGGATGACTCATCCTCGGAGCATTAAAAAGAACAAGAGAGAAGGCGCTGTTTTCCTCACCGCATCATTGCCCTGCCTTCCTCCCTAGCCTGGATGCAGGCCCCACAGTCCCATACACCCTCAGCTGAACTTGATTTGTGCATAATCCGAGTGGGTATCGCTGGGCTCCTGGGTCTCCCGTGGTCTGAGGCCTGAGAAGTTGAGGGCAGCATAATGGGGTTCCTCACAGTTATTCTCTGGTTCTGGAGGCTGAGCGGATGATTTGGGTCCTGGGCCACCATGGGAAACAAAATATATCTCCTGGTTCTTCACTTCCAGCGAGTGAGCACCCGGAGGATGGGGCTGGGAAGGGCTGCTTGGCTTGGCTTTCCGATTTCGAGCCTAGGGGAAAAGTGACCTGTCATTCATTCATTCATTCATTTGTTCAACAAATACTTAGGTTCCTACCCATGCCCCAGGCACCGATCAAGGAGCTGGGGTTACTCCAGGGAGTGAAACAGCCTCTGCTCACGCTGAGCTTGCATTCCATCTTGGGGCAGGAACGAATAATAAATACCGGCTGCCTAAGCCACCCAGTCTGTGGCTCTTTGCTGTGGAAGCCCTAGCAGGCTGACAGAGGTAGATTAATGGAACCGCCACTGCGGTGAAGATACAGGGCTGCTCTGTCACCATGAAGATCTCACCCTTGCTACCCCTTTAGAGTCGTCTCATCCTCCTCCCATCCTGAAGCCCTGGCAGCTACTACCAGCTCTACAATTTCATCATGTCAAGGGTGTTAAACGGGATCACGCCCATATGACCATCTGAGATTGGTTTCTTTTCTTTCTCTTTTTTTGTCCCTAAGCTCTATTCAAACGGCCGCAGGTATCAATTGCCTGTTCCTTATGATCGCTAAGTAGTATTCCATGGGGTCAGTGTACCTATTTGAGTTCTTTAAAATGTCATGGGCAGAGAAAGCAAGCTGTGGGGGTGGGAGCAGAGAGGTCACACAGAAGCTGGCAGTGGTGTGCAGGTGAGAGATGTCGGTGCACAGCCAGGGAGGCAGGGAGAGAAGGGGTTTGCAGGTACTTTGAAGGAGGTTTGCTGATGGACTGATTATAGGGTGATAGAGAAGAGAGCAGGAAAGGATGTCTCCAAGGCCTTAGGCTTGAGCGGCTGGGCACGCATGGTGCTACTGACTGGAGTGGAGAGGCGGGAAAAGACTCAGTGGTATAAACAAGTCATAAGTTTGGTTTTGGACTGGCTAAGTTTGCGATGCCAATTAGATACCCAAATAGAGATGCTGCTGAGGCAGCTGGACCTGAGACTAGAGTTCAGGCCTAAGTCCGGGAGATGTTAAATGTCTGTCCAAGAACACACAGCCATGAAAGCGGGATCGAACCCTGGCAGGCTGATGATGTCAGAGCCCTGCTCTTAATCACTAAACACCCTGCCTCTGAGCGATATTCATACTTATTACGTCATTAGGTATAATTAGTCATGCCATGGCTGGTGGTAATAATGGAATCACTGCTACATGGGGAGCAGGGTGTGTGTGCTGAAATCCTCAAACCAACTCTGAGGAAGTAGAGGAAGAAATGGAGGCTTTGAGGGGGAATGATTTGGTCTAGGTGCCCAAGATGGTGCCAGATTAGGATTTGAAGGCAACGCCCCTTTCCACCCTGCTGCCCCTCAGGCACAAGGCCCGGGGCAGGACAGGAGCCGGTGCAGGAGGGAAAGGGGGCAGCTGCTGGGCCACTCACCAGGGGACCCGCGACGGGAACCACGTTGATGTAATCCAGGATGGTGCTTCTCCGTGCGGCCCAGGGCCGTGGAGTCTCTGCCTGGGGCCGGTTCTTCCTCAGAGTCTTCACGCTGCGGAAACACCCGGCTTTGGTGTGCACCCTGGCACCCGCCCGTCCCTGGGCCCCAGATCCCACACTGCCCCTCGCGCCTGCCCCTGACTCACATGATCAGGATGAGGCAGAGGAAGAGGAGGGTGGTGACGCCAGTTCCCAGAAATGCTCCATTCGAGAATGCTTTTGAGTTCAGCCCCTCGTCTGCACAGAAATGGTCAGCTGCCCTGAGCTTCTCCATCAGGGTGCGGCCTCAAGCCACCTGCCGCTGGGCACTCAGGCCTCCAGGGGTTTTACCTGCAACCCTTTTCCTTCTACTTCTTGGAAATCCTCTTGCTCCCCAGGCCCAGGTACCAGGCCTTCCGGTTTGGATTTTCCCCTCTACATCCCCAGCCACAGACTCCATGTCCTCCCCTCCACCTCCCTCCACCTCCCCCGAGCTCCTGCGCCAACCGCAGGAGCCTGCCCCCAGCCCCACTCTGTCCCACCTCCGGAGACATCCAGTTGGCCCCCTGACCTGGCAGCAGGACAGCGCTGCTCTGGGCCCCGTGCGCGTTCCCGGCCTCGCAGCTGAGTCTGAGGGAGCCGGGCGCCCCGCGGAGCCTCAGGGAGCTGCGGACCCAGGGCCCCTCGGTGCTGGAGGTGACCGTCAGGGAGGCGTTGCTGTGGTTCCCCTGCAGCAGCGCCTCCCCCAGCCGCCAGCGCAGGGAGGGGGCCGGCTGGGCCCGGGAGGAGCAGCTGCAGAGCAGCCCAGGGTCCACCCAGGAGCAGGAGGGGCCCAGCAACTGCGGGGGCTCTGTGGGAAAGGAGGGGAGGGGTCAGTGGCAGCGTCTCCCTCCCCAGGACCCGGGAATCCTGCCCCCGGGGTCCCCATGCTCACGGTGCACGGAGAGGCTCAGAGAGACGTGCTGGGAGCCCAGCCGGTTCCGAGCGTGACAGGTGAAATCGCCTCCATGGCCCAGCTCCACCTGGGGCAGCTCCAGGAGCCCAGGGTCTGAGGGCTTGGAGGGGCTAAGGGTCTGTCCACCCCGGGCCCAGCTCAGCCAGGCTGGGGGGTTGCTGTGGGTGATACAGAGCAGACGCAGGCTTTGGCCCTCCAGGACTGGGAGGGACGTGCCATTCACAAGGTTTTCCAGGACTGGGGGAGGAAGAGGCAGGACAGACGCAGAGCTGAGGGCACAGCGACCCTCTCGCACACCGCGGTCCTGGGTGTGGCGCGTGGAGGCCCCGGGCCCTCTGTCCTGTTCCTACCTGTCCTGTTTGCTCGGGAGACCATCACTTGCAAGTTCTCTGGGGCATCTGAAACAGAGACAGGGGACTGGCTCTAGACTGGCCAGGGCTTCCCTCTGGGCAGAGGGCCTGGTCCCTGGGTCGGCTCAACCCCAGGGAAGAGACAGGCAAGAAGGGCTTGTCCTTGTGACATTGTGATTTATGATAAGAAACATATATTTGGTCTTAGTGTCTGTTCTTCAGTGGGGATCCTACAACCCTTGGAATTTCTCAAGTGCTGAGAGCGATAAAGAGTGTCATGATATTCCTAACAAACCTCTACTCAGTGAGGTGACTTTTGGAAAGCACCTAAGAATGGAGACTGGTCGTCGGAAACCAAGCAGGTGATTAGATGATTGGAACTTTCAGTGCCACCCCTCCCACCCCCGACCTCCACGGAGGGGAGAGGGGCCAGAGGTTGACTGAGTTCAAACACCAATGGCCAGTGATTTAATCAATCATGCCTAGGTACCTCCATAAACACCCGAAGGATGGGGTCATGGGGCTTCCAGTTTGGAGAACAAGTGGAGATTTGGGGACAGTGGCCCACTCAGAGACTATGGAGGCCCCATGCCCTCTCCCCTTCCCTGGCCCTGTGCATTTCTTGCATCTGGTTATTCCTGAATTTATATCCTTTTATAATAAACTGGTAATCTAGTAACTAAAAGGTTTTTCTGTGAGTCACTCCAGTGAATTAATTGAAGGCAAGGAAGGGGTCATGGGATTTATAGCCAGTTGGTCAGAAGCACAGGAGTCTGAAGGGGGGGTGGGAGCAGTCCTGTGGGACAGAGTCCTTCCCTGGAGGGACCTGATGAAACCTCCAGGTAGACAGTGTCAGAATTGTGTGGAATTTAAGACACCCAGCCGGTGTCAGAGATTTGCCTGGTGGTATTGGGGGAAAAAACTCTCATCGGAGATGGAATCAGAATCGTTAGCCCCCTGGGCCTGGGGTTCCAGGTTCCTTTAAATCTCTGGCTGTCTGCCCCTGCCCAGCTCCCCCGTCCCCTCTCCAGAATCCAGACCCCTGCTGGTCACACTCACACTGCACAGAAAGGTCCAGCGAGCGACTCTGGGAGCCAAGCCTGTTCTCTGCCCGGCAGGTGTAGCAGCCTGAATCCCCAGGCTTCACCCCAGGCAACACCAGGGCCAGGGTTCTGGGCCCCCAGGGGCGGGACCAAGAGAGGATTCTGTCCTCCAGGGCCCAGCTTAGCGTGGCAGGGGGCATGCTATCAGCGGCACAGAACAGCTGCAGGAGCTGGCCTTTCTGAGCTGACCGATATGGGCTGTTTCCCTGGGGCTCCGGGACTGCAGAGAGAGAGAGACAGTAAGACAAGGGGTGCAGGGGACAACACCATTTCCCTCACCCTCCTGACCCCAAAGAGGACCGGCCCAGCCCTGTTCCCGGAAGCCCCCCATACCTGACGAGTTGGCCCAGGAAATGCTGATGACCAGGTCCCTGGGAGCATCTGCAACAAGACCATGAGCTGGTTTTGCAGAGGAACATCGGGCCCCCCAGAGCCAGGGAGAGCCCCGTCAGGGAAATGATAGTGTGACCATCTCTGTGGAGGACGTGTCTGTGGATGGAGGGCCTGCCGGCATCCACGAGCCCCTCCCCAGGCTGAGGTGGCAGGGCAGGACGCCACATGTCCCTCTGGACCATCGCATCTCCCTGCCACGTCCTCCCACCGTGCCTGCTCGCACACCCTGATGTCCCGCCGCCAAACTCACAGGCCACGTTAAGGCGGACGGTTCTCTCTGTGCTCACACTCTTTCCGGGGAAGCCCACTCGACAGGTGAGGTCGGCGCCGTGGTCCTGGGCTCTCGGGGTGAGGGTGAGCACTGAGAAGTGGGAGGTGGTTGGCCTGGTCCCCTGGGAGGAGAGGACGGCCCCCATCCAGGAGAAAGTAGGGGCTGGACATTCCTCAAAGGAGCCAGTAAACACACAGATGAGTGTCGCCTGGTGCCCAGGCTCCAGCGTCTCTGGGATGAAGACATCTGGCTTCTGTGTCAGGGCTGGGACAGAGAGAGGGCACCATCGTAGCTGGATAGGGGCCCTCCAGGGGGTGATCCGTGGTCTGTTCCCGATATGAGAAGCAGGGGATGGTGGAGAGGAGCAGAGGTTCCATCCCAACCCAGTTCAAGCCGGCTCCATACCTGTCACTTCCAGATAGAACTTGTTTTGTATGAAATTGTATCGCACTCGTTGGCCTCTCTCCACCCGGAAGAAGTACATTGCCTGGTCCCCTTTCCGGGCCTCTTGGATCAGCAGGGAACAGCTCTGGTTCTGTGGGTGGCCGATGAGCTGGAAGCGGCCCTGGGTCCCCGCCTGCACCTGTCGGTTCTGGTTATTGGTGGCCACCGGACTTCCAGTGGTCGTGTCGGTCATGTACACAAACCAGTAGCCGAGAGCTGGGGTGGCGTCAGTCCAGCCTTCCAAGGGGTAGGAGACAGAGCAGGGTACAAACACACACAGGCCCTCCTGCACTGTCACCAGCTCCTGCACTTGTAGCCTGTATCTTGGGTCAGAAGCCCGAGACCCTAGGGAGAGATAGGGGCTCAAGCTGTAGCCCACCCCGAGCCCTACTCCCCCAGGCCCCTCCGGCCCTTGCCCCACTTACCGCCCCACAGCACTGCTAAGAGTAGTGGCAGAAGCATTCTGCCCTGGAGGCCTTGGACCAGCACAGAGACAGGCTCGTGCCCAGAGGCTGAGACTGTGCTGGGCAGGCCCAGAAGGGGAAGCCAGGCGGCAGGTGGGTGGGCGGAAGCTGAGCTCCAGAGGACTGATGCATAAAATGAGCTTCTGATCTGGAAACCCACATGGCTTTCTTGCCACCCCCTATCCCCAGCTCGCCTGCTTGGACTCTGGGTCTTCTGTGGGGAGGGAGACTGCCTGGTGTTTGGGGTCTCTGAGCTGGTACTCCCCGAGTCACCCTGGGGGAAGCAGTGGAACGTCTGTGTCTAGCCATGGGGTCTGGGCCTGGGGGTGGGTGGAGGGCAGGGGATCTCCCACTGGGCCCTGGGTCATTGAGGAAGCAGAAGTGAAAGTCTGCAGTGAACCCTTCTTGCCAGGGCCCCTGGAGGCGGTGGGTGCAGGGAGGGTAGATTTCGGGGAGGGGGCAGGGCTGTCCTCACCAGATAAGATTCATAATGTCTGGTTCAAGTTGACTTTCAGAAAAATGATAGGTGTTCTTAGCATAAGTATATCCCGAATATTGCAGGGGACACACTTAAACTAAAATGACCTGCTATTGCTATCTGAGATCCAAATTTTAATTGTGCCCCTTGTGTTCTCATTTGCGACATCTGGTAACCCTAGGCTGGCCTCAGGCCTGCCCCTTCACCCTCCCTGCTGGGCTTGAGCACCCCTGGGCCCCCAGAAGCACCGGAATGAGCGGGAGAAACTCTCCCAGCCCTTCTTGAAAGACCGTTTTGGCCAGGTAGGGACACTGCTGGTCCACTGCGTCACCACGTCCTGGGCCCTCACGTGTGGCCAGCCCCACGCTGAGCAGTGGGGACACACAGGTCAGTCAGAGATGGTGTCTGACCTCCCGGGGGGTCTGGTCTGATAAAGGAAGATGCTTGGAAACAGAAAAGCACCGGTGTGCTCATACTCCCTGCTACCCCGATGCTGGGACAGATGTTCTTGATACGCCTGAGGAAGAAATGGTCACTTCGTCCTGGTGAAGTCAGGAGAGCCCCCAGGGGGAGGTGACATCTAGTTGTCCCTGTGTTTGCTTTCACGTCTGCTGTATGGATTTGTGCAAGGGGTCGGAGCAAGGCGCCACAGGCTGGGGGGCGTCAAGAGCAGAGATGTGTTTCCTCACAGCTCTGGAGGCCGGAAGTCCATGATCAAGACGCTGCCCTCTCCGTTTGGTTTGTGGATGCCGTCTTCCCTGTGTCTTCCCAGGGTCCCCCCCCCCCCCGCCCTGCGTACATGTCTGTGTCCTAACCTCTTCTTATAAGGACACCAGTGCTACTGGATTTGGGCTCGCTCTAGGACCCCATTTTAACTGAATTGCATCTTTAAAGGCTCTGTCCCGTTCTCAGATACTAGGGGTTAAGACTTCAGCATATGAATGGGGGTGGGGCACGATTCAGCTGATTGGCTGGGCTGTTGCCAGGGGAGGAGGAAACCCTTTCTTCCTCCCTGCTGGGTCACAAAGTAGCAGTAAAAAGGCTTATGAACTGCTGGGATCCTCTCTTCCTTGGGGTCTGCAATTGACAAGGGGCAGGCCTCCGAGCTCCCCCGCTGGCCTCCTGGCGCCTGGCGGGGAAGAGTCCCTCTGTGTTTTCCCCACTTGGGCACCCGTACCGAGAATCTCCAACGGAACATGATTCCTGCAGCACTGCTTCTCACCGCAAACCTTCCCGGTTGTCTAAATGTCACTCGTACATGGCACCACCCTGTGGTCACATCCTAGCATCAGTCTGATCCCTTCCTCTGCTTCCCTCCCATATCCAACTATCCCCAAAACTCAGCAGTGCAACTTTTTGAACGCTAAAAAAAAAAAATCTGCCCACATATCTCCATCCCCACTGACAGTCACTACTCTAGCCCAAGAGTCTCGGTCTCAGCTCCGTTGGCATTTTGCGTCAGATCATTTTGGGGGGGAGGGGGGTACTGTAAGCTGGTGAACAGCTGCCCTGGCCTCTGGCCCTAGATGCCCACAGCCCTCCCTCCAGTCTCCCGACATTGCCACCTGCCCCCTGGATGGCAAAATCGCACGCGATTGAGGATGACTGTCCCAGCTCCGGCCGCCTCACCGCTCATCTGTACAGCAGCCATAACTGACCGTCCCCCTGAGGTTTCAGTGCATTCTGCATGCAGCAGCCAGAGTTACGTTTTAAGTGGAAATCAGACCAAGTTCCTCTCTGAGTTAAACAGTCCAGTGGCTGCTCGTTATATTCAGGAGAAAATCCAAACTACTTACCATAATGCATCAGGCTGGGCTGAGGTGGTGCCGGAGACCCCCCCAAACCCACACTGAGCCCTCCTCACTTGACTTCTGCATTCCCATGATCTCCATTCTGCCCCTCACATTTAACAAGCTCTTCCCACCCGGGAACATGGGGCATATTCTCTCTTCCTGCATCTGGCCCCTCCTCACTGCTTTCCTCTCACGGGCTGTCTCTTCAGAAATGCCTTTCCTGTCCTTACAAACCAGGTCGCCCTCCATATTTCCCCACCGCTACCCTCTTCCCAATGGCCTGTGGTCTCTTCAGGTCACCTCCACCCCTCCCCCTGTTCAGGGCCGCGAGGATCTTTGTAGGTCACCCTCACATCTGTCTTCTCTGCCTGAGAACGCTCAGATTTTCTCTGAGCTTATGCCTTTAAAAAACAAACCATGCAAGCCCCCATGGCTCTCATTCACAGGGGTTGACCACCTGCTCTGTGGTTCCAGACGTTCCCGGGAGGGCAAATGTGGGTGTGGACAGGAAGTGAGGTGGGATGGAGAGGGTGTGGAGAGCAGTTCTGGTGAAGTGGGCAGTTAGTTAGACCAGGATTCTGCCCTGGGAGGGGTGCTGGGTGTGGGTCTGAGGACAGGGTGGGGAGGAGGGCTGCCTGAGGCTGGGCAAGTACAGAAGGCTCCCAGTGGTGAATGAAGAGTCCAGGTCTGGCTGGGCTGAGGCCCCTGAGGGTGCTGAGGGGCCTTCATCAGGGGCACAGGGAATCTTAGACAGCCCAGACCAGCATCTTCTGGGCATCTGGGCCACCATGCCAAGTGTTCCATGTCCCCTCCTTGGCCTCCTGTGCCGCAGTTCAGGATGCCGCCCCCCGGGGGCACCCCGCATGGAGCCCAGGTACCAGGGTCTGGTCAGTCCTTAGTCCCAGAGCAGGCCTCTCTCCAGGGACTTTTGCTCAGGTTTTGGACTCATTTGCAAAAGCTCTTCCCAAATGCAGCCTTCATTCCCATGGGGCCTGCACGTCGGGGCTGTGCTCCTTCACTGCACAGCAGAAGGGCTGCCTCCGGCCAGGGGAGTATTGTTAAACCCGGTCCCTATCCCCTTGGCCACCTGACTTCCCTCCGGGCAAGCCCACCCTTCCCCAAAGGCAAAAACCCTCCGTATCTCCTGGCTCTCCCGCAACACCCAGGCACACTCACCAGCTGATGTCCATGTAAGAAAACAGTTCCTGGGATGTCTTAGTCCGTCGGGGCTGCTAGGATAGACACAGCACGGACCTGGGTGCTAGAGCAATAGACAATTCATTTCTCACAGCTCTGGAGGCTGGAAGTCCGAGATCACGGCGCCGGCAGATTCGGTGCCCGGTGAGAGCCCACTTCCCGGCTCCTGGAGGGCTGGCTCCTCACTGGGTCCTCACATGGGGAGGGGGTGAGGGAGCTCTCCGGGGTCTATCAGGGCACTGGTCCCCTTCGTGAGGCTCCACCCTCGCGACCTGATCGCCTACCAAGGGCCCCACCTCCTAAGACCATGACACTGAGGGTTAGGTTTCAATATATGAATCTGGGGGGGCACAGTCTGTAGCCTGTGGGCTTACTCAGGGCACATCTTCGCGTTGTCTGGCTTGGAGTTGTATAATATTGCAGGAGCTCTTCGTTGGACCTCCACCCTTTCCTCTTAACTCAAGGTTGCATATGTCAAAGCAAGAAGGTGAATGAACTACCTACCATAGGATAAACTTGGATTCACTCTAACTTCTAGTAAAGGAAAAATTTTGCAAGTTCAATACTTCATTATCAGATGTAATTGCTAGCCACTGGTGTGTATTTTGACACTCCGTGTGAGGTATTCGTTTTCCCAAAGGAAATACTTATTCTTTATGTTAAAGCCTAAGGCTGGCTGTGTTCTGATCTCTACTAACTTCACCAGCCTCCTGTCTTTGTACTCCATTCTTAGTTTTTTTCTTAAGAAAGAGGAAAGCGGGCCCTGCTGGCACTCACAGCCAGGTGCTGGCCCAGACACGCCTGCCCTGTGGCTGCAGTGGGATGAGGACCAGCCCCCTCCACTGTCCTGTGTCAGCACAGACACAGGCAAGAGCAGTGTCTTAGCCACGGCATGACCACATACCCCCATGCAGGGCGGCAGGACCCTGCTGATTGTTTACCAGCGACAGCTTCCGCTTCTGCCCTGGGCTCAATGCTGGATCGCCCTGCCACTCAGAGGGTGAAACCCTAACCCTCAGCGGGAAGGCATTTGGAGGTGGGGCCTGTGGGAGGTGAGGAGGTCATGAGCGTGGGGCCCTCATGAATGGAATTAGCGCCCTTATCAAAGAGACTCCAGAGAGCTCCCCTGCCCCTTCCACCATGCGAGGACACAGGGAGAGGACAGCCCTCTGTGAACCGGGGCATGGGCTCTCATCAGGCACCAAATTTACTGTTGCCTTGACCCTGGAGTTCTCAGACGCCAGAGCTGTGAGAAGGAAATCTCTGCTTGTCTCTAAAACCCCCAGTCTGTAGTGTTTTGGCAGAGCAACCTGAACTGACTCAGACAGACATCTGTGGGAACTCAGAGACACTCCTTGGTGAGACTGGCATATAGTCACCTAGCTGAAGCCCTTGCCAAGACATGGAGCATTCCCATCCCTTACCGAAGACTTCCTAATGTCCTTCCATACCAATCCCAGGATTCCCAGCATGCTTGAGTTAAAGCCTCTGCCTTACGGACAGGGGCAGCTTGGAGGAGAGAGCCCCCAACTTCTCAGCCGCAATCACCCGGCATTCAACAGCTTCAGCACAGAGTTGGCAGGGAAAGAGACCCGCTGGTAATCTGCCCTCCTGGGAAGACACCATAGCCCTCAGTTTGGGACTTGGAGGAGAGGAAGCCATGTGGAATGGAGTCTCCACCCCGCTGAGCTGGAATGGGGAAGGGAGGGAGCAGGTGGTAGCTCAAATGCCATAGGCTCTTATGGTTCCTACTGAGTTTCAGTAGATTTTCTTGGATACGCGTTTCATCATTTGTTGCCTATCCTTAGGATAGTTTCCAGAGAACTTAAATGGTTGTTTAAAAAAAATTAATTTTCACCAGTTATGCTTGTTTGACTGAAGAGTAAGTCCATGGATCATGTCAGAAGTGGGAATGATGTACTTGTCCATCAAGGAAGGAACAGACAAACACGATGCGCTGCCTATCCACACAGCAGAACAATATGGAGAGTGAAATGTAATTAACCACCGACATTCTCTAAACATGGTTGACCCTCAAAGACCTAATGCTCAGTGAAAGACATGATAGACACCACAGACTTTATACCACACGATTCTCTGTTTATGAAATGTTCATAGAAATGTCACTGGAGGTTGAAAGCAGGTTAGTGACTTTTCTGGAGCTGTGAAGGGAATGGGTATTGACTGTAAATGGGCACAAGGCTAAGCAAAATGTGTGACAGTGGTTATGCAAATCTATTAGTTTCCCCAAAAAATCATTGAGCCATACACTTAGAATGAATTAATTTTATGTTACGTAAGTTATACTGCAACCAAACCGTTTTTAAAAGTCTGCTGGGGACTTCTGCTTCTGAGCATGAGAGAGTCACAGGGTCCAGAACACAGACAGGGAAGAAGCATGACCTTTGAGAGAAGGAATAAATGAGGTAAGTCTTATCAACACCCAGGTTTTCTGCTAGGATGGCAGAGCAGGCAGGGGTGGCAGGTGCTCTCATAAGGATTGAAGTTTTGCTGAGTTGAGGAGCCGGGCATTGCTGGTTAAGGAGGCTGACATGACTCGAATGTACAGACAGGAGACAGCGTTGCAGAGAACAGTCCAAGGTCTCCATAAAAGGCTCCTGGAACCACTGGCCCGATGTCAGGATGCACGTGCACAGGGTGAAGCCCCGTGAGGCCAAGCAAGAACAGTTTCTCAGGGAGAATAGTTTCCAGAGCTCTGTCAGATGGAAAATGCCCAGGGCTCATAACGTGCTTGGACTTGCGTGTATTCCCTCCAGCCAGAGAGAAGAGACCTCCCTGAATATATGGGGCATTCAGAAAAAGCTCCCCAAATGCCATGGCATCCAAGTAAAAGAACCAGCCCTGGGATACAGGCCCCACCAGAGCTGCCTTAGAAGAGGCTAAAAAGTAAACAGCCTTAAAAACACTGGCCCGACATGAAAGTCATGCACCCACAGAATTCTCATGAGAGACTAGGAAAGCCAAAAGGAGTGGAGGGGCTGAAAGGAGGGAAATGTGAGCCTCGAATCCCTTACGCAATAAAAGTATCTTTCCAAAGCTAATGTGAAGGCAGACTTTTCCAGACAAACCACAGCTGACAGAATCCATCCCCAGCACCTCCACACCACAAAAAGACACCTGGAAAGGTCTTCAGGCGAAAGGAAGATGGTGTCATAGAGAAGCCTGAATGTGCCCACAGGACTGAAGAGCGACTGAAATGGTTACTACGTGGATAAGTGTCAAACAGCTTGATTTTTCCAATTAAACAAATCTCTTTAAAATTCCCCGTTTAAAAAAAATGTATTATGGGCTTCAAAACAATATATTATGGGGTTGAATTATGGGCTTATCCAGACCACATGAGGGTAAGCACACAGCAGCAAAATATTACATGGAGTATGGTTCAAATGAATAATAACAAATCTGCCGCTCTCCTGACTTGCCCTCCCAACCATTCACACAGAACTCCAGGGAAGAGTCCTGGAGGTCAGAGGTGGAGAGATGCTCTTTCCGGAGATGAGGTAGGGCCGGGGCGCCCAGCGCCGTGCAGGGGGGAGCGTCGGCAGACAGAGGTTTGGTGGCTCCCCGCCCCCCTAAGGCCAAAGCTTAGCAGCCTGTGAGGAACGCAGCTCAGTCCCACGTTGCAGCCTTAGCCCTTGGGGGCCTCTGGACCGCCGGGGGGAGCTGTTCTGAAAGGAGAGACCAGCTCTGTGCAGGGTTTGCTCTGGAGAGGACAAGAGGGGTGAAGCCACCCATGGTGTCCCCATATCTAGGACACCTGGAGAAGGGCTGCTCACCTGCGGTAGTAGATCCAGGTGAGGCCATAGGTGAGCAGGAAGCCAGCCCCCATGAGGGCCCCTCTGATCAGGGTGAGGACCAGGGGCCAGCAGCCCTGCTGCTCCCCACAGATTTGGGGGCCGGAAGAGGCGATACCTGGGCGAGGAGGGAGAGGAGGTGAGTCTCTGTGAGTGCGTCCCTCAGTCCTGCTCAGGGCCCCACCTGGGCGCACAGGCATCCTGTCTGTACTCACCCTGCACGACTAGGTTCAGGGATACATGGCAGGAGCCCCGCGGGTGCTGAGCTCGGCAGGTGAATTCTCCTCCATCCGCTAAGACCACCTGGGGCAGCTCCAGGACCCCAGGATCTGAGGCCCGGGAGGGGCTCAGGGCCAGGCTTCCCCGGAACCAGCTCAGCCTGGCAGGCATGTTGCCATCAGTGCCACAGATGAGGCGTAGAGACCGGCCCTCCTGCACTCGCAGGTAGGTGGCATTGATCAGGTCCTCGGGGACTAGGGAGACAGAGAGCCCTTCTCTCCCTCTGACCTCCCGCAGACACAGGAATGGACAACAGTATCACGGAGACCAGAACTCTGAGCAGGGGCAGGAAAGGCCACCGAAGATCCAGGACAGGTGGACGGACATTTGAGGAACAGTGGCCAGATCTAGGCCTGGGGGAGACCATCCCAGCAGGTGGATCTGTCGTGTGAATCTGCGTGGGGCACTGGCCCAGGGAGGCCTGGCCGCTAGGAGGGGGAGTCTTGGAGGCTTGCCTACAGGCGACGCTCTCAGCCTTTCACCCAAGGGCCACAGGGAGCCATAGGAGAGTTCCAAGCAGGGAAGGAAGAGGGTCAGGCGTGGGCCCTGGATCGTGGCAGGGGGGATGGAGAGGAGAAGATGTGATATTGGGAGGCCGAGAGGAGGCCAGTCCAGCTCCCATTTCACTCACGTCCAGTGAGAAAAGATGGAGGCCTGAGGTGGGCTGGGGCTGGGGGAATGGCGGAAGAGAGTTATTTCAGACGTTTTCAGGAAATCGAGTTTGCAAAACTCATGAGTCACGGGGCGCCCTGGGTGAGACACAGGGCTGTGTAAGGGACTTCCAGGAAATGGACCCAGGATGCTCAGGTGGGAGGGGCCCTCCCTGGGCTGGTGGAGGGTGCGCAGGGTGGTCTGGAGGGACAGGGACCTGTGAGGGTCTTCGGGGCAGAGGTAGGACCGGGTTGCGAGGGAGAGGAGCTTACTTGGGCTTTTCAGAAAGGGCAGAAGACTGGTGCCTGGCTCTGGGAAGTCATGGATTTAATGCTCCGGTCAGGGGCGGGGCAGGGAGTCAGGAAGAGGGAGTCAAGGGAAAGTGAAGGGGAGACGGGACTGGCTGGAGGGGACAGTGAGTGTCAGCTAGCATTCAGAGCCCCCGGGGAGAGTCCTGCGGGCAGACAGGGGACTCAGGACCACAGAGGACGAGACATGGGCTTCGTCCCTCCCTCACGCCCCCTCCTTACTTGGCCTCTGGGACCTCAGTTCTCCCCAGGGCCTCGCCCACCTGTGCTATTTCCCCAGAAGACCCGGATGGTCAGGTAACGTGGGGCGTCTGCAACAGAAATGAACAGTTGGCCACCTGCCATACGACGGGATGGTGGTGAGCAGGGCGGTGGGGTCTGAGTGTTCTCTCCATCGTCACCCCATCCAGGCCTCCAAGGAGAGTCCCCAAGTAAGAAGCCCCCAGGCACTGCCTGCCCATCCCCACACCCACGGCCGCAGGGACCCCAGCCCTGCCTGCCCCCTCCCCACACCCACGGCCCCAGGGACCCCGGGCCCTGCCTGCCCCCTCCCCACACCCACGGCCCCAGGGACCCCGGGCCCTGCCTGCCCCCTCCCCACACTCACGGCCCCAGGGACCCCGGCCCTGCCTGCCCCCTCCCCACACTCACGGCCCCAGGGACCCCGGGCCCTGCCTGGCACTCACAGGACACGTTGAGCCAGATGGTGCTCTCGACGCTCACGTTGGCACCAGGTAAGGTCACCTGACAGGTGAGGTTGGTGCCATGGTCCTGGGGCCCCAGGGTGAGGGTGAGCACCGAGGAGTGGAGAGTCTTGGGGTCCAGGGAGGTGAGGGAGACCCCGATCCAGGAGAAGGTGGGGGGCGTCCCCCTGCCACAGGCCCATGGCACTCCACAGGTAATGTTCTTGGGGTGGCCGGCTTCTAGGGTCCCCTGGATGTGCATGTCAGGGGTCTTCGTCAGAGCTGGGGAGGACAGACAGAGACCTAGGGCCTGGAGACGGGGACCCCGACTGTGCCCCTAAGAGCAGCCTCTGCCTCGGGCCAGCCAGCCCCAGCGTCCTGTCCCCTGGGTCCCTCCCAGCATGAGGAGCAGGGGGACCCGCCCCGCCCTGCCCTGTAGCCCTCAGGACCCACCCTGTGGCCTCTCCTGGACCCCATTCCTTACCTGTCACACGCACATCTAGCTGGTTCTGTAGGTAACTATATCTCACATAAGACCCTCTCTCTATCCTGAAGAAGTATGTCCCCGAGTCCCTTCTCTGTGCATCTCTGATGTCCAGGGAGCAGTTGTAGGAACGGGGGTCCCCGAGGAGGTGGAATCGGCCCTGGGTCTCCTCCAGCACTTTTTGGTCTGGGTTGTTTGTGGCCACGAGAGCATCATGGGATGCATCAGCCGCTTCCCGGAACCAGTAGCCATAAGCTGGGTCATACTCAGTGTAACCCACCCGGGGGTAGGAGACATCGCAGGGCACGCGCACGCACAGGCCCTCCTGCACCGTCACGGACTCCTGCACTCGCAGCCGGAATGGGAATCTCAAGTCCTGAGCCAGGGACCCTGCGGGGAGACGGGGGTCAGCTGCGCTCCCCTCCCGCCCTGCCCCAGGACCACTCACCTGCGCACAGCAGCGAGAGCAGCAGGAGCATGTCTGGGATCAGAGTCATGGGGCCTCAGGATCGCAGGACTGAGAGGAAGCCCCAGCAGGAAGGAAGCCCAGGGCTAAGGTTAGCAAGGCGACTGGCCGCAGAAGAGGAATGGGGCACCCACACGCTGTCGGAGCTGGCGCGGCCCCTGAGGGTCACCCGCATGTACTTTCCAGACGGGGTTGCAACCCTGGGGTCCCACAGCTGGCCACTCCAGCTCCCTGCCTGCGGCCTGTCCCTCTCACACCACTGTCCACACCAGGAAGGTAGGCGCTGGCTGGCCAGTCACAGCTTCCGGATGCCCCGGGGGGGGCCAGTTCCGCCTGGTGTGGGACTCAGGAAGGGTGGGCGGGGGAACCTCGAGGCATGAAAGCTGGGAACAGCTGGCCCCAGGTGAGGGAGGTGGTGATTAACTTATCGGTGAACATGACCACCTCATCATGAGCATCCACGCCTCTTGGCGGGTGGAGTTCAAGGGAAGACGGTCCAAGGCAGACTTTGTGTCTGTCCTTGGGACCTTCCCTAATGTGGGGGCAGAGACACCGGGCCGTGCCCGTCCTGTCGGAGCACTGTGTGATGGTTCAAGCATGGGGGCATGTAGGAAGCCGGCTGGCCAGAGTGCACAGGACCAGACATGGGGGCTCGCAAGGATGCGAGCCCTAGGGTGGTCCTGGGCCTTTCTGACCTGCTCACAGTCCCCTGCTCTAGGACGCCCTGATGTGGGTTGCACAGGCCATGCCCAAGAGCCTGGTGGTGGGAGCAAGAGGCCAGCGCAGCATGATGTTGGCCGGGATACCTGCCTTTGGAGTCAGGTGTACCTGGCCCCTCGCCCCTTCCAAGCCTCAGTGTTCTCCCCCATCACTTGGAGGGACGGTAATACTCCATTCTCATCCGTGGGAGACTCCAGCTGGAGGACGGATGTGGGCATTTTCTGCACTCAGGTGCAGCTGTCTTGCTGGTCAAGTGTCAGACCCTGCCTGCTCCTCAGTGGTCCTCCTAAGTCCTGTCCTCCCGAGAAGCTCCTGGTGATCAGCTCGGCCCCAGGGCTTCCTCACCTGAGGCGTCCCTGGAGGGGGTCAGGTGCACGGGCTCTGAAGCTAGGTGGCCCCAGCCTTGGGCCTGGCTCCCTCATGCTCGCTGGACCACTTCAGGAAGAGGCTTGCCCGCTCTGTGCATAGTTGGCTGCCTATGCTCATGGGGTGTTACAGGCTGAATTGTGTCCCCTGCAAAATTCCTATGTTCATATCCTAATCCCCAGCGCCTCTGTGTCTGTCTTTGGAGGTAGATCTTCAACAAGGTGATTAAGGTAAAAAAGGTCTTTGTAGTGGGCTCGAGCCCAATAGGACAGGTGTCCTTATAGGAAGAGGAGGTCAGGACACAGACACACACAGAGGGGAGGTCACTTAAAGACCCAGGCAGAAGATGGCCATCTAGCAGCCAAGGGGAGGGGCCTCAGAAGGAACCAAGCCTGTGGACACCTTGATCTTGGACTTCCAGCCTCCAGAGCTGAGAGAAAATGAATTTCTGTTGTTTAAGCCCCTGACCTGTGGCGCTTTTGCGTGGTCACCTGAACAAATTAGTATGTGGGATCGCCAAGAAGATAGATGTGTGTGTGCACAAGTGCTCTGAGCTGCCTGGCCAGGCCCTCTGTGGATGCAGTCCACACCGTGACCAGTGGCCAGTCTGTAGGATGGTGCCTCTCTGAGGGTGGGAGGAGAAAAGGGAAGGGAAAGGTTTGGCAACCGGAGGAAACCTGCTCTGCTCTTCCGTGCACCAGCTCTGAGCTGTGCCCAGCTCCACCCGGCACGCCTCCTCCGCTCCCGGGGCAGGACAGGCCCCTCGGCCTAGCCCCCGCTGGTCCCTCTGGGGCTGAGCCTGTCGATGCTCCTGCATGCACCCTGGGCACCGGGCTCCCACCTGAGGAGCAGTGTCCTGGGGCGTGAGGCCGAGGTGGGGCCCGTCCTGGAGGGGCTGCAGCTGGGCGGGAGCAGGGGCAGAGGCACAGGCACTTCCGCAGCCCAGCGCGGTCAAGGCCGGCCTGCAGGGGGGCGTGAGGCTGGGTCTGGGCGACGGGGCAGGAGAGCAGGAAGGTGAGCAGGGTTGTCTGCCAGGCAAGTTCATCCATTTGAGAGGGCAGGAGCAGAGTAAAAGACGCTGGTGTGAGCAGACAGGGCGTGGCCTGCAGCCCCGGCCCCAGGCAGCCCCTTTGCCTCGGTGGGTCTTCAGCCTCTCAGTTCCACGGGCCAAGGAAATCCGAGTCCGAGCAACTCCACCACACGGCCTCCTCCACACACTCCCTCACCCCATCCTCCTCTTCTGGGAGTGGGGATGGGAGCCACCCAGGGAGAGGCTGTCCCAGGCGGGCGACCCTGCCCCCTGCTGCCCAGGTCCTTCATCAACACACAGGTTTCCAAGAAAACCCCCCAGGAGCTTCCCCAGAGCGTCTAGACTCTGGACAGAGGAGCTGAAATATCCAGAGGGTGCCACCTGGGCTAGGACATGCCCAGGGCCATGGGGAGAACTTTCCAGACACCCCTGAGGGGCTCCCAGTATGTCCCATGACCTCCACTCATACCCCTGTGGGGCCCCCAGAGCAGGACTGAGGTGGGGGTCCAGGGACAGGGCACTCAGCGGTGTGCCTGGGCCTCCCACGCTGGCCTGTGACTTTTGTCCCCAGCTTCTCTGCTCCCCACTCCTCTCACATGAGCCCACTTCCCTTCTCACCTGCCTTGGCTTCAGTCTCAGCCTTTCTGAAGGCCAGGACATTCCCACCTTCCCTGTCCATCCCCTGGTGGCTGGTCTGGGTGTGGACCACACCACGGCTCCAGGCACTGGCCAGCTGCCGGGATGTCCAGGACCGTGGGCAGCAGGGACAGGTGATGTGATGTCAGCAGACAGAGGAGGTGGGTACTGAGAATGAAAGGTCACCCAAACAGCAGAAAGTGGCCCAGAGTCCCAGGGCCTCCCTGACCTTTCTTTCCTGCTGGGACATTGGGTCTACCAGGCCTGAGACTAGGGCTACAATCTTCTTAGGGCAAGACTCTCAGGGTGATGAGCCATTCTAGGATCCAGGGGGCTCATGCCCCATTTGGCGTGGTGTGTGATGTGAGTGTGCATGTGTGTTGGTGTGTGTGTGTCTCTGGTCTGTGTGTATATGTATGTGTGTCTGTCTTTGTGGTCTCTGTGTGTCTGAGGTGTGTATATAAGTGTGTGTGGTCTGTGTATGTGTGTGTGTGTATTTTTAGGTATGTCTGTGTGCATGTGTGTGTGTGTTTATGTCGAGGTGTGTGTGTCTAAGGGCTAAGTGTATATGCATATTCAACAATCAGTTTCTCAGTGATGACATCCATGGACAACTTATTGAAGAGTATAATCCATCACATATTCCCTACATATCTTTCCTGTTATTTTTTCCCCCAAACGTGTCATCTCCAAACAATATAACACATAATCTACTTAATTATTCTTTGCCTGTTCCTCCATCCATTAAAATGGAAGCTTCTTGAAGGATCTTAAAAATCTCTTCCATTTACTGCTGAACCCACCCGGCTTGGAAAAATGCTTAGCATATGTTACATGATCAATAAATATTTGCTTTAAGAATTGCATAGAAATTTAGAATAGGCAAAATAACATTACTGGCTGTCTCTAGCGGAAAACTGCTTTCTTTAGAACACACCCTTCCAGGGCTATCTGATTTTAGCATTTTATTGCCTTCAGACTATTTTACAATGACATACTTTGATAACTAACAGCGATGCAAATGGTTCCGGTCCTCAGATACACGTGCACTTGCATCACCCCCGTTAAGCCAGTTTCACGTGCACTCGCAAAGTCCCTTCACCATTCCTTTACTCCCTACAAGTTTCTGCTTCTTTCATTTCTGCCTGCTGCCCTCACTCATAGGGAGTTAAATAAAATAGGGAGTTGCTGTCCAGTGGGTATATAGTTTCAGTTACACAAAATGAAAATGTTCTAGAGATCTCTACAATCTATAGTCTAAACGACTGTAGTTAACAACACTATACCCACACACAAAAATGGTTAAGAGGATAGAGCTGATACTATGTGTCCTTTAAACTGCTATCAAAAAAAATCTTTACCACTTGTTCATTTTATATCTATATGAGAGGCATGATCTCACCTTTAAAAAAATCCTTTGAGTGAATGAATGGACAAATCCATCTGTGCCTCGTGCACGTGCTGGCTCTCTGTTCTGTGGTGTGTGCTGTGTTCTAGGCATCAAAATACATCCCCGTGGCCCAAATAAGATGGACTGTGTAACACCTTGGGCTCATCTTAAAGAATTTTGGCTATTTTCATGTGGGTCCCTGGGAGACCCCAGAGGGCTGGAAGCAGAGAAGTAGGTTTTTCGAATTCACTCTGGCTTCTCTGTGGAAAACAGTTGGGAGGTGGGCAAAATGCAGGTGAGCAGATGAGTTTCCTTAGCTGTGTATTTAAGTTCCCACTGTAAAAAGTGAGTCTTTGGAGACAACAATGTGCATTTCTTGTGAGCACTGTAGGCTTGCTTTGTGCCCAATAACGATAAATTACATAGCCGGTGATAAATATGTGTTGATTGGCAGACATCCCAGATCTACATAGAGGAAAATACACAAGTAGCAGAATCTTGTATAAAGTATTGCTTTAATCTTGATAGGAAAATCATTAAGATAGGTCTTTCCTCTCTCTGCATCTACTCACCTACAATAATAGGAGATAGGGAATAGTTTGGGAGACTGGAAGTGAGAGGGGAACAAAAGTCTGTTTTCCGGTGTAGGGGCCGAGCCGAGTCAGCAGAGTGCTTCCTTAATGTGCAGGGGTGAGTCCGGGGTGGAGAGAGAGGTTCGGGAGACGGTGGTCATGGCATCCCCATGTCTAGCCCTTCACTTTGGGTTCCCATGTCCACCACCTGTCCTTGTCCTGAGGGACAAAGGAGCTCAAGTTTTTCTCAGTCCTTTTCTAGAAGTCTCCAACCCTGCCAGGAAAAACAAGAGTGCAGTCAGAGGCCTGTAGAATGCTGGCTCTGGGGGCGACTAGCGCTGAACCCTGTTCCGGGGTTTGAGGGACTCGGACAGGGAGTCGCCCACTCTCCTGGTGGGTAGATCCTGGAAAGGCCATAGGGGAGGAGGAAGCCAGCCCCCACGTGGGCACTTCGGGGTGCGGGCCAGAAACAGGCACACGTGTGGGAGTGCTGGGAGGAATCATTTCCTGTGTCTCGCCCTATCAACACGACCAGGGCTTCCTGTCGCTTCAGCCCGGGGTTCAAGACAGGCCAGGGCACCGAGGACGGGAGGTGTCTGGGCAGAGGTTGCCACGGGAGACTACTGTGGAGGGTCCAGGAGGCTTCAGACAGACATGTGAGAAAACACGGAAAGAGGAAAACCTGTCCCAGACTGCGAGAGAAAAAAATCAGCTCAGATGGAAAAGAAAAAAAGCATCTCAGAGGTTATTCGGTCTGGGTGGGAAGACAACTGGAACCACACTAAATGGAAACCTTCTTTCTCCCAAAGTCTTGCAGCAGTTTTAAAACACCTTAAGGGGGTGATCGGTGCTTTCTTACCCGTGATTGGTGCCCTGAAACTGCCTTTCTTATTCCATTTAATTTCTGGGGACACCCATGGCTAAACTGTCCTCAGGACAGCACCCCGCTCCTCACTAACATCTGCAGGGGGCCAAGAGCCCAAATCTGAGGATAGAAGCACACCCTGGAAGGTCCCGGCCACTCCGACCAGTGTCACTGACGTAGGATGTCTCTGCTCCCCAGGCCCCTCCCACTCTGCGCTGGGAGCTCTTAAATGGTTGGCCTCCCAGGAGCTCTGCATTCGCCAGGAGACACTCCGGTCCGGTCCGTGGGGAGACCCAGGCTGGCGAGGGGGAGCGGGGAGGAGCTGGGGCTCTCTGTGGTGCTGAAACGAAATCCCGCGCTGAGCTCAGGTACCTCCTGAGAGGGGCTCTGCCGAAGGGCCTGACCCCAGAGGCTTCTGTCTCGGCGCGGGGCCAGCGCGGCAAGAGGCAGACAGTCAGGAGTGGGTGGTGCCGGCTTCCAGTCGCTGCTTCTTCTCACATCTCCCCTGTTCACTCTCAGGCATTGTCCCTCCTGTGGACCACGTCTGTCTGCCCAACCCGGCTGAGCCTTCTTGGAGCTAAGGGCCGCCGCGTACTGGCCTCTGCACTGCCCCTTTAAACAGCTTGCTTCATGCCAGCCTCCATGAAAGCAAAACGAAACAAAAGAAAAACTCTGAAAATGAGGAGGCTAGTCTTCACGTTTGACAGAGGAAGAAACTGAGGGTCAGGGTCGGGAATATTAGACACTATGCTTGGATCCCTTTCTCCCATTCTCTCCATCTACACCAGTGCCCCTGGGCAAGAAAGAATAGTCTCACCCCTGATGGGAAGGTATGTGACACTTATTTCTGACTCCAATCGATCGCCCCTGCTAGTGGTTGGATTTGCCTGTTCCTGTCCGAGGCTCCGCTTCCTTCAGGAGAGGAATCGGTCGACCGGGCTGCCTTCTGTTGCTCCGTCAGGATTTGGGAGCTGGCGTGCTTGAGCACCCTTCCTCTGCTGGGCAGGCGGATGGAGATACCCTGCCTCTATATTGTTCCTCTAGTCTTGGGGTTCAAAACCAACTCACTCCTCTTACCACATTCCAGAATGCCCTTTCAGTTGTCTCTTGCATCATTAACAGAATTATAGCTGTGAGCAGAGGGGAGGAGCAAGGAATAATAGCATCTCGACTAGATTGGAAGTCTCACCATCAGCTTTTAATGTTTTCAACACATGGGTTGACCTGTATCAGCTGGCCTGACATGATCATAAACAGAAGTCTGCCTCATCTGTCCCTTCCAGGTGTGTGGGGGTGGGGGGGTGGGGGAGGATAGGGTGGCGGGTGGGGAAAGTCTGGCATCAGGCATTCTGTACGCCACACTAGAATCTTCCATTTATTTTAAAGGGCCACTGTGTGAACTTCCGGCATAATGCTTTATCTCTGTCATGGTTTTAGCACTGCTGGTGAATTTGGGGCTGTTTTTGTTTACACTGATTTATTTTAATTAAAATAGTAGGTTTTGTAAGGAGGAAGATTATGGGTTCCTGCTTGCCTCCATCATCTCAAGCCAGACACAGTTAAGCTGGGTTTGAAGGGTAAGGTGTCAGCCAGATGCCAACCCGGCGATGAGCTCTCTGGGGGACAGATGGGGACACGCGCAGACAGGGAGGGAGGGGTGCATTAGGCCGGCGTCACTTGGAGAGTGGCTGGAGGGCCTGACGGGTTAGGAGATGCCGATGGCTATGTAGCCTGGGCAGATTAAAAACGACCTAGAAGAGAGGTCAGAAAACTGCAGGCTGCGGGCTGCCTGCTTTTGTAGATAAAATTTTGGTCGGGACACAGCCACCCTAGTTCATTTGCAGACTGTCGATGGCTTTTGCAGTACAAGCACAGAACTGAATGGTTGCAACAGAGACCTTACAGATGGTAAAGCATAAAATATTTGCTTTCTGGCCCTTTACAAACAAAGTTTCCTGATACCCCTGACCTAGAGAGTCAAGTTAGGAACTTGTGAATTGTTCTTTCAGGCTGAAGAGATGGAGAAGTATTTTGACGGTGGTTAGCTCTGAGTTTTAGGAAATCCTCTAAATATTAATCTGTGATTTTGCTTATAGCAGGACTCGTAGAATGCAGGCAGGCTAGAAAGGGAAGATTCAGGAGTGGAGAGAGATGGTGTTGGAAGCCACGTCAGGGAAGCGAGCCACTGGAGGATTTTGTTTTTCTTCATTCAACAATGTTTGTCATTAAGTAATACACCTGCATCTCCAGTTTATGTATTCTTTTCCATTGATTGAGATATAATTGATATGTGATGCTGTGTAAGTTTAAGGCGTACAATGGAATGGCGTGATATATGCATACATTGCAAAATGGTTACCCCAGTGGGTTGGTGTTGGCCGGAGTGGGACTGACACATTGCTGATGTGGTGTCCCCGACAGAATGCCCCCAGCCTCTAGGTGAACCCTTCTGCTCAGGGGGAAGGACTCAGAACGCCCCAAACTCTCACAGTACAGCAGGCCTTTGCTGGCTGTCTTCTGTAGTCACGTTTATTTAACCCTCATTCCAACGCTGTGAGGTAGGACCTCTCACAGCCATTGCACAAAGCAGGAAATAGAGACCTGGAGGGGTAAGGTGCCTCGTCAGACGTCACGTTCTTAAAGGAGAAAGCATAGGTTTGATCCCAGGCCTCTCTGACTGCAAAGCCAAAAACAGTCCCAGGATGACAGGAAATGCACTTGCTGTAGTTTGTAAACTCACTGCCTAGGGGAGGTTAGGGCTCCAAGAATCAGCCTTTGGGGCACCTTCCCATAGAGCCCTCAGAAGCTCTGGGTGACACCCATGATCCTGTCAGTCCTTCCAGGTGTCGAGTATTCTGCTTAGGAGCCCCCAGAGGATCCAGCCCGTGGAAGCTGAGGGAGGCGTAATGCAGCTCCTCCCCCACCCCCTGCCTGGGGACGGCCTTTCCAGAGCCTGTCCGGTCAGTGGGGCCGCCTGACTCGGACTTCTGCTGGTGACCCTGTGTGGAGAGCAGACGGGGGCGCTCAGAGCCGGGCAGTGGGGCTTGGGGGAGGCAGAGAGGGTCCAGGAAGTGAATTTGAATCTGGCAGGACATTTGTTCATTCTTCCATTCTTTTATCAAACATTTCTGAAGGTCCCATTTATTCAGTTGTGTCATGAAGACAGCCTTTATTGGATGTTCTCCGCTTCCACGGAACACACACAGATGTGGAAAATATTATTTTACAGAGGAAGAAACTGAGTCTCCGAGAGTTTCGGCACTCCCTCAGGTCCCACGTCTATTGACGATGAACTCAGTCCTCCGTCTCTCCAAATCTCCCATGTGCCAGGCACCGGGTACACAGAAGGTGGTTCATGAAAACTCATTTCTCCTGTGTGTCTCTCATCTACTTCACACAACTACCTCACGCACCATACTTCTGACACCAAATTTTTGGGTCACTTTCCTCCCATCAAGCCATTCTCTGCGATACAGTTGAATTCAGTTCTTCCCTGGAGATAGCATCAGATTTCACAGATTAAGAACCCAGTCCCACAAGACTGCCCCTCCCTTCACACGCCAATCGCAAGTCCAGGTTGTCACCCGTGCTTCTGAGTAACCCTCAGTGGATTGACATTCCCATGAGCTCTCCTCAGTTTCCATTAATATGATAGATCAGCTCACAGAACTCAGGGAAACAGTCTACTTATATTTACTGGCTTATTATAAAAAAGATATGGTAAAGGATATGATGAACACCCAGGTGGAAGAGGTGCATAGGGCAAGGTTTGTGGGGAGGGGCATGGCGCTCCCATGCTCTCTCGGCACTTACTCCCAGCACCTCCACGTGTTCACTAACTTGGGGTTTCTCGAAACCCATACTTTGGGATTTTTATGGAGGCTTCATCACATAGGCATGATCAGTTATTAACTCCATTCCCAGCCCCTCCTCACTCTCTGGAGTATGGGGGCAGGATGAAAATCTCAAGCTTATCAATATGGAGGTTCCTCAAAAAACTAAAAAGAAATACCATTTGACCCGGGAATTCCACTCCTAGGAATTTACCCAAAGAAAACACGTTCTCAGATTCAAAAAGACATATGCACCTCTATGCTTATTGCAGCACTATTTACAATAGCCAAGATATAGAAGCAACCTAAGTGTCCGTCAGTAGATGAATGGATAAAGAAGAGGTGGTACATATACACAATGGAATATTATTCAGCCATAAGAAGAAAACAAATCCTACCATTTGCAACAACATGGATGGAGCTGGAGGATATTATGCTCAGTGAAATAAGCCAGGCGGAGAAAGACAAGTTCCAAATGATTTCCCTCATTTGTGGAGCATAACAAAGAAGCAAAACTGAAGGAACAAAACAGCAGCAGACTCACCCACTCCAAGAAGCAACGAGTGGTTACCAAAGGGAAGGGATTGGGAAGGGCAGATGGGGAGGGAGGGAGAAGGGGATTGAGGGGTATTATGATTGGCACACATAGTGTGGGGGGGTCAAAGGGAAGACAGTGTAGCCCAGAGAAGACAAGTAGTGACTCTGTGGCATCTTACTACACTGATGGGCAGTGACTGCAATGGGGTATGGGGGGGGGAACTTGATAGTATGGGTGAATGTAGTACACATTGTTTTTCATATATACACTTTATAAGAGTGTATATCAATGAAACCTTAATTAAAAAAATTAAAAAAAAAGAAAGTCCCAAGCTTGTAATCATGACTTGGCCTTTCTGGTGCTCAGCTCCCAACCAGTAGCCCACCCAGAGTCACCTCATGAAAACAAAAGACAATGCTATCACCCAGAAAGTTCCAAGGGATTTCGAAGTACAACTGTTTTCTGCTGCAGACTCATTTCTTGGCTAAAGATTTATTGCAACATTTCCCAACAGAATCTTTCCACTTCCTCTCCTCCCACTCTCTCTTGAACTCACTCCAATCAAGATACCTTCTTCCACCTGGCAGCCAGATCTGCTTTTATCAAGATCAGCAGTGATACCACTAAGCTAAATTCAGGCCCTATTTTACCGGACTTATTAGCACTTGAAACAAATGAGCACTTTCTCTCCTTGAAATTCCACCTCGTCTTGGCTACCAAGGCCCAATCCTACACTCTTTTGGTCATTTACCCTTCCACAGTGGTCTTCTGTTTTTCCCACCTTATCTCCAAATGCTGGGAGGCCCCAGGGCTCTGTCCATGGACCCCTTCTCTGTGGGTGCGTCCACTACCAGACCTGGATGCCAAGACCCCCAGACCTCAAGGTCTCCTATCTGGACCTTTCTCCTAGCTCCAGACTCCTGCTATCTACTGACAGTCTTCACTTGGACCATGTCAGAAGAACCTCAAGCGTTTAGTGACCAAAATAAAGTCTGATCCCTTCTTGAAAATGTGCTCTTCCTGCACAGTTAGCAATTTTAGGAACTGGTGAGTCAACATTTTACGTAGCTCAAGGTAACCATGCTGGAGTCGTCTTTGGTATCTATGGACATATACGGAGATCCATGACATCTATGGACACTTATGGACATCCATGACATCTATGGAGTCATCTATGACATATAGGAGGTAGAGGCCATGAGCTATCTTTGCTCAGACCACACATGTACTCTGTCACCCCATCAACAAAACCTGATGTGTCGGTGTTACCTGAGATGAAGTCTGTCTTGTGGACTGAATCGCGCTCCCCCCACCAACTTCATATATTGAAGGTCTAACCTCACAATGTGACTTTATTTGAAGAGAGGGCCTTGAAAGTTGTAATTATGCTTACATGATGTCATTAAGGTAGTGCCCCAAATGACTTATGCTCTTCCAAAAAGAAGACACACTTGGAGTGTTTGGCACAGAGAAAAGTCATGCAAAGACGTAAAGAGAAGGGGCCATCGGCAAGCCAAGGGCAAGTTTTCAGGAGACACGAGCTCTGCTGACACCTTGATCTTGGACTTCTATGCTTCAGAACTGTGGGAAAATAAGGTTCTGTAGTTTAAGCCACCCAGTTTATGGTAAATTGTTATAGCAGCCCTAGCAGACTAATACAATCTGCAAAATTTCTCACCTGGATTATTGGAGTGTCTTCGTTGTATAGTCTCCTCTCTTCTGCCCCAGCTTGCTGCAGGCTTTTCGACACAGCAGCCAGAAGGATCTCATTAAAATAAGCATCAGTTCGTGTCTACGATATAACATGTATATATCTCCCTCTGGTTCCTGCACAGATTTCTAAAAACCTTTGTTATTTCCTAAGTGATAAGAGCACTAGGAACATCTTCCATTGTAATGTTTTATCTTTGACCCCGGCTCCTGAGACAGAGCTCTTAAATTCCTTGGCATTTCCTGGGTGAGAGCAGCAGGTTTCATTCTAATGAGGTGACTCGGGGTGGGTTGCTGGATGGGGGCCAGTCACCAGAAGACCAAGCCATGAGGAAAAGCTTGGAATTTCCAGCCCCACCCACCCTCCATTCTCCAAGGGGAAAGAGGCTGGAAATAGAGTTAATACTCGATCGTGCCTACCTGCGGAAGCCTCCATCCAAATGCCAGTAGTATGGGGTTCAGGGAGCTCCAGGGTTGGTGAACACGCAGAAGTGCTGGGAGGGTGGGGGACCCTCCACCCCTTCTCACATCCCTCGCCTTACACATCTATTCCACATCTGTATCCTTTATCACGTCTTTTTGTAATAAGCGGGTAAACAGTAAGTAAAAGATTTCCCTGAGTTCCGTGAGCTGCTCTACAAATTGATCGAACCTGACGAGGGAGGCATGGGAACCTGAGAGGCACAGGTGACAACCGGACTTGAGATTGCCACCTGAAGTGGAGGTGGGGGGGACGGGGACAGTCTTGGAGGAATGAGCCCTCAACCTATGGGATCTGACGCTGTCTCCAGCTAGAGAGTGTCAGAATTGAGTTCAACTGTAGGGTGCTTCAGCTTGTTTGTAACAGGGTGAAAGAAAGCTGGGCATCTCTGCCTTCACGTTGCCTCGGTCTCCTTTGCTGCCTTCATCTTTGGGTCAATAGCTTTTGCTCAGCCCCGTAGCCCTGAACGTGGGCTCGTTCATCATCAGAAGGAATTTTGCTCATGGCTTGAGATTTCTGCAAATAGCTTCTTACCGAAAACTAACCTCCCCCAAAGAGATAAGGAAATATGCACAAAAATAACGAGTATTCCATCAAAGATGTATAGGAACATCGTGAGCAGACCTAGGTCGGTGAGAGTCAGCTGACCAAGGGCAAGTTGCTTCTCGGCGGCTCTCAGCCCCACGCTGGCACCCGGATGTCTGCAGCCATCTGTCTCCACTTAACCTCAGCCCCCTCCTGCTTCCACTTTCCTTAGCATAAAAGAAGCTTGAAATCAACCCCTGAGTTAAGATGGTTCTTTAGGACATGAGTCCTCCGTCTTCTCGGTCTGCCATCTTTCCGAATAAAGCCGCTTTACTCACCCCAAAGCCTTGTCCCTCAACTTAGTGGACTCAGTCACAGTGTCACAGAGAATTGCTTTTTGTTGTGAAAACCCCCATGCATCTGCTGGCCAGAAGTGTCAGAAGCGAAGTGCTCTGCGTGAGTAGGATGGAGAGACACAGAAGTGTGTTTGACTTTACAATGTCCCTTTTGTCCTCAACCTACACAAGTAATTATGGTGAACTGCGGGACCCTGCGATATTTGCAGCCTCTGTGTCTCTCCAGCTTCATTTGCTACTCACCTCCATATAACCCTGCCTTAGGCACGCTGTCCTACGTGCTATTTCTCAACACATCAGCACGCCCCAAATCTCAGAGCCCTGGCGCGGCTTGCCCTCTGGTAAGCATGCTGTGATCCTCTCTCAGGGCTCACTCTGCACCCCTTGGCTTCCAGCAAGCATTTCCTCAAAGACTCCAGCCCCCAGGACCTTCCCTCCCCGCCCTCCCATTTCACCCCCTCCATAACTCTCTTTTCCTGCCAGCTTCCTGGATATTTTCACTACTTCTCTGTTCATTGTTTTCATCCCGGTCCCCATCCCCAGTGTAGGTCCTTAACAGTAAGGACATTTTATATTTGTTAACCTATGTATGTGTAAAAATGCAGATCTCACCCAAGCAACCAGACCACTTGCCAGGTGGGACATACTGGCGGAGGGTCTGGATGAATGCATGAGTGCCTGCTGCCCTAAATCCTCAGGGGTGTCCACACTGGTCAGGGTTAAACACATAAATGAAAGTCAGAGCTCGGAGGATAAGCAGCAGGAGGGGACAGTGAGCTGTGGTTCTGAGATGCGAAAGGCATACTCTGGGGAGAGTCCGCAGGCCGGGTTGGGAGCAGTGAATCGTGGAAGGTGACTCAGAGTTTCCTGCCCCAAATGTCAGACCAAGTCATTTCAAGCCTTGTCTTTCGGCAGGGCGGAAAAGCAGTGTAGAAAATGATCTTCTGCAGAGGTGATGTGAACGTGCTGGGGACCAGTCGTGGCGGGGCCGCAGCAGTGTAAGGACTGGGAGAGGAGCTGGTTCAAAGGCAGCGGTTGCATTAAGCTGTTCTCAGAAGCAGCCCAGACACGCTTGGCTGGGTATGGGTGCAGCCGGAGGGGTAGGAGGACCAGGGATAGGACAGGGCCAGGTCTCTGGGGGGGCGTCAGGGACAGGAGTACCACCAGTGAGGTGGAGAGCAGACGTATGGTTAGGGGTTAACCATATATTCCTGTTTTGACATCCGAGGCTTTGGGAAACACAGAGGAACTCTCCCTGCAAGGCAGAGTTAATTTCTAGAGATAGTAACGGTCTTGCCTGCAAGCCTGCCTTTCATACGCAAACCAGCCAGTCCAAAGCTCACTCCCAAAACCATTTCCTTTATCCAGCTCCCTGATTCAGGGCCACTCTCTTCCAGCATTTACCACCCCAAGGCCTGTACCAGACAACCTGACCCAGCCCCTATGCCCCAGAGTCTGCCAAAATTCTTCAAACCAGCGGATCCCAAATCGGCTTCCCTGTGGGAACTGCAGTCAAGACTGCCCACCTCCAACTTCCACTCGCTCCTTCTGCCTCCTGACCAGCCCTGGTGCTGCCCTGGGTGGTGTGGTGTGCCCCCTCCTTTGGGGAACTGTGAGGAACCACCTCCTTTTCAGCGGCAATCATCTCCCCATCTGCTGGCCTCACATTCCTGAATGATAATCAAACCTACATTTTCAAACAAGCAGGAAGGGGGCGAGCTCATTTCCGGACATGCTGAATGGAGCATGATTACGGGTCACCCAGGAGATGTCGGGGAGGGGTGGGTGGGGGGACAGAAGGTGCAGCTGGATGCCTACATCACGTACCTGGGGAGCCAGGCCTACAGCAGGGTGGCTGTCACCCATGCCCGATGCTCTCCTGGCTGCTTTCTTCCTATAGGTCTGCACTCTGATGGGAGACACGGGGTCTCTGACACAGGGTCACTCTTTCGAGGCTCAAGTGAGTGACTAAGGCCACGGGTGGGATGAGCCCAGGAACCTCCATGCCAAGACTTTGCAACAAGGCACCTTACAACCCTGCAGGGCCTCTACTCCACCTCAGGCCCATACCCACCAGCTCTCCTGAGGAAGATGAGGCAGAGGCAGACAGCGAGCAACACGGTGATACCAGCTCCCCCAGAGGCCCCCTGAATGACTGCTTCTCTGGTCCCTGGTTCCCCTGCAGAAAAAAAAGCCTTGGGGTGAACTCCAGTCTCTACGGTCAGGCATGAGTCCCCTTCCCTCCTAGCAAGGTGCAGCCCCTAGGTTCTGCCACCCATTGTAAGAGCTCAGCCTCCTCCGTGTAGACACCTCGTCCAGCCCCCACACTCCTGTCCAGCAAACTTAGGACCCAGGTTCCTTCCCCTCTGGAGTCTCTCTACAACAGACCCCAGATCTGGCCATAGAGGGCTCCAGGCTCTGGGCCCCATGGGCATTCCAGAGGGAGAGACATGCACACCGAGAACCCTGTAGGGTGTGGCAAGGCCTTGTTCCTCCTTTCTTCCAGGGACAGTGTCTGAAGCTCCCTCCCTGGCCTCCACTGGCCCCATCTCTCAGGGCCAAATGGGGTCTTTTGTGCCTCTGAGGGGAGGTGGAAGCAGGGGAGTTCTCGGACCTTCAGGTCAGACCCAGGCACACAGCTATGCCTCCTGGGAGCCCTACCCCCAGGTCAGTGAGGTGCCTTCAGGTGGGTGCCACCTGTCAGCAGTGTGAGGGGCACAGCTGAGATCCCTGATGGAGCTCACTGTCCAGCAGGGGGAGCAGATACCACTAGCAATCAGAGCAGAGCTGGGCGAGGGTCAGGTGGTGGGGGCTACGTGGGCTCCAGAGAGAGGTCCCAGGAGGGCTGGGAGGCTGACAGTCAAAAAATGGCCCAAAGAGATTCTGGGGCAGTAAGCCTTCTCTGCATGACATCATATGGTGGAGACGTGACATCATACTTTTGTCCCATAAGTGCACCCCATATGCACCTAGTGTCAGCTATGGACTTTGCATGTTGACAGCATGTCAATGTGGGCACAATTCACGGACTAACAAACGCACTCTCTGGTGGGGATGTGGACGTGGGAAAGCAGTGTGTGTGGGAGAGGCAGAGGGCGTAGGGAAATTGCTCCAACTTCCACTCAATTTTGCTGTGAACCTAAACCTGTTCTAAAAAAGGAGGTCTATGAAAATGCTGCCGGGCCTTCAATGAGGGAGGAATAGAAAGACCATCACCCAGGCTGGGCAGGGAGGTAGCCGCCGGTCACTGATCAAAATGCAGGTTGGAGGTTATTTGGGGAAAGAGGCTTGAGGGGGCTTCTCACATCTAGTAACTGCAGTTCCCCACTTGCACTGTGTGAGCCCGGAAGGTGCAGCTATGACCCCACCTGGCACCACTCCACTCAGCGCCCAGGGACAGACGGCTGCTTCCTACCTGTGCCGTCCCCTGGGCAGGAGCCGGGTGTCGGGGTCTGTGGCACACCTAGGAAGGGAGGGGGGTTCCTTCTTCCATGGGCAGGGCGGCTGAGGCAAGGCATCCCCCACCCCAGGGACACAGGATGTAGGACAGCCAGCTTTCCTTCTAGGTCCCCTACTCAGCCAGGTGTCCAGGGCAAAGGCACCGAGTGTCCCCAGCCTGGCCCTCCTGCCCCAACCCCTCCTCGGGGGCCCGGGTGTCCTGGCTCTGCTCTCACAGGTGACGTTGAGCTGGAGGGTCCTTTCCACTGTCGCACCGCTTGTGGGGAACTTTATCTGACAGGTGAGGTGCGTGCCATGGTCCTGGGGCCGTGGGGTGAGGGCGAGCACCGAGGACAGGCGGGTCCTGGGGCCCAGGGACATGAGGGCGGCTGACGTCCAGGAGAAGGTGGGGGGCGCACCCCGCTCACAGGCCCAGGGCGCAGAGCAGGTCAGGTTCTGGGGGCGGCCACACTCCAGGGTCTCCGGGATGAGGAGGTGGGGCGTGTGGGTCAGGGCTGGTGAGGACAGGGGTCCCCGCAGATCAGGAGGAGGGGCCTGGGTGTCTGGGCCCTTAGAGGAGCTCAGGCGTTGGTCCAGCTCCTCCCTCTGAGCCCCAATGTGAGTTACCCCAACCCCACCCAGGAGGGTGTGTCCCAGCCCTGCCTGCCCCAGGACCCCCTGTCAGCTCCCTGGGGCCTCCCCAGAGGCTCCTTACCCGTCACATGCATGGAGAGCAGGGTAGAGGTGTAAGTATATCTCACATGATACCCCCTCTCTACCTGAAACAGTATTTTCCTGCGTCTGTCTTCCTGACATCTCTGATGTCCAGGGAGCAGTTGTAGGAACGGGGGTTCCCGAGGAGGTGGAATCGGCCCTGGGTCTCCTCCTGCACTTTTTGGTCTGGGTTGTTTGTGGCCACGAGAGCCTCCTGGGATGCATCAGCTGCTTCCCAGAACCAGTAGCCATAAGCTGGGTCATACTCAGTGTAACCCACCCGGGGGTAGAAGACATCACAGGGCACGCGCACGCACAGGCCCTCCTGCACCGTCACGGACTCCTGCACTCGCAGCCGGAATGGGAATCTCAAGTACTGAGCCAGGGACCCTGCGGGGAGACGGGGGTCAGCTGCGCTCCCCTCCCACCCTGCCCCAGGACCACTCACCTGCGCACAGCAGCGAGAGCAGTAGGAGCATGTCTGAGACAGACTCTGGGCTTCCTGTGGGGGAGAGAGAAGGGGAAGGTGGTGAGCATGGTGCGGGGACACCCACGGCAAGCTGGGGAGGAGCCCGAGGCCTTGGCCAGCCGGGCACAGAAGAGGACCTGCGGGGTGTCCCTCTCCAGGGAGTGGGACACCCATGCCCAGACCCAGGAGCTGCCTGGAGAGCTGACGGCACAGACCCACCCTGCCCCCAGCTCAGCCCTTCCCTCCGGCACCGGAACCGGGACCAGGGACTCGGGTCCTGCCAGGGGTGCAGCGCTGCTGTGTGAGGTCCCGGGCCTCAGGAGACGGAGGGGCGGGGGTCTGGCATCGTGCTGCCTGAGCTGTGGTGCTCTAGACGCCCCTGAATTCGCTCTGGGATAGTGTTCTCTTCGTGGCCTGGCCCCAGGAAGTCACTGTTGTCTAGAGCTGACATTCTTACCCAGGGGTTTGCCTCCCTGCTGCCAGCAGATATTTGGCAATATCTTGACACATCTGATTGTCGTGGCAGGGATAAGGGGGTGACTGGCACGTGGTGGGTAGAAGCCAGGGATGCCTCAAACATCCTGCGATGTACAGGACGGTCCCCTGACCACAGAGAACCACCGGGCCCCAAGGTCAGCAGCATTAAGGCTGGGAAACTCTGACGTGGACTCAAGAGGCAGTCAGTTCTTCCGGGTGCGGGATCTTCGAGGTTCTGCGTGGGTGTCTGGGGCATAAAAAAATGAGTAAAGGTCTTAGGTGAAGTGTAGGAGGCAGCTGTTCATTTACTCATTCAACAAACACTGAGTGAGTATCTGCTCTGTGTGAGGGCTGGAGGCAAAGAGGACACAGCAGACGCCCCTCATGTTCCCGAGATGCTCCCCATTGTGGGAGAGACAGAAAATCTACAGGCACCTGCCTGGCGGAGGCCATGAGGGTGGGAGCAGGCTGGGGCCAGGGGGCTGGAGGCTCTGCCCTCTGGGTGTTCTGGGACATGAGTGAGCAGAGGACATGGCCTGCACTCCAGGGGCAAGAAGCCGAGTTGCCAGCTTTAGGACCCTGCTGTGGGTCCAGGTCCGTGAGGAAGCAGGATCGCAGGGAAGAGCAGGGGCGGGGGCTCTTCTCACCTCCCCCCACCCCTGCACTGTCCCTGCTCATGGATATTGGGCACTGCACGATGCCCTCCGCTGGCCTCCGTGTCTTTCTCATTTCCCTCCCCTTCTGCCCTGCCAATCATCTGCCAGCCCTGCTGGAGGTGGGGTGCAGGATTCCCAGACAAGCAACACACACACACACACACGCCTGTCCTGGCAACAGTGAGGCAGAGCTGGTCTGCATCCCTGGGCATTCCTGACAGCTGCACCTGAGAATAAAGGACCTGGTAGGAGGTCACCACTGGTGAGGAGTGGCTCCATCCCTTCCATCAGCCACACCCACAGGTGAATTCCCCTCTGTCCCCAGCCCCTTAGCTGGACAGCCCCAGAGCCCTGGCCATCAAGGGCTGGGAGCTGCGCAGGGCACGGCCCTCCAGGATGTTCCGATCACCTCCTAGGCACCCCACTGGTGAGGGATTTCTACCCCAGGGTTGCGAGGGCAGCTGAACAGGAGCCGCCCAACACCGAACAAATGGGATCAAGGGCAGTTTATTAGCTGCAGAGACTCACTGTCCCCGGGAGAGGCTCCGTGGGCTGCACTCAGACCCAGAGCGGACAACCAGGCTCTGTGGGAAGCTGCTTTGCAGTAACAAGAGGGCTTGTTTGAATTATTCCACGGGCAGAAACGGAACTTGTCTTTGCTCTGCCTTCCCTAACAAAATACCATAGACCAGGGGCTTAAACAATAGGCATTTCTTTCTCACAGTTCTGGAGGCTGGAAGTCCAAGGTCAAGAGGTGAGCCGATTTGGCTCCCAGGGAGAGCCCGCTTTCTGCTTTCTCACTACGTCCTCCCAGGTTCTCTCCTCTTTGCTTCTGGGGAGAGAGTGTGGGAGGGAGACCACTCTCTCTTTCTCTCCTTCTAAGGCCACCAGTCTTAGGACTCCACCTTATGACCTCATTTCATCTCAATTAGCTCTAAAAATACAGTCATGTTAGGGGTTACAGCTTCAACAGATGAGCCGCAGGTGGGAACCAACTCAGGCTACGTCACTGAGGTTCCGTAGGGTCCCCACATTCCATCCTTGCCTCTCTGGGCAGTTCCATACCTGTCAGATTCAAAGAAAGCAAGCTGCACACATAATCATATTCTGCATTTCTTCTGTCCACTCGAAAGAAACATTCGAGTGTCCCATTCCCCATCACCCTGGGATCCAAGATGCTCGAAGCACGGTGGTATTTCCCAGGGTCCCTGGGAGGTAGAATTGTCCCTGAGTCCCAACCTGCAGTATTTGGTCTAGGCGGGGCTGTGGCCACTGGGGGCCTCCTCACCGGGCTTGTCCCTATTCTAGAAGCAGTAGGTGCAGCCAGGTGTGGGCTTGTTCCAGCCACCCTGAGGGGAGGAGATGGTGCAGGCCGAGGGGATTCACAGTCCCCTCCTGCATCACCACAGACCTGTTCACTTCCAGCTTGGAATGGGGATGCTCGGCTTGAGACCCTGGGTGTGAGAGGCGCAGTCCCCCGGCCCTCCCTGCTCACCCTCAGGTGGCAAGGACACCTGCAGCTACAGAATGAAGGGTGGGGGGGACAGCGTGTGCCCCGAAGAGGAGCCCCAGGCCTGATCTCCATGGAGGTACACATGGGGCAACAAACATGCCCCGAGACACCCGGGAAGGCAAGGCCTGCTCCCTTGTATCCTGGCTGCCTGCCTATGTCCTGTCTTTTGGTGCACCATGGTCTAAGGCCCTTCTGGGCATGTATTAGCGAGTCACTGTTTCTCATCACAGTGGCAGAGAAAGGGGATGCTCTGGAGGGCAGGTCTCTCTGGCCACAATCATGCTCCTAATTATCATGTGCATTTGGCACCAGAAGCCACCAGCCCCTTAGCCATGTTGCCATCCTTCTCCAGCACCACATAAGGCAGGGCTGGGCTCAGTACAGGTTTCCACAAGTGAACGCTTGAATAAATGAAGGCTGTGCCCGACACTCCTCCGGCTTCACAGTGTAAAACTGCTTGGAGGCTGGCAGCCCACATCCGTCTTTCTCTTAGGGAGCTTTTGTTTTGGGCAGTGCCTCCTCTGGTCAAGGGTCGTACGTGTGACTCTTTCTCTTGCTTTTCTCATGGTCTGAGCAGCTTGTACATGTGCATCCAGAGCTGCCTGACACCACACAGTCCTGTCTATTCTGTGGTGGAAGGAGCAATTTGTATTTGGAATGAAAGCAGAAAATGGGTTTGTATCAATGTGCAGGAAGTTTTGTTACAGAATTCCCTGTGCAACCCATGAAAAGCCCTCCTCTTTCTCAGCAGCCCTTCCAGGAATGCTGCTTTTTAACAGCTTCCCATCCAACGCCCCCCGCTGCAAAGCCAAAGCAGCTTGCTGGGAAACCACTCAGGTTGTCAACATTGACTGTAATTTCTGCAGAATCCGCCAAGGCCGATTCAGATTGTGGCCACCAGGTGGCAGCAACGATTCTCCCGTTTCTGGCCCTCTTAAACTAAACAGCAATTGGCATCGCGAAAGGTCATGTGAGACTTGTGTGATTAGCTGCAAATAGTCCAGCTAACAGGGTGAAGCATGCCAGTGTGAGCACTGAGTACCGATTACCTACCTGTTCTAAATGCTTTACCTATAAAAGGTCCTTTGAGCCTATGATGACCAGTAGGGCCGGTAGTACTGTCCCTTTCCATTTTATGCGCAGTGATGTATTCACAGATGTGATTTCATTTATTTTTCTCTTTCAAAAACAGCCTCATTGAAGTATAATCGACAAACATGAAAAATGGCACATGTTTAATGTACGCCATTTGATGAGTTTGAACATAGGTACCCACCGGTGGGACCCACCAAGGTAAGAAATCTATTCAACCCCCTCTCGAAGTTTCCCTGTGCCTCCAGTTTGTTTGTTGTAAGAAAACTTAACATGAGCTCTACCCTTTGCACAAAATGTTTAAGTGCACAAGGCACTATTGGCAATGCCAGGCACCGTGCCGCACAGATCTCTGGGACTTACGCATCTGGCATGACTGAAGGTGTGCGCAGGTGCCCAGCCTCTCCTCATTCCCCTCCCTCCAGCCCCCAGCAGCCACTGCTCCATTCTCTGCTGTGAGTTTGACATTTTCAGATACTTCATTTAAGTGGAATCATGAAGCCCTGTCTATGTGACTGGCTTGTCCCACTTAGCACAGTGCCTTGGGGGAAATGCCTAAGAGAGTTCTTCAAGTTGGAATGAAGGGATGGTAAACAGCAACGCATAAGTACCTGGATGTGGAGAACTGGCTGGTAAAGGTAGATGTAGAGGCAAAAACAGAATACTGCCACCTTGTAAAGGTGGTGAGTAAATCACTTTTACTTTCAGTATAAAGGTTAGAACGTGTTAAGAGAAAGCTATGACTGCACCAATTTGTTAATGGATATGCAATATAAAAAGGTGGAAATTGTAAATCAAGAACATGGTGTTGGGGGAGTGTATGGCTTTTGTATGCAATGAAGGCAAGTTGTTAAAATAGACTGTTAAAGCACTGAGCTGTTTTACCATCTCACTTTCTAGAGAGCAGATCCAGCCCATGCTGGGGCCAGGATTTGAATCTCATCCTCCTGAGTGTAAAGCATCTGCTGTTAACCATGCACTCCAAATACCCAAACCTGCAAAGAAAAAAATACACAGAAGGACAAAATGTGGATGGAATGCTTATTTTGTCCGCCAAGCCTGGGGCTCCTGTCTTACATCTCCCTGCCTCCTGAGGTCCCCCTTTTTTTTTATCTAGGACAATTCCACCTGGCTGTAGGTGTGGCCGGATTCCAGGGTTCATATGACGGAAGGGATTCTCTCTTTCTGCTGTTTCTGTGTTGTTGATTTTATTCAGCCTGGTTTTCATTCTCCAGTTCATAAAGGTAGGAGTTATGCTGTCCCTTTTGCACATGAAGACACCGAGGCCCACAGGCATCGGGTAATTTTCCTGCAGAAGCTGGAGTCTGCAAATTGCCCAGTGTTGCTTTCAGCGTCCGCGCCCGTCTCGACCTTCCCGGCCGTGTTCGGGCGCCCTCTGCTGCTCAGCCAGAGAGTTACCGAGACCGCTGCTCTGTCTCTTCTTCAACCCACGTTTTCACCCACTGGTCTCAGACGCCTGGCTGCGACCCTGCCACTCAGAGAGCAATCTATTTCAAGATTTACATTCTCACTACATAGGAATGATAAGTAGGAAAGAGTTATTATTAATGTTATTTTAAACAATGCTTTTGTTAATGTATGATTATTTTCCCATTCTATGCCCGTGTCTGGAAGCTGATGGGAGGTCCTGCCTCTTACCCTCTCTATCAGATTCTTCCTGCACCTTGACCGAAATCAGGACTGCTGCGTTTCACAGCTTCAAGGCTCCCGTTGGTGATCTGATGTACTTGGGGTGACGGGGTTTGTCCACACAGCACTGCAAAGCCTGGGACCGGGGGTTGTCGGATCTCTGCTACGTTACAGCTCCACAAAGATTCAGGTCAACATTCCTTGTGACCTCCAGGCCTGATAAGCAGGAAGGAGCCGGTGTTTATTAGTGTCCACTCCGGCTGCACGGAGCTGAACCTTGCCCCGGAAGAGGCTGTACCGTTTTGCTCTCTTGATAGGGCATAAAGCTGGACTACAGAAAAAGCTGGAAGGCTCCTCGGGACTGCTCTCCAGGCTGCCTCCTGCCCGCAGGTGGGCACTGGGGCTGGCTGAGAGCAGCAGCTTCGCCTGGCAGGGACATGTCTTCTGGGCGGAATCAATTCCCCAGTGTCTGTTAGACTTCTTACATTCTGACCGTGTAAGAAGCCCCTTCACTCCTGATGAAAGAGACAGGGTTTTGGATAAGATGGTCCAGTTACATGGAACTTGTATAGATCTAATGAACTTTAATAATCATAGGTGGATCGAACGAATGTGGACGGGGAGAAATCCCTTTTAAAACTCAGTGACATTTACATCTGGAGTAGAAGGGTCAAGGTCCTGCGCTGGGGGTCTGTTTGATGTAACAAGAGTGAGGCTCTGAAGCCCCAGGTGGGTTCCAAGCCTGCAGTCTCCTCCTAAGGGAGGGGGTCCTCATGAGGGTTTCACTGCATTAAATGCCTGGATTCACGCCAGTTCTGCCATCTCTCTCCTGACTGATTGGACCAGCCCTACTGCCATGTACAGTCTGAGTAGAAGGGAGGGACGTTTTTCTGCAATGACTTGGCACAGAGCTCTACCCGATAAAGATGCTCCATGCAGGGTGTTGCCAAATAGATGCAATCAGATGTCCTCTGTGGCAAAGGTAGCTAGTCTCCTCCCATTATCCATCTCCCCTTTATCTTTAGGAATAAGGTGGAGGGGAAGCCCTTAATTAGTTAGGTTGGTGGGGTAATTTAAGTACCTGCAAAGATTTTGTTGTTAGATCACACAATTGAAGTGATTTTTTTCAAAAGCTATAAATTCAGTTCAAAATGTTTACGGGGATTTAATGCACTGTTTGTAAATGTCACTGAGTTTTAAAAGGGATTTTTCCCCGTCCACATTCATTTGATCCACCTATGATTATTAAAGTTCATTAGATCTATACAAGTCTTGTAAAGTGAATGTTAAAGCCTTTGAGTAACCGGGTCTTCCAGGGTTCCCAGACCCAATTTCAACATGGGATGGGTGGGGGCTGCGGGGAGGGCTCCACGCACCAAGCAATTCGCGGACACCAGCACGGAATCCAATAATTCGACTCATTTCTGACACTACGTACCCAGAGATAGCATCAGATCCCACAGACTTAGGGCTCCGTCCTACAAGACTGCCCCCAACCTCACTGCAGATGCCAGTGGGAAGCCCCAGGCTGTTGCCGGGGTTCCTGACCCTGTGGCTGTAGACTGGGAAGGCCAACAGCCTCCTCCCGAGGTCTGGCTCATTTGCTTGAGCAGCTCACAGAGCTCAAGGAAACAATTACAGTAGCCAGTTTATTAACGGGCGCGATACAGGCTGTGAGTCAGCAGCCAGTGGATAGATGCATAGGGGCGAGGTCCTGAGCAAAGGAACTTCTGTCCTTGTGGATCCTGGGGCCTGGCTTGGTGCACCTGGAGGCATTCTGGTTCCCCAAGCATGGAAGCTTTCCGAAAGATGAACCAAACGCTCCCCTTTTGGGTTTTTAGAGAGGCTTCATTACATAGTCATGACGACTAAGTCATCGGCCACTGGCTGATTCGATCTGCACCCCCTCTCCCCACACTGGAGGTGGAGGTGAGGGGTGGGACTGAAAGTTCCAACCTAGGGTCACCTTCATAAATAATAAGCCACCCATTTCACCTTTATGACTCTGAAGCATTCTTAGGAACTGTGGATGAAGACCAAATATATATTTCTTATAAATCAGTATATTGCCCTAGGTTTTGGGGTTTTGTTAACTTTAGAAATAAAATAGTTAATTTATTATCAAAAATGGGTTTACCCACCAATAGCAGAGACTTGTCATCTGGGACAAGCAAGCTATGGCAAAACCATAGGTATGTCCGGAGAACTAAGGAGAGGACAGCTGTTCTAAGCAAAAGTCCACTGGAGGAAACTAGGAGTCCCGCATATCATGGCTTCTCATTGGCTGAATTGGGATGGTCTCTCATTGGACAGGCTGTTACCAGGGGAGGCAGAAACCTTCCTTTCTCCTGCTGGGTGGTAAAGTAGCTAAAGCAGTATGGCCTTGTAAGGCTGGGTCTGTTCCTGGTGGGGTCTGAGATTCTTGAGGCATGGCAGGCGTGAGGCTCCTGCTGGCCTCCTGACTCCACTTCTGTGGAGGTTTTCCTTTCTTAATTGTCACTGTGTATAACTTTAATAAACCAAGTATTGATCTGAGAGACCACCATAATTAGAAATAGACTGCTCTGGGCATAGTTTTCATCCCTGAGGATCTGAAAGGCTCACACAGACAGACTGGATGGGGGATCCCCTCCATCATGACACCTGTTTCTTCCTGCCCCTTTTGTACATAACCTTCAAGGTGGCCCATGTGCAGAATTCTGGCAGAACTGCCATGCATAGAGTTGGCAAGACTCAACAAGAGCACAAGCTAAGCGTGTTCCATCTAAGACAGAGAAAGTGGGGCTGCTAACAACCCCAAGAAAGGCCACACTTTCAGATCAAACCAGAATTTGCTTCGAATGCAGAAGGAAGGCAGTGACTTTCTAAGAACACAACTGACTGTGGGCCACATCATATCCTCTCTTACCATTCTGCTTGCCTGCATTGGCCACGCAGCGCCACCGACAGTGATGATCCCAAGGAGAAGGGCAGCCAGGGCACCCAGGGTCCCTTCTCCTTTCAGTCCTTCCAGCTCCTCAGGAAGCTGAAGGCGGAGGGAGTTCGTCACGTGTGTGCATATCAGGAAGAGAAATAAAAGCAGTTGAGTTAATGGGGAATGTTATGGACTGAATTCATATATAGAATTCCTCGCCCCAACTCAGGACCTTTAAAGGCATAACTAAATAAACACAAGGTTATTAGGGCAGGACCTGATCTAGCAGGGCTGGTGTCCATATGATAACAGATCAGGACACCCGACGCACCATGGAGACCATGTGAAGCTGCAGGGAAGCGATGTCAGTCTACAAGTCCCTGGGAGGCCTCGGAAGGAACCAACCCACTCATGTCTTCATCCAGGGCTTCCAGCCTCCAGTACGGTGAGAAAATGGATTTCTTATTGTTTAACACCCTTCCCCCACCCCAGTTTGTGGTGCTTTGTTACAGCCACCCTGGTCAACTAATAAAAGTGTTAGTGTTTAGTGGGTACAGAGTTTCACTTTGAGAAGATGAACAGTTCTGCAGATGGATGGTAGTGATGGCTGCACAAGGCCCTAATGTCACTGAACTGGGGTACCTTGTGACCCAAAGCCTCTATTAAAATCCCATTGTTAGCCTGCTGGTGTGGAGCAAAGCCTCCTGGTAAACAAAGGCACTCATATCAGGCAGGACAGTCTAAGGACTTAGATGTTACCTCCTAGAAGCTGAGGGAAAAGCCAGACCTGTCCTTGGCTCAGGCTAAACTCTTTACTACCCAAGGCCACACCTGGGGCTCACCTCAGATTGCACATGGGACCAGCCAAAAGTTGTTCAGGCTGCTGTTTGTATAAAAGAGGAAATGTTGAAAGAAACTAAATGTTCCCAGATAGGGGGTTGATGGAATGCCTCAATCCAGGGCCAATTCAGTGGAATACTATGCAGCCATTAACAAGGAACAGTGATGCTACAGGAGGGAGACCTTCACAGAGGTTAAAGGCAGGAGATCAACTTTGCACGTCTTCTGGGGGTGTGCTTATGCTCAAATACTGGGGAGAACCAATTAAAGAACTTCAATGGTAACATATTATTTTCCTATGAAAACAAATAGAAATGTGTTTTATAGTTGGCTGCAAATATTTATAAGCGTTTTCAGAACACAGTATAAGACATCAGAGAAGTTAACAAACCACCACTCAAAAGTATATATTCACCTTCCTCTGACAAAACTTGGGTTTAATGTTGGAGAAGCCCAGATAAAGAAGGACATTTAATGGCACGACTTCACTTTGGTAAAAATACGTATACGTGCATGAGTATATATAACAGCAAAACAGTAAAGATTTATAGGAAAAATCTGGATATATCTCCAGGTGGCCAAATTATTACAGGGAATTTTTTTACAGTATTAATTAAAATGAAATAAATAATTATATATTTCTTTAATTTAAAAATATGTACATTTCTACATGTAACATGTATACATGTCTAGATATTTATATATGTCTAGAAAAATACTTAAATATCCAGTTTTAAATTATTTATTTGAAATATTTATAAATATATCTAAGTATTCATAATAAATCATTTTGTTATTTAAATTAATTATTAAAATAGTACTAGTTCTAGATTTTTCTGCCTTGTTAAGAATTCTCCAAATGTTCTATGGCCAGTGGGTTCCTTTTGCAACTGAAGAAGTAGTATTTATTCCCAAGTATAGTGTGAAAGACCTTGTGGCTTGAACATTTCTGGGATGTGCTCTCTCTTCCTGTTGCGTTCCCCAGATCCTGTTCAGCTCACCTCTCTTTCCGTGTCTCCTGCGTGGAGCAGCCCTGCCCTTCCCCTGAACTTTACTCCCAGTGGGAAACTTCAGGACTAGCCTGCAGGTGCAACACCCAGGGAGTTGGTTCTCTACGTTTTGGTTCAGACACATGAGCTCATGCCCTGCAGCCTTTCGAATGGCCATGCGGAGGAGTATGCGATGACAAGCAGAGATATTTAGAATATGCTGTCGTGGAGGTGGGATACGGCTGGTTGTAAAATGGGACAAGGCAATTTAAAACTTGGAGCTGCACTGCAAAGGTAAAGTAAAAACAAGATACATGTTCAGAAAGTCTGAATCTTGATTTTTTTTTTTCAGTATTTTCTGGTTTTCCTACAAGTAAGCACCTGTTTTTTTGGTTATCTGGACAGAATATATGTATGTAGAGTAAGGCGAAGGCAACATAACGTCAGAAAGATAAGACTGGTTTCCCGGAGCACCGCCTCCCACCAGTCCCGCCCTGTCGTTCAGAGTCTCCTGGGTGGCAGGACAGGGATGGAGACGTGGCAGCTCAGGGCCTGAGACGGGGCTGAGGAGGCTGCCTGCTCCCTGGAGAGACCCCTCGCCCGGGAGGAGCTTGCAGCTCATGGACATTTGTAGATCAAGAAGCAGCCTCTGGAAGGAGCTGGTCCTCATGGGTAAGAGAGAGCTGAACTTTCGGGAAGAGGAGGGAGACGGGACGGGGACAAGGCTGTCACCAGGACGTTCATGAGCTCACACGTGTGGGCACCCCCTCCCCCCCACACAGTGTTTGTCTCTATCCACCCCAGGGGTGATGACCTTGGACCCCACCCTCACCTGCCCACAGTCACCTCCCCTGGGCGCCCCATCTGTCCTGATCCCCTCCCCCACCCTTCCTGGGGACTCCTTCCCAGCCCCTCACTTTCCCTAGGACCCACTGCATCCGCCTGACAAGCACAACTATCAAGCTTCACTGGCTGCCAGGTGTTTCGTTCTCAAACACCTCCAGTGTGCACACCTGGAGGCTGGGAGCTGGGGGGGTCTTAGGTGCCTTTGCCTCTTCCATGGAGTCTAGGTTTAGGGTTCACAGAGCAGTGAACACCTGCTGTGTCTTAGGTGATAACAGATCCCGCCCCGTTCATATCCACTCCACGGAATTTAGACGCTAAATCAAAAACAGGTGTAGGCAGTCTGGGGGGGGATTTTATCAGCCCAGATAATCACGCTGAGCAGTCTCAGTGGGTTCTGCCCTGGGCTTAGGAGTACTACGGACGTGGTGGTGATCGGGACAGCTCTCCTGGAGCTCACAGTCCAGTGAGAAATGCATACTTGTCACCAGACTCCCACAACCCAGAGTGGTGGGGCTGGGATGAAGGGGGGCCCAGGGAGGCTGGGGCAGCCCCGGGGGCCGCCTGACCCAGGCTGGAGAGGAGGAGACAGCAAAGCTGAGAACTGAAGGATGGGCAGAAGTGAGTCAACAAGGAGGTTGGAGAAAGGGAGGGAGGAGCAGGGATCAGTGTGCTAGAAATGAGGAACAGCATATGTGAAAGCCTGAAGTCAGGAGATAGTGTGGCGCATGGAGAGACGTACATGTATTACCAGGGTGCACAGTGTAGACGCTGTGTCTTCTGATGAATGACTATGTGAATGAAGACATGTATGAAGGAAGGAAGGAGGAAGTACGTGGGGTGATGGGGCAGCAGCCATGATCCTAGGTGAATCATGAAGACCAGCTCCCTCTTAGAGTGTCTCGTAAGTCATGCAGAGTTGGAACTTTATGACAGCGCCAGGGAGCCAGGGAAGGTACTGGAGCAGGGGGAGGGCAGGGTCACAGCTGGGGCTTTATAAGGATCCACATAACTGTCATGTGAGGGTGGATTGGAGGCCAAGTGTCCAGGGAGGAGGCCAGTCTGGAAGAGGATGGGGAAAGAATGGACAGTATGGGGCTGAGGGCGTGAACAGGAGGGAACTGGCTCAGGGTCTCTCAGGAGCTGGAAACCCTTGTCATGTTCATTGGTATCTGTGGATGGTCGCCTCAGTGGTGTAAATCAACCTCTCCCTTTGTCTTTTTTAGCCAGTCTGCTAGCCTGGGGGAGCCGCCAGGCCTCTGGCCAACTCTCTATCATTCCAGACTCGCTTATAGGGGTCAAGGGATATCGGAGCCTCCTGACCCTTGAGAACGTCCCTGAGAATGTTCAGGAATACAGCTGGCACCGGGGTGCAAAAGACAGTGTGGAAAATATGATCGTCAGCTACAGGCCTCCGTCTGATTCCTGGCAGGCTGGGCCCGTGTTCAGTAGCCGGCAGAATGTGACCAGGAAGGGCAACCTGGTGATCAGGAACACTGAACTGGAGGACACAGGGAACTACACCGTGCGGGTGGACATTGGCAATGGGGCCCAAAGAGCGACTGGCTGGTTGGAGGTTCACGGTGAGTTGGCAGGTTTCCCTGTTTCCCAACCACAGGGAGGGTTGGGGGGCTTTGGGAGGGGGATTCCTTGGAGGTCATATTGTCCAAGTCTTTCACCCACCTCCAGATTAAAGTAGGGTCCTTGGCAAACAGTTGTCCAGCTTCTCCCAAATCGATGGTGCCTTACTAACTTCAAAGGCTGCAGTGTCACCATCTGTGTATCAGCTATCTTCTGCCACATGACAAATAGCAACTGGAAACGATGCCCACTTGATATGGTTTCTGTGGGTCCGAGTCTGGGCATGGCTCAGCTGCGTCCTGTGCTCTGAGACTCATAAGGTATTGGCCAGGGCTGTGGTCTTAGTGGGACTCCATCCAGAGGGACCCACATTGTGGCTGTTTGCATCTTCATGATCAGCCAAAGTATCTTTCTCTCTACTTTGCTCAGAAGGGGTTTTATGTAACGTAAGTGATGATGAATGGAAGTGACAGGCCTTCATTCTTCCATATTCTCTAGGTTAGGAGAACGTCACAGGTCCCACCCACATTTGAGGGGAGGGCATATGGGGTATAACACCATGGGGGTAGATAGAGTTCAAGGGGCCATCTTGGAATTCTGTCTCCTACAGATAGCTCCTGGGGTGCCTCAGGGCTGGGGGAAAAACATGGGTTTTGAAGACTGGAAGTCCTGGGTTGACCTCTGACTCCATATATCCTGCATGGCCCTGGGCCTCTGTCTGCTCTGTGAGCCTGTTTCTTCTTCCGTAGATGGGGGTAGTCCCTCTACCACTGTGGTCTGTCATAAGGCTGGAGGGAGTCTTTGTAAAGTGAATGAGATCATGGGAGCAATTATGGAGAATCCAGATCCATGTCGCTGTGAATTCTACCCATGGCCCTTTGGATGGCGATGTCCTGGTTTGGGGGTTTAGAAACAATCATTAGGCCTCACGCCTATGCTGGGAACTCACCATTATTGCAATGGATGTCCCAAATGATGGGCCAGTTCAGTGCCGGATCTCGGCAGCTCGTGCCTGCTCCACACTTCTCTGTCTCTCTCAGCTCCTGCCAAGACTCCAGACTCCATCTTAAAACTCTTGGCTTCTCACCAACCTGTTCCAAAACCCCCCTTGGAGAGAGCAGAGCTTGGGAAGGCAGACCCTACCCCTGATCTTCGTTTCCCTGCTTCCCCCAGAACTGGAAAGAGATCCGGTCATCTGGGCCAACACCACCTCCGTGGTGGAAGACATGGATCCCGTGGCCGTCTTCTGCCACACCAACGGCACCAATGTCAAGTGGTATGTGAATTACATCCCAGTGTCCAGCAGTGACCGGATGACCGTCTCCCCGGACGGCAAGACGCTCATCATCTTCAGGGTCCGCCGCCACGACAGGGAACTTCAGTGTTCAATAGAGAGCATACCAGAAATCGTTCAGAGAAGTGACGTGATCCTTCTGAATGTGGCTTGTGAGTCATCTGGGGTCTGGGAGTCAAGCCGGGGCGGGCTTGGGGCCTTTCCGGAACATGGCCTTAAGAAGGCAGAACGTGAGAGGGAGCGTCATGAGTCAGCCTGCAGCCAGCTCAGTCTGGGCTCGAATCCCAGGGTTCTGGACTTTAGAACCACCCTTGCCGCTCAGAACCACGGTGCACTCAGTTTACAGTGGGGTCCCTAATCTCTACTTCTTAGATTAGAAATAGTGTGAATTAACTGTTGAGAATTGCCTTTGGTGTAAAGAGGGGACCGCCATCAACCAATTGTGCTTACATATTTGACATTCGATTTATTAAGGTTTCAAAACCCAACTTTCCCTTGAGTCTTCAAGTTCAATTCATTGATCTTTTTTCTGTAGCTCTGGTCGGGCGGGAATGAATGGGAGGCTGCTGATCTCTGTGGGAAGTTTCAGGAGGGCTACTTTTTCCCAGTCGCCAGCCAAGGGGTCCGAAATTCCCCCAGGACTCCCAGCCTGCTGGACCGAGTGTGCTGGGGCGATCCTGGGCCCTTGTCTCTTTAAGACCACTAAAAAAAAAAAGCGTGTGCTTTTCTTCTGTCCCAGGGAGCCAGCTGCAAGAACCCAGTGCATTCCCAGGCTCAGATCCTGCACCTCTGTCTCTCCCATCTCCCATACACCACGCGATGTGTGTCAGCACTCCCGGCGCAGATCACCGGGGCTGGTTATTTCGCGGGCCTGTACTTCCACTCCCTCCCTGCTCTGAATCCTCTCCTCCCGCCGGTGCACTGAGGTGGGGGAGTGCTCGGGTCCTGCCGGGACGCGGCTCCGTTATCTTCCCCGCCTCGCCGGGTGCCGAGTCCTCTCAGGTGTACATACAGGCTGTGGGCTGTCCTGTATCTTCTGGTCTCTCTTTTAGGAATAGTTGTATTTGTTGTATTTTCATAAATATATATGGTTTTGGGAGGAGATTTCCACCGCCCTGCTCACACCGCCATCTTCCCGCAACTCCCAATTCATTGATCTTTTTATTGATAAAAATTCATGATTTCTTTGATCTGTTCTCCTAAATTTACTAAAACTACCTTCACTTTTTTGTTTACTCAGACTGAACCAACTACAATCCCTTAAATGGATGGTTCCACTTAAAAACTAAATTATGCATTTCATGCTTTCTCTTATATTTAAAACCTTCTGGCTGCCCGCCAAGTCAAGTTTGCAACCCAGCAAGTCCTCCTCAAATTCGCAAACAGGTCTTGTGAATCAAAGACATTGAACTTATAAATCCAATAAAATACAGAGTCTTTCAAATGTTCCAGGACGGTTCACATGTATCAAACCCTTTCACATCTTTCCACTTGGGAAAATCACAAGTCTAGTATCAATTTTTTTATTAAGGTATCACTGATATACACTCTTATGAAGGTTTCACAAGAAAAACAATGTGGTTACTACATTCACCCTTATTATTAAGTACCCCCCATACCCCATTGCAGTCACTGTCCATCAGTGTAGTAAGATGCCACAGAGTCCCTGTTTGTCTTCTCTGAGTTACACTTTCTTCCCCGGGACCCCACACACACCATGTACACCAATCATGATACCCCACAATTCCCTTCTCCCTCCCTCCCCACCCACTCTCCCCCACCCCTCCCCTTTGGTAACTGCTAGTTCCTTCTTGGAGTCTGTGAGTCTGCTATTTTGTTCCTTCAGTTTTGCTTTGTTGTTATACTCCACAAATGAGGGAAATCATTTGGTATTTGTCTTTCTCTGCCTGACTTATTTCACTGAGCATAATACCTTCTAGCTCCATCCATGTTGTTGCAAATGATAGGATTTGTTTTCTTCTTATGGCTGAATAATATTCCATTGTGTATATGTACCACATCTTCTTTATCCATTCATCTACTGATGGACACTTAGGTTGCTTCCATATCTTGGCTATTGTAAATAGTGCTGCGATAAACATGGGGATGCATATGTCTTTTTGAATCTGAGAAGTTTTTTTCTTTGGGTAAATTCCTAGGAGTGGGATTCCAGGGTCAAATGGTATTTGTATTTTGAGTTTTTTGAGGAACTTCCATATTGCTTTCCACAGTGGTTGAAATAGTTTACATTCCCACCCGCAGTGTAGGAGGGTTCCCCTTTCTCCACATTCTCGCCAGCATTTGTTGTTCCTAGTCTTTTAGATGTTGGCCATCCTCACTGGTGAGGTCTAGTAGCATATTAACATCTACATCTGGAACCACTCTTGCAGCCAGTTCGATTTCCTAACTGCAGGCTGTGGTGACCGATCCAAGAAAGCCATCACAGAGTGGACAACTTCTGACCTCTGTACGCTGCTTACTGGCCGGAGGTTTGCAGCCGAGAACCGGGACCCAAGGGTACCATCTCTTCCAGAAAATTCCTCCTGGCCATAGGGGGACTTGCTCAGCTCTTTTTTAGGTCAATAGGGGATTACTAAATCCCAAATCCCCTCTTCAGAGTCTCAACTTCCCCAACTGTAAAATGGATCAATCATAGAATCGATTCCATGGGTCGGAATAAAGCAAGCTGTTGTGAACACGTAAAGGGGCTAGAACGGTGCCTGGCAAGCAGCCTGCCTGATGGCTCTGCTTCTAGTCCACACCTGCTTTACGATGCTGAAAAGAGCTACCATGGGGCTGGCCCATAGGAGGCGCTTGATAATGGGAGGCGTTATTATTACTGTCGTTGTTCACACAGCTGTCGGTGCCTGGGGTAGGTCTGGGGATCGGCTTGGGTGCAGAGAGAGGGCACCTCCTGGTTTGGGGAGGCCTTTGTGTGGTTGGAGGGCACTGTGGGACCCTGAGGGTCAGAAACATGGCTCTGGGTCTCCTGCTGTCCTTGCAGATGGGCCGGACAACGCGCTGCTGTGGAGCTCTCCCCAAGCCTTCAGAGGCATCCTGGCTGCTGAGATCGGCTCCCAGGTTGAGATGGAGTGTACTGCCACTTCTAAACCGAGTCCCAAGTACTCCTGGATCCACAACGGCTCCCTGTTGAGCTTCTCGGAGAAAAACATCACCCTCCTGAATCTGACCTGGGAGCAGATGGGCAGATACAGATGTGTCCTGGAGAACCCCGCGGTCCAGCTGACCCTGTACAGGGAAGTCCTGATCCGGGCGCCCAGTGAGTCCAGCCACTCCCCCTGTGGGGCTCACGCTCCCCAAATCTTCCCGCCTCCATGCCTTTGCCTAGGCAGTGCCCATCATCAGGAATGCCATCTCTACCTTGCAAGGCCATGCCTACAACAGCTAGGTGAAACGCCCCTACCTTGTGTGGCCAGAGTCCAAAGCTGCCTCCTCTAAGGAGCCCCAAGTCCTCAAATCAGAGTCAGGGTGAGTTCCAGGGAGATCAGGTCAGCCAACATTCACCGAGCCTGTACTGTGTGTCTGCCATCGACCCCGTCTGTGTGACCCTCAGTGGCCCTCCCCTGAGCAGTGACTGTTGTTAGCATCACTTCATGCTACAGGTGAGAAAACTGAGCGGTGGGGAGTTGGAGCGCTTGATTTGAGTTTCTCGTTCTAATCAGCAGAGGAGGCAGAATTTAACCCCTGGCAGTCTGACCACAGAGCCTATGGCCTCAACTGCTCCACTGGGCTGCCTCCAAGACCAGAAAGCAGGAAGGCGAGAGGGGAGGTGGTGTGGGAGAAGCAGAGATTTGTTGTGGATGTGGCATCTGAAATTTGCTTGGAAATGAATTTGTAAATGGAAAAGCACCTTTTCAGCAAATGCACATCCAATCTTCTGCGTCAAGGAAAGAGACTGACATGCTCAGTGGGAGAGCAGATATGGATGGCAATAAAAAGCAGGGACTCTGAGGCCTAGTGATCTGGGTTCAAACCCTAGTTCTGTCACTGCCCGTCTGCATGCACCAGCGACATGCAGCTTCACCTCTGTGAGCCTCAGTTTCCTATCTGTAGTGCCAGGATAATTAAGGGTCCCTACAGGACAGGGTGGCTGCAAGAATGAAATCAGACAGTTGCACAAGAAGCCACTCGCTTGGCTTGTCCCAGAGAAAGCCTCAGGCAGATACTGGATGTGGGCTGGAGACATTTATTTCAGCACCTAGACATGCTGTATTTCTTCCACTGTCCATTCACACCTTTCCACTCTACCAGGCAGTGAGCTCTGGGAGGACAGGGGCTGTTCAAGCTCTTTGCTCACCATCTGACCCCAGTGCTCAAACAGTGCCTGGCACATACTTAGTGCTCAGTGAATATCTGTGTAATGAGTTAATGACCCTGGGTAACCAGCACCCCCTACCCTGTCACCCTCTACCCCTTAACATGGGTGTGTTGTCTTTTGGAGCATGTATTGCTGCCTGCAGTGATATTAGACAGATCTTTGCTGATTCTTTGACTGTCCACTTCCCAGCTAGAATGTCAGCCCCATGAGGGCAGGCAGCTTGTTTTGTTCAGTGCTGAATCCCTAGTTCCTGGCACAGTGCTTTGCACGTAGCAGGTGCTGATAAATCTTTGAAAAACAAACCTGTGGATGAGTGCATGGCGGTGCTGACCCCACATGTCCTTCCTTCCAGGGCACATCCCTGTTGTTAGCAGAGGTTTCTCCATCTCGGGACCCTTGGTGGTGTTCCTCATCACGACGACAGTCCTGGGAAGTCTCTACATTTGTGGAATCCTGATCTATGCCCTGATCAGCCATCTCTCCACCAGGTGCCTGTGGCCCCAGGTCAAGGGTGGGGTGCTGGCTGGGAGCTGGGACTCAAGAGCCAGCACTCCCTGGAGAGGGGGGAGCAGAGCTGAAGCAGGAGGAGACAAGCCAGGAGGTGACTTGTCAGGAATCATCTCAGGCAGACAGATAGGTGTGGAGGACCAGAAACCCATAGGAGGGAGGGAGGGTTAAGAGTCAGCCGTGCCTGTGACTGGCAGTCGGGTCAGCCAGTGACTTTTCTCTGGATCACCTGGAAGGGCAGGTGTGACCACGAGGAGCGTGTGTCGAGCAGCCAGTGCGCGTCGGGCCAAGGTAGTCTGTAGTAACCAAGTGAGGGTGGGGAAACAGGTAGCAGAGGACCGCTGTGCAGGGTGACTAAAATCCAGGTTCAAATCCCAGCTCTGCCTCTAGCTGGCTGGGTGACCTCGAGCAGATTCGGCTCCTCTCAGGGCCTGGTAGTTCCACGCAGAGGGTGTGAAGGGTAACACCTGCCCTAAAGGGTGGCGTGGGGGCCACACACACACGCCTCGAGGGACCAAGGGATTAACAATTCTCGGCAGAGGAGACCAGAGCTTCTCAACCTCTGCGCGGGGTCTGGTGAGCATGTCGGTGATGGCGATGGGGAGCTCTCCTGTGGCAGCAGCTGCCATCACCTCCAGTTTAGAGGAGCAAAAATGCCTCTAGGCATTACCGGGGCAAGACTGCCCCCGCTGAGAACCGCTGGAGCAGGCGTTACAAATGGCCCGATGGGGGAGATGGTGGCGGTGATGCTGGTGGCGGTGGTTATGACGGTCACGGCAGTGACCGTGGTTGACCACGGCGATGGTGGTCCTTCCGGCGGTGGCACTCGTGCGGATTGATGCTGGTGTAAATTCTAGAAGGTGCATCGTTTTTTAAGTTTTGATATTGAGTCTGTTTGTTATCATTACATGGTGTCTATTCCAAGAAGCTTGCAGACTAGGCCGTCAACGGGACCTTAGGCAAATTAGCCCGTTTGTGCTGTGGTTTGCCGTCCGTAAAATGGGAGTAAGGCTGGTACTGACCTCACGGGGGTATCTGCTATGGGGATGAAGTAAGGTTATTACTGACAAAGAGCTGGGACAAGGCTTGGCACATAACGGGCACTTGATAGAATCTTAGGTATTATTGTAATATCATCCTTATTCTTTAAAGTACCATTCCAAACTGGTGGTGATAAGCTCTAGGGAATTTCAGGGTTTCTCCAGGAGATTTGGGTCATCTCTTCTACATCCTGGAACAAGCCATTCTCCAGGCGTAACCCTTCTTCACAGCGAGGAGTGAACGACCACATCTCCCCGGACCCAGTCCCCTTAGAGGTGCCACGTTCTCCACAGTCTGAGGTCTCCAGTCGGGCACGAGGGCAGCGGGCCAGGAGTCAGAGGGCCCAGGTTTAGAATATTGGCCTCCATCATTTTCTTGCTCTGTGATTTTGGCTAAGTGACTTCACCTCTCTGAGCTCTTGTTTCTTCACCCTGAAAATGGAGTTGAAGTATTTGCCTTGTGTAACTGTTCAGAGGGTTCAAGTTCATTTCTATAAATTATCTACCATAGTGTCTGGCACATAATAGTCATGAAATACATTATTATTATTACCACCAGTAGTTTGGCCAAGGAGTGCAAACTCCTCCCCCAGGTACACCCTCTTCTCCCTCCCCTGACCCAGTCCCATGGCATCTTCCCCCAGCGACCACAAGAAATCAGAAATACTAAAAGATATGAGGAAAGTTGAGGACTTTCAGTATAGAGACTAAGCCCCGGATTCCCCTCCTACTCCTGAGGTCTCTCATGGGGAGGGCCTGGAATACCTCATATCCCAAGGGTTCTCCTGCATTCTCTCTCTCCTATGGACCTGAGATGTGACTTCTTCCCTGATGTCTCCCCATAGGCAAACCAGGCTGCGTGAGCATCGACCTCAGACCAGGCAGACAGGATCCGATGAGCAAAGAGGTGAGGGGGAGTGATGGGGAAGGGCTGAGAGTCCCCTCGGGGACGAGCTAGGCTGGAAAGGGCTCAGGGTCTAACTGGAGGGGCAGCTGAGTGGGGGAACCAGTTCAGCCACACGGAAGCTGGGAGACAGAAATGTTCTGGAGAAAGTCTGGAGACCCCACCTAGGACCTGGGTGGCATGACATCATGGGCAGCTTGGTCACTGGCCACTCCATCTGCCAATCAGAGCTGGCCCATGGGATGCAGGCTGGGGCGGGTCATGCTTAGAGATCTGGGTTCTAACCCCAAAGCCTCTTCTCCACCAGCAATTGTGCTTTAACTTCGTTTTCTTAACCTGACACCGTGGAACCATCAGAGATGCTGTGAAGATGACCATCTCAGCATTGCCAGCGACAGGGAAACGGAACAACCTATAAATGCCCAGTAATAAATGCGCGTGTTGAGCTAATCTGTTATCATTAGAATCCACGTTGGGGAAAGATGCCTGGAAATGTATAATGTGAAGCTGCATCTGATAGGATTGCAGTTATGAAAAGCATAGATTAATTGATTAATATAGATATAATATGCACAGTATGTATGTTTTCTACAGTTATATGTGTACACATACATGTAGGCATATATATATATACATACACACCTGTACAAAAATTGTGGAAAATGTTAACTATTAACAGTGCTATCTCTTTATTTCCTTCTTTGCACTTTACTCATGTTCTAAAGTGCCCCCTCATAAAGTGTACATTGTTTTTATAATCAGGATAAGAAAAACAATAAAAACTTTTTATTGAAGTTAGTTCAGACCCCATAATGGCATTTCTGAAGCTTTTTTTCCCTGAACTGTCGTCATGGATGTGCCCAAAAATATCTAAGCAAATTTATTCACCTCTCTGGCAGTTAACAATAAAAGAAAGAGAGAGAGAGGGAAGGGAGGGAGGGAGGAAAGGAAAAAGAAAGGACAGCAAGAAAAGAGGGGAGAAGAAAGAGAGAAACTCCTTCGTCCACATCTTTGGGCATCCTAGCAGCTGTGGCTGTCACGAGCCACTTGGCTGTTTGAATGCAAACAGAGCCCCGAGGACAAGGGCCTGGCTCTAGGCAAACTCTCCCACGGGGCCCACTGATCGAGACCCCCTTGTGGCACTGGGGCTGTCTGCCTGCGCTAGGCCTGGACCCTCGGCTTGCTGGCCCATGTGGCTTTGAGCAGCTCGTCGGGGCCTCCTCTGGGACTCGGATGGGGCTGGTCCCTCAGGGGGAGGCTAGGCGAGGAACGGATGCACGGCAGGCACCTGGAGAATGTACTAGTTCCTGCAAGCTGCTGTGACAAACAGCCACAACTTGGGTGGCTAAACAGTAGGAATTTCTTTTTGCCCAGTTGTGGAGGCTGGAAGACCAAACAGTGTGTCAACACACCCCCAGAAGTCTGCCGGGAAGACCTCGTCCTCGCCTCTCCCTGCAGCTGTCGGTTGTCAGCAGTCCTTGGCTAGTAGCAGCGTAACTCCGATCTCTGCCTCCTGCGGCATTTGGCCTTCTTCCCTACATTGTGTCTGTGTCCAAATTTCCCTCCGTGTGTAAGGACACCAGTCACTGAATAGAGGGCCCCCCTAATGCCTTCTGACCTCATATTCACAGGTAGATACTGGGGGTTAGGACCTGAATATTCTCTTTGGGGGAACACAACTCAACCCACGAGAGCAGATAATCCTTTTCAGGATTGCTGGGCTCCCTGATGCTTCCCACTGTGCTCCAGTTCCTACCTTCCTCCTGAGCTCCTCACCATCCTGGTCTCCGCGGGGAGGACCCGGAGACCCCCAAGCTCCCAACAGGTGACCCCGACCTGATTCTCTCCACCTCAGCCCTGCCCCCCAGCACTTGAGAGAAGGGAAAACACGCCTCAACACAGTTGCGTACAAATATGTTTGCAGCGGCTTTATTCATAAACCTGTCCCCAAGCTGGAAACAAACCTGATGTGCATGAACATAAAAATGGAATCCCACTCAGCAGTAAAAACGAACAAAATACTCATACCCACAGCGGCATGGACGACTCTCAAAAAACACAATACTGACTGAAAAAACCAGACACAAGAGTACATACTGTAGGATTCCAATTATGTAAACCAACTATATAATTTATAGTGTAAGTGATTTATGAAGTTACATAGTTTCAATTATGTATTATATAACTATAATATTATCTAATATTATGATTAATACATTTCTATTTCAATTATTTAACTCAAATTCTATAATTCTGCCAATTTATATCATTCCAAGTATATAAAATTCAAGGACATGGAAAGAAGGTTTTTGGTGATAGGAATCAGAAGAGAGAGGCTTTTAGGTTTGAAAGATTCTCTGGGAGGGGGCACCCAGATGGAAAACTGCTATGTCTCTGATTGGAGTGTTGGTTATACATGTGTGTACACATTTGGCAAAACGCATTGAGTTGTACATCTAAGATCTGTGTAGTTCACCATAGGAAAATTTTGCTTCAATTTTAAAAAGCTATTTTTTTTAATTTTGGGGGAAAAAAAAAACAAATGAATAAACAACCAGCCCAAAAGAAATGGGCTGGGGTCCCTCATCCTTCATCTCCTCACTTGCACCTATGTTGTCCCTGAGACTGTGTCATTTACTGATTCTCCTCCAGTGAAAAACAAAAGTCCTCAAGGAATGCTCTTACCTGCAACCAGTATGGCTAAGGGGGGTGCTGGTGAGACGTTGGACAGCTGCATAACCTCTCTGAACCTGTTTTCACATCTGCATAGTGGTCGACACTGCATTTCACAGGATCCTTGGGAGCGCCTGGCTCAAGACCCTCACTCAGGCCAGGTGCCGGGTCTATGGCCCAGGAGGTCTTCCAAGTGTTCAATTGTTTTTAAGGAAGCAAGCTGCAGTCAGACTCCAAGGCCCAGTCTGGGCCCAGCAAGGACACCTGGTGGTCTCAGAAGAGAGAGCTGCCTCCTGAAATTATGCATTAATCCCTGGGCTCACCTGCTGGGGTGGGGAGAGGGTTACTAGTTCTGTTCAAGCTCAGAAGGTGCCCTGGGTGGGGCCGGGGAGTGGCACTCCATGTCACTTACAAGGGGACCTTTGTCCTGGGGAGGGATGAGGTTTTTTCCCAGGGAGTGCGGGGGACCCAGATGGAACAGAGGGGGCGTGGCTTTCTGCCTGCCACTGAAGGGGCGCTGGGGATGGGTTACCCCGGAGAGCCTCCCCTCGGCCCAGGTTACACGGCCGTGCTCCTGAGCACCGAAGGGTGATTCCGTGCAGAGACGGCCATGGGCACCCTGGTCCTTGTTCTGAAAGAATCGGGGCTGTGAGAAGTTCTTCATGATGTCAGTGGTGAAGATTTGCCATGGGAACCGCCAGCCCTTGTCCCAGGCTCCACTTCCCTCGCCTGGCTCTCTGACTGATGGTAATGCCAGACTCAAGACATTTCTTAACTCAGCCGCAGAAAAAGAAATGTGATTCTGTGGATGTTTGCTATTGGGTCCCAACTAAATTTGTAAAGGTTAACTATATGGACGTGGAGATAGGTGTGTATAGGGAGAGGGAACACTTGCTTTGAATATTAAACTTGGGTTTAGGAAACTGATGGTGAGCACCTAGGCTGGGGAGTCTCTTGGGGTGGTTTGGAATCCCAGGGCAGTAGTCAGGGTTCTCCAGAGAAATGGAGCCTACAGGGTCCAGAACCTCTCAAAGCCACAAGGACCATGTCAGCAAATTAGGGGTAATAATTAGGTAGGTATTGTGTAGAATTCAGCTGGAAACATTCTATACCGCTTGGGGTCTTCGAGTTTCTCTAAGGAATGTGCCCAGGGTGGGGACTCCAGGCTGCAGGGTCTTCACATGCCAGAAGGGAGTTTTTACTTCGGAGAGCACTTTGTGTGGACGTCAGTGACGGTCCGCCACCTCATCCTTTCCAGGCGTGCCTGGTGGCAGTGACGCGGGGATATGAACGTGTCCTAACAGAATATTCCATGTGCAGAACAGCTGGATCTTAGAAGAGCAGGCGTGGTCCCCTCCCAGGTGTCCCCAGAATCACTCTCAGTCCTTCCCTAGGCTCCCTCTGCCTGCTGCGTCCTACCTCCAAAAACCCAGATGTTCCCGTCCTCATTTGCCATCTCAGGCTCAGGGTGAGAGGAGAGAAAACCAAGTGGGGAGCCAGGAAAGCCACTGATTATTGTTTCTTATTATGTTATATAATAGACAATTTTATCCGTGTACAGATTATTATTTTGGATGGCCTTTAAGAAATCTTTGTGTACCCATAGACATTCTCCTGAGTTTTCTTCTAGGACAATGCTACCCAATAGGAACGGCATGCAAGCCAAATGTGTAATTTTAAAAATTTAGTAGCCAAAATTAAAAGAAGTCAAATGAAACTGTTGAAATTGCTTTTGATACTATTCTATTTAACCCGATATATCAGAAATGAGATCATTTCAACATGTAGCCAATATTAAAAATTATTAATAAGATACATTACCTTCTTTCTTGCAATACTAAGTGTAGCACATTTCAAGTGCTCAATAGCTATGTATGGCCAGTAGCTACCATACTGGACAGCACAATAGAAGCTTTATAGTTTTTGCTTTTACTTTTAGGTTTTTGAATCGTCTCAGACTAATTTTTAGTATGTAAAAACTACATATATGCATGTGAGAAATAGATGTGAGAATAGATTACATAAACAGATGGGAGAAAGAGGTCAAGGTTCATTTTTTCCAAAACTTTATCTACTTGTTCTACCACCATTTGTTAAAAAGTCCTTCCTCTCCCAATTAAATAAACTTGGTGCTATTCAATTGAATATATATATATATATATATATATGTTGGCTGACCAGAATTACTTTTAATCAATATGGAGAAAACCAACATCTTAACAATGTTGTGTCTTCCAATCCATGAACATGGTATATTTCATTCATTTGAATCTTCTTTAATTTCTCTTAGCAATAAGCTGTCTTTTCCAGTATGTAAGTATCACATTTTGAAAAATCATTCCTTGGTACTTAATGTCTTTCAGTCCTGTTACAAATGGGCTGGGGTCCAGTTTTGGGGAATTTTTAATGCTTCATCCAATTTTTTGGTGTCCTTCCATTACGGCTGCTTTAAGGAATGATTGCTGTGATATACAACTTTCTTCATTTGGGTGCTGTAGGTGAATTTTGGGATCATGTTGTTTTTCATTCATCAAATGGTCATATGATCATTTGGGAACTTTCCTCATTCATTTGTTTATGTCTATAAAGGGAGATCATGAGCTATTGCTTGGCTTTCCTCTCAAGCTAGAAGTCTATCTCTTGAGCTTGGCTTTCAAAGACAGGAAGATGAGGGCCTCGTCGTAGGGCATTCCAGGAGGAAGGATTTCAGTGTGCAAGGACAGAGTTCCGATGCTGGTCACCTCCAGAATTAGGAAAAGTTTCCAGTAGGACATTTCTGTTCAAAGCACAGGGATCCAGCATGTGTTCTGTGTACACTTGGTTCCAGGCATCCCGATAGGATTTTACTCCCTCTCATTCCACAAATTTGCAGGTAGGGCTTCTCATCATTGTTTCACAGAGCAGGAAACTGAGGCACAGGGGGTGGATCTCTCACTTACTCAGTATGGGGGGCAGAATGTGGACTCAAAGCCAAAACTCCTTGGTTCTAAAACCTGTGTTATCTTCACTGTATGTATAGCTTATTACCTAGGGGGCTTTTTGGGTCTATAGGAATCAGTCCCTGACTTTTTCTTCTTCCCACAGGGGCTGTGACCCCTCAAGTCAAGCCTGAGTCTCAGCAGTTCCTCACTTGTGGATCTTGACCTCTGAGTATTCCACACCAGTGCCCTGCTGTAGCTGAGGTTTCCAAGGCTCCGCTTCACGAAAGCTGAGAGACGCATAGTGGACCTCTTCTTCCTCCCCCGAGGAGGTGGCAGCCACATCCGGGAGAGCCTCTGTGAGGCTACATGCCCAGGATTCGATCAGGGGACCCTGAGTGGAGAAAGAGAAAAAGGAATCAGAGCAGAAGAGTGGGGACAAGACAAGGCAGAGAGTATCCAGGAGGGAAGCCCTTTAATTCCTTCATCCATTCATCCCATACAGAGTTGTGTTGAGATCTTTATTCATGCTTTCCTTGAATATTTAATACTTAGTGAGCACACTGTTTGGTGCTTAGTAATCTCATTAACTTCCACAACAGCCGCATAAGGAAGATATTATTATTGTCTACACTTTATTGATATGAGAACTGAGATTGAACCAAGTAGTGTGCTCAAAATTCCTGGTGAAACCAGGATCCAGTCTGATCCTTTCTGACCCCAAAGCCCAGGATCTTATTGAGGCCTCCTCTGTGTGAACTCCTGAAGCAGGTGCTGGATATACTGGGGTGGATACAGAAGACACAGGTCCTGACCTCATACAGCTTATTCTTTAATGGAGGGAGGTGGCAAAAAAAAATGAGTGAAACAAACAAATATCTAATTGTGAATTGTGCTATGGTGGACAGAACTGGATAAGTGAGAGGGAATAACAGGGCCTTGACTCAGGCATGGCACCTACCCTTGGGAAGCTCACAGTCTGGTGGGAGGACAAGTCCGTCAAGGCAATTATGTCCCTTTGATGGGCAGAATAACAGCCTCCAAAGATGTCCACACCCTAGTCCCCTGCAACCTGTAAATGTGTTACCTTACCCGGCAAAAGGGACTTTACAGATGGAATTAAGTTAAGGATATTGAGATGGGAAGGTTATCCTGTATTATTTGAATGTTCCCAGTGGAATTACAAGGGTCTTTGCAAGTGAAAGGGGAGAGAGTGAGATTTGACGATGCTCTATGCTTCCGGACTTGAACATGGAGGAAGGGGCCGTGAACCAAGGAACGCAGGTAGCCTCTAGAAGCTGGAGAAGGTAAGAACGTGCCCTCCTCCCTGGGGTCTCCAGAAAAAAACTCAGCCCTGTCTGCCAATGCCTTGATTTTAGCCCCAGCAAAGCCCATTTTGTAGTTGTGACCTCTGGAACTGTAAGATAACACATTTACATTATTGGAAGCCATTAAATTTGTGGCAGATCATTAGAGCCATGATAGAAAACTAAGACAGACTCTGGAGAGAGTAACAGGTGCCTCCTGGGGCTTCCCTTCTTTGCTGCCGCCCTTGACAAGAAGAACGCTTCAACAGGATTATTCATGTTTTTGCTCCTCCCATTCTTCCTGATCATTCAAGTTAAAATTCATGTACACACACACACACACACACACACACATAGCTGCTTTCCAACACTGCTTTATCAAGACCACTGCTTAGCGAATGGTCATCTTTCAGTCCTCGCCTCTCTGAACTTTGCAGCAGCTGGCAGCTCAGTTGCATGCCTTCCCCAAATGCAAGCCCTTCTTTACTTAAGGATAAGGCATCACACTTTTCCGTGTGAATGGACATGCTGGCAGCCCCCCTAGGGGTTGTCATCCATTTCCCTGACTAGTAAATATCAGAACAGCCCTGGACTCCTTCCTTCTCCAGCTTTGTTTTGTGTCATCTCTAGGCTGACGGCTCCCAAATCCTTACCTCTCTTGAACTGTATGCAGACTTTGACATGATGGTAAACTTGAAACCCCCATTCCCTTGTCCAAAATGCACACCAAACAACATATTCAAGTGGAACTTCTCTTTTACTCCCCCAAATCTCTCCCTCCTACACTGTGTTCTGAACCACAATGATCCAGGCCTCCATTCTTCCAGCTGCTCAGGGCAAACATCCAGGAGGCATCCCAGATTCCGTTCTGTCACTTATATTCCACTCTCAGTCCATTCGCAATACCCATTAGCCTTAACTTCAGAATTCATCTAGAATCCAATCATGCCCCACCCTGTGCCATCCCGGTTCCAGCTACCATCATCTCCTGCCTGGAAGGTCCCACCAGCCTCCTCTCCCACTTTCCCTGACACACACAGTCTCTTCTGCACCCAGCAGCCAGAGAAACCCCAAGAACATGAAAGTTGGATCGTGTCCTCCTTCTGCTCATAAGTCTCCAAATGACCACGTGTGCTGACATTATTTACACATGCAGACTTCTCCAAACTTCTCCTGCTCGCTGGCCCTTGCCTCCCTTTGTCTAATCACACGGACTTCTTTACTGGGCTTCCACTCACTGGTCAGCCTCCTGTTTCTGTGCATTTGCACCTGCTGTTCCCTCTGCCTAGAGAGCTCTTGGATCACACAATCAAATTGCAAATTCTTGAGCCTCCTTCACTCACAAAAAGCACAAGCCAACCTACAGGATGGAAGAGAATATTTGCAAATCATATATCTGATGAGGGGTTAGTATCCAGAATACATAAAGAACTCCTACAACTCCATGACAACAAAACAAATAATCCCGTTTAAAAAAATGGGTCAAGAACTTGGATTAGACATTTCTCCAAAGAAGATAGATATACAAATGACCAAGGAACATATGGATAGATGCCCAACATCACTAATCATTAGAGAATGCAAACAAAAACCATCTATTGGGGTGTTTTCGAGCTACCACCTCACACCCGTTTGGATGGCCACTGTAAAAAAGTAACAAGGGTTGGTGAGAATGTGGAGAAAAGGCAACTTTGTGCACTGTTGGTGGGAATATAAAGATGGTGCAGCCACTGTGGAAAACAGTACGGTGGGTCCTCAAAAAAAATGAAAAATAGAGCTACCGTATGATCCAGCAATTCCATTTGTGTATTTATCCAAAAAATTGAAAGCAGGATCTTGAAGAGATATTTACATCCATGTTCATCTCAGCGTTATTCATAATAGCCAAGAGCTGGGAGCAACCCACATGCCATCAACAGATGAATGTATTTTTTTTTAATGTGGTGTAGACATACAACATATTATTCAGTCTTTAAGAAGAAGGAAATCCTGTCACATACTACAACATGGATAAACCCTGAGGACATGATGCTAAGTGAAATAAGCCAGCCACAAAGAGACAAATACTGCATGAGTCCATTTACGTAAAAACAGAAAGTAAGAACAGTGGCTGCCAGGGTTTGGGGTGGCAGGGGGAAGTGGGAGTTGTTGTTCGATGGGTACAAAAGCATTTCTGTTTCGTAAGATAAGGGCATTCTGGAAATCTGTTGCACAACTGTACACTTCAAAGTGGTTACGGTGGTGAGCTTATGCTATGTGTTCTTGCCACAGTTAATAGTAAAGAAAACCTCCACAAGCCATCTCCCCAGCCCTTCCTCTTCTCTGTGTCCTGAGTTTTCCCCAAAGTACGCGTCTATCTCTCACATTCTGTTCACTAATGCAGGGTTTGGTTGTTTGTTTAATTGGTTTGGCTATATCCCTCTGTCTAGAATAAAACTGCATTGAGCCCAAAATTTTAAAATGTTTTCATAGGTGGGTCTCTGGCACATACAGTGCTGTCATGCGTAGGAGGTGCTCGATAACATTTCCTGAATGAATGAAACACAGGTGCCTGTTACTCTGCTGCTCAAAACCCTCCAAAGGCTCCCAGGCACACTCGGAATACAATAAATACAGGAAAAGTGTGACATTCACATCAGAGCATGAAGGCCGAACAGGAACGAATAAATGGAAGAGGGGAGGGAAGAGCATTCGAAGAGGTAGGAACAGCCTATGCAAAGACCCAGAGGCACAAATGACCTTGTTCTGGTCGATGACAATGAGGAGTCCAGTGTGGACGGAGTGAAGAGTGGGAGGCAGGCGAATGGCAGTAAGTGGACTGGAGAGCGGGCCTGGGACTAGGGTGTAAATAAACAAGGTGCTAAAAATCTCAGTAATTCAGATAAATAATGTTTTAATGCAAGATTTTAAAAATCAAAATGATTGCCAAAAAGTAATTCCATAGAAAATCCAATACCAAAAATGTAAATAAACCCATTATTAGTAAGAATGCCCTTCTGAATGTAAGCTAGTTCAGCCATTGTGGAAAGCAATATGGAGGTTCCTCAAAAAACTAAAAATACAAATACCATTTGACCCAGGAATTCCACTCCTAGGAATTTACCCAAAGAATACAACTTCTCAGATTCAAAAAGACATATGCACCCCTATGTTTATCGCAGCACTGTTTACAATAGCCAAGAAATGGAAGCAACCTAAGTGTCCATCAGTAGATTAATGGATAAAGAAGGTGTGGTACATATACATAATGGAATATTCAGCCTTAAGAAGAAAACAAATCCTACCATTTGCAACAACATGGATGGAGTTGGAGGATATTATGCTCAGTGAAATAAGCCAGGCAGAGAAAGACAAGTGCCAAATGATTTCACTCATCGGTGGAGTATAACAACGAAGCAAAACTGAAGGAACAAAACAGCAGCAGACTCACCCACTCCAAGAAGGAACTAGCGGTTACCAAAGGTGAGGGTTGTGGAGTGGGGGAGAAGGGGATTGAGGGGTATTATGATTAGTACACATGGTGTGGGGGGGACCATGGGGAAGACAGTGTAGCACAGAGAAGACAAGTAGTGACTCTGTGGCATCTTACTACACTGATGGACAGTGACTGCATTGGGGTATGGGGAGGACTTGATAAGATGGGTGATTGTAGTAACCACACTGTTTTTCATGTGAAACCTTCATAAGAGTGTATATCAATAATACCTTAATAAAAAAAAAAGAATGCCCTTCTGAACCAACTGGAGCCTGAGGCAGAAGAAAAATATTGTGTCCCTATATATATGTTTTAATGTATTTTTAAATTTAAAAAGTTTTTAACTGAAGTATAGTTGACATACTGTTTTAATGTATTTTTAGTGGTCAATTTTTTCCAGAACATTAACTATTTTAAATATTATTGCAAATTTGTAAAGTGTTGTGTATTTTAAAAAATCATTACATTGTTTAAAGATTTTACTTATACCCAAATCATAATTTATTATAATTTTACTTTCCTGGTTTTACTGGAACCAAATACAGAGAGAATATTTTTAAAATCTATTTCTCTGCATCTTTCATTTTCAACTGAGAATGCTGCCATATTTGACAATTTCTCTTAACTAAGTTATGATCTTAAACAATTTTTAACTAACCTGTCTCCTAACCTGTCATTGTTTAGATTTTTGGTATTTTGCTCAAATGGACTTTTTGCATTAATCTTTATTTTTAAAAAATAGTGGATTAAAACATTATCTTGATGACTGAGTTTTTTTTTTGTGCCCCCTTAAATTTTGCGCTTGAGTCAAGTGCCTCCCTCAGCTCACCCTAATCCCTGTTCTTTTGGGGAGAACATGCTGAGCAGCAGATTGAAGAATTGGGGCATTATTTTTTAGGCCGGGAATTCACAAACCACAACCCGTCGGTCAGATCTGGCCCACAACCTGTGTTTTTAAATAAAGCTTTATTGGAACATGGCCATGCTCATTCATTTGCATGTGGTCTGTGGTTGTTTTCATGCTACCATAGCAGAGCTGAGTGGCTGCAACAGACCGTGTGGCTCACAAAGCCAAAAATATTTACTATCTGGCCCTTGATAGATAAAGTTTGCAAGCCTCTGCTCTAGAGAGTGGGGACAAACAGATGTTCCAATGCAGAGGAACTGGACGGTGATGGCTTTAAATGACCGCTCGGTGAAGGGCAAGGGAGGCGGGGGGAAGCAGGGGGATGAAGGATGCAGGAAGGAGATCCCGAATCCTCAGTAATGATGGGGGTAAAGATGGAGAGAGGAGCTGTTTTTAGGAAGAAAAATGGGCAAGACATGGTGAATGTGGGGCTGCAGGAGGAGGAAGGGAGGACAGAGAGAAGGCGACTCCTCTGTGCCTGGCCTGAAAGAAAGAGAAGGGGGCTGTGGGGCAGTCGGCAAGATGCGGAATGAGGCTTGCAGGGAGGAGATGGGAGCAATGTTGGCCATACTGAGTGGAGCAATCCAAGGGGCCCTCCTGGGGGAGGTGTCCAGGCAGGATGCTGGATACCGAGATGCCCAGATCACTTACCTGAGAGACTGACCTTGTGATGGCCTTTGCACTCCCCATGCCCAGACCCCCCACGTCCACTGCTGGCGTTGTGACTTTCTTCCTGCAGGACCTCACTCTGAGTGAAGAGAGCAGACAGCCTTTCAATCTGGCCGGTTCAGGACGCTGTGGCTCCCCCACTCCTCTGTTCTCTTAAGGGGCTGGAGGGGTGACTGAGGTAGCAGAGGGGTGGTCCCATCCCAGAGACCCCAGTGCTGAGAACACGGACTCTGCCTTCCTGGACAGTGGGGCCAGACGTCCGTGACCAATGCATGCAGGTGCCAGGGACTTCCTTCCTGCTCTTGCTTCAGGCTCTCGACCCACCCAGGTCCCTGTGTTCTGGGGCCCGTCTGCCATCCCCACCCCAGAGCTCTCCCTCCCTCCCGGGGGTCAAAGCTCACATGAGGGTGATGATGCAGAAAAAGAGGAAGAGCAGGGTTGTGGTCGCTGCTCCCCCCACTGCTCCCAGCACCGCTTCTGAGACAGGCCTCAGTCTCCCTGCAGAGGGATTGGGTTTCTGTTGGTTCTTCTCCAGGGACTGGGTACCTTCTCCTCCCACTCTGTGCAGGACCCCAGACTTCAGTTCCCACCCCCCAGCCCTCCCTGGCACCACCATGTCCCCCGCCAGACTCAAAGGACAGGGGCACGGGCTTGGGGGCCCGGGGAGTTGGGGGGCAGTTGGGGAAGATTAGAGCCAGGAGAGTGAGGCACGCAGGAGCTGGTCTGCAGCCTGACCTTATTTAAAATACGGATATTTTGTTCACCATGGCATTTATTTTGCATTCATCTTTAGTTTTTAAAAAATGCCACATTGTGACATTATTTCTCTTGATTACTGAGGTTTCTTTGGCTTCTTCTTAAATTTTGTGCCCACAGTGAGCGCTTCACTTGCCTTGTCCCCATCCCAGCCCTGCAAAGCGATGGGGGCCCTACACACACGTCTAGACACCCAGCCCCTCTCTTCTGAGACCTCCCTCCTTCTCCCGCTGCCCCTCCCAGGCCTCCCCACAGCCCTGAGCTGACAGGAGGGGGACACTGACACCGTGGGTCCCAGGGAAATCCCTTTGAGGCTCAGAGGGCTGCTGGGTGGAATGCGGGGTGTGCTGTTCTCCCCTCCAGCCCCTCTCCAGTCCACGGGGCACTCACTGGGCAGGGAGAGGCTCAAGGAGATGTGCAGGGAGCCCACGGCATTCTGAGCTCGGCAAGTGAACTCCCCTTCGTCTTTGCTATGCACCCGAGGCAACTCCAGCACCCCGGGGTTCCAGGGCTGCGAGGGGCTCAAGGTCAGGCTCCCCCGGGCCCAGCTCATGCTGGCAGGGGGGTTGCTGTCGATAACGACGCAGACCAGGCGCAAGGACTGGTCCTCCAGGACCGAAAGGGAAGAACCATTCGCCACAGCTGTGGCTACTGGAGGAAAGGAGGCAGAGGATCAGAGAGAGGAACAAATCTAGAGAAAGTGGAAGGATACAGAAACAGATGGGGTGAGGGTAACAGACACACAGATGTAGGTTAAAGTGCAGGAAAAAGGCACACTTTGATCTCTTGCTGGTGGGAATGTCTACCCTCCATGCAGAACAATTTGGCCATATCCCTCACCTTGGAAGGCACACATGATCCAGCTATATTTTACTTTTAGGAACACACACACACACACACACACACACACACACACACACACACCAGCTATATTTTACTTTTAGGAACACACACACACACACACACACACACACACACCAGCTATATTTTACTTTTAGGAACACACACACGCACACACACACACCAGAAAGTCGATCTGAGATTACTGATTGCAGAGCGTTCTTGTTGGTAGAATCAACTGAGCTCCATGGTCTCAAGTAGTGGAGACTGTGGACAGACCCAGGATCCTTCCGGGCGGAGGACACGCCCCAGTCACGGAGAGAATAGGACCGCCGGCACCACCGACCCCCGAGGACCCTTAGACCCTCTAGGGGAGCAGACCAAGGCCCAGAGCAGCCTGTGCACCCCGCTCACCTCCCAGGGGGACCAGGCACCTGAGGACAGGCTGGGCTCTGCAGTTTGGAGGTTTGCCCACGTGAGTATATTGGCTGTTTAAAAGCACTTAAATACAGTAAACAATTGTTAGGGAAATAAAAAGCTGGGGCAGGAGGGGTTGTCAGGGGATGGGGGACGAGGGTGCTCGGGGGCCCTGCGTGTGAGTACTGCCTGCTTTCCCTGAGGGGCCACGGGGAGGCGCAGACGTCAGGGCAGTGAGGGGCCCACGGGGACAGCTGCTCACAGAGGCCGTGGGGGCTGAGGGGGACCGCTGGGCTCACCCACAGGGGCCTGGTCACTGGTGAGGCCAGGATGAGTCGGGGCCCTGCCCTGCCCCTCCACCCCGGGAGGTGGCTGCTTCCTACCTGTGCTGTTTCCTTGGAAGACAGTCACCGTCAAGTTCTGTGGAGGGTCTGGGGCAGAGAGAAGTGGGCCATGTCAGTGGAGAAGGCTGGGTGGGCACTGGCCCTCTGTCCCCAGAAGCTGCATAAGTGGGGAAAGGGTGGAACCCAGCACCCCATATATAAGGTCCTGAACCCCCATCCCCACTGCCCTCAGGACCCCCTCAGGGACCCATGCGTCCTGGCCCAGCTCTCACAGGACACATTGAGGTGGACAGTCCTCGCTGTGGTCACTCTGGTCCCCGTCAGGGACACCTGACAGGTGAGATTGGTGCCGTGGTCCTGAGGCCGTGGAGTTAGGGTGATGGTTGAGTGGGGGGTCCGTGGGTCCAGGGAGGTGAGGGCGGCTGACGTCCAGGAGAAGGTGGGGGGCGTGCCCCGCTCACAGGCCCAGGGCGCAGAGCAGGTCAGGTTCTGGGGGCGGCCACACTCCAGGGTCTCCGGGATGAGGAGGTGGGGCATGTGGGTCAGGGCTGGTGAGGACAGGGGTCCCCGCAGATCAGGAGGAGGGGCCTGGGTGTCTGGGCCCTTAGAGGAGCTCAGGCGTTGGTCCAGCTCCTCCCTCTGAGCCCCAATGTGAGTTACCCCAACCCCACCCAGAAAGGCATATCTCACCCCTGCCTGCCCCGGGACCCCCGTCAGCTCCCTGGGGCCTCCCCGGAGGCTCCTTACCCGTCACATGCACGGAGAGCAGGGTAGAGATGTAAGTATATCTCACATCATTCCCCCTCTCTACCCGAAACAGGTATTTTCCTTCGTCTGTCTTCCTGACATCTGTGATGTCCAGGGAGCAGTTGTAGGCCCCGGGGTCCCCGAGGAGGTGGAATCGGCCCTGAGTCTCCTCCTGCACTTTTCGGTCTGGGTTGTTTGTGGCCACTGGAGCATCTTGGGTTGCATCAGCGTCTTCCAGGAACCAGTAGCCATAAGCCGGGGTAGAGTCAGTCCAGCCATCCTCAGGGTAGGAGACATCGCAGGGCACGTGCACGCACAGGCCCTCCTGCACCGTCACGGACTCCTGCACTCGCAGCTGGTAACCCCAGAGGGACCCCCTCCAGCCCTCAGCCCCCTCCCGCCACCAGAGCAGGGCCACCGTCAGCAGCAGCGGAAACATGTCTGGGTTGGCGGGGCCAGCTTCCCCTGGGGAGTCTGTTTCTCCGGGTTTGTCTCTCAGGAACTAAAAGCTGCAAAATCAGAGGAGGCCCCAACAGGAAGGGGAGAGTGAGGTCAGGACAGTGACCCTCCTCGGGGGAGGAGCTTCAGGGCCGACAGCGCCCCCACCCCAAGCCATCCACTCCTGGGAACCCCAGGTGGAGGTGGGGAGGCAGGGGGCGCCTCTCCAAGTTCACGCCCCATACAAGGCCTGAGCCCCCTCTCCTGCCTCCCTGTCTGTGCCCTTCATCTCCAGGGTCATTTCCTACAAAGTGAAAATGTGTCCCTTCTGGCCAGACCCCTTGAGCACAGGCTGTAGATGTCTGTGGAAGCTGGTCCTCCCAGGGAAGGGACGTGGGGCCATGAGAGATGGGGCGGCTGGGGAGGGGGAGGCCGACGGTCCTCCCTCCCACAGCATCCACGTGGTGGGCAGCCCCCCTGCACACGAGGTCACACATTCAATAGGGAGACAAGTGACCAGCCCGCGATGAGACAGGAGCCCTGGTGAGGCACACACGGCCAGGCGTGGGGTCGCTCCCACCAGGCTGGAGGCTGAGTCTCAGGAGGACTGGGCAGCGGAAGGCTTGGGCCGTGGAGGCGAGGACTCCGGGGACGTCGCGGGGAGCCTGGCCGTCGTGTTCTCTGGGACACTGTGAGTCTCTGTAGGTGGGGGTTGGTTAGAAAAACTGCAGAAGGAAAGGGGCAGATTTCACAAGGGAAACTTCCCCCTGGGTGGAGGCTGCTTGGGTTCTGGGGTGCATTTCTTCATCGCTGAATCTCGCGGGACCCCCACTTCTCATTGCTCCGGGGCATGGCAGATCTGCCAGGTGCGGTGCAGGCTCTGCTCCAGGAGTCCGGGTGTGCAGGAGACCCAGAGCAAGGAACGCCAGCCGGGCGGCTGTCCACACTCAGGAATGACCGCACAGCCGAATTCACAGAAGGCAGTTTTTACCTGGGAGGCTTGGGGCTGGGAGAGGTTGTGGCAATCCTGGGAGCTGGTGCCCCTTAGACCTAGGTTCAGTTTTCTTGAAACATTTTTTTGCGGGGGAATACAAGACACGTACAGAGAAATGCCCCCACAAGAACAATTCGGTGATTTGACACAAAGTAAGGCCGTCCTAGAAATGGAATGCTGCCAGCTCCCAGGCTTGCTCCTGGGTCCTGCATCCCTGCTGCCACACCCCACTCCCTCGCAAAGGAGCCCCTAGCCTCATCTTAATGTAATTGTCTCCTTGCTCTTCGTGGTTTTATCGCCAAGCACTCTGCCTTGAATACTAGAGCTTTGCGTGTGTTTTTAAGACTTTGCGTGCCTAGAAAAATTAGTCTGTTTTCTTCCATTCATCTTCATGAACAGCCCATGCTGTTATCCCCTTCCCAGAAGCATTACCCATAACCCAGGTCAGCTGGAACTACATGTCCCAGAATCCCTTCCTTATTGCTTCCGGGTTAAAGGTGGCCAAGGGGCAGGGAGAGGCTGAAGCGGTCACCTCAAGGCTCTGGGGGTCAGTGGAGGGGCAGGTCTCCCCATTGCTGCTGGCCCTTCAGCTCACCTTGCTGATGTGACCTCACAGCTGTTCAACTGCTGGGAAGCAAGGGAGGTCCTGGGGAGAGCCACCTGCTGGACCTCAGGGCACAAGGACCATCGAGCCCTGGTACATGGATTGGTGACCCAGGTGGACACAGGTGACCCAGACAGAAGTTTATAGTGACATGCAAAGGACCCAAGAAAACAGCATCCCTCATATTCCTCTCCTACTGAGACACTGTCCCAGGATCTCCTTGACCAGACAACTAGGGCTGTTTGCCTGTACACAGAAGCCCCATCTTCAGTGACCACCCAGTACTGCTGTTCACAGGGATCCCTGCCCACGGGTGAAAAACAAATGCCGTGGAATACAGACCACTGGGAGTACTTGATTAGGGGGCAAAGCTGTTAAATCTGGTATCCAGTAGGAACCATGTTTTGCATTAAAAACTGTATAGACTTAACAAGGTAACTCCTGAGTTGCAGGAAGATAAGACCCTGAAGGCGAGTCCCTGGCTTCAGAGGGCTGAGACTGGGGCAAGAGAGGAGGTCCAGAGATGGAGAGCGGGGCATGCAGAAGACAGGTGTGGCCACAGGGTGTGTGCCACTGACCGCGGTGTCCCATATGTTCCTCTGGACTCCAAGTCCACGCCTCAGTCCTGTCTTGAGAAGGAGGGACACCCACTTTGGCCTCTCCACCCTGCTCCCCAAGAGCTTCCACACCTTCAGAGCCAACATGGTGTCCGATCAGAGAGCCAGCCACTTGAACTCTAACTCCAGGCAGGGCGGGACAGCTCAGCCCCACCTGGAACTTGGGGGCCCATCACCGGACTTCCCTGGAGAGGGACAGGCCTGCTCCCCTGGTGTAGTAGGTCCAGGTGAGGCTGTAGGTGAGCAGGAAGCCAGGCTCCAGGAGGGCCCCTCTGATCAGGGTGAGGACCAGGGGCCAGCAGCCCTCCTGCTTCTCTGTCACACATCTGCAGGAGGGGGGGCTTCCTGGAGAAGGGGAGGGGGTGACCTTCTCTCCCCAGGCCCCCCCAAACATGGGACCAGGCTGCCCACCCCCAGCGCCTGTCCTGCAATTCCCTCTGCACAGAGAGGCCTAAGGAACCGGGCTGGGAGCCCAGCGGTGCTGAGCCCGGCAGGTGACTTTCCCGCCCTCTGCAGCCCCCAGTGGCTGCCATCAGCCTCGCAGATTAGGTGCCGTCGCTAGAACAGAGAGGGAGAGGGAGTACGCGCAGGGATGGGGAAGAACGGGGGAGGAGCATCTCTCCCTTTCCTCCCACTCAGAAACGGAGGACCAGACTTTCTGACCCATGCTCATACATAAACAAATCCAGGAGTCCAAAATGGCTGAAAGACCCTGGAGGGGAAGAGGCAGAGTGGGATGGGAAAGAGGTGGGGTGTTGGTGGTATGAACACGTGGCAGAAAGGTGTCTCAGGCTGAGGAGTGGGTGCGCAAAGGCACCGAGATGGCCTTGCAGAGGAGCGGGACTGCGGTCATCTCTGGGGCCTGCCAGGGTGGACCTGGAAGGGTCTGCGTGTGGCGAGCTGAGGAGCTTATCCCGAGGGTGCAGGGAGCCAGGGGGGGTGGGGGTGGGGGTATGGCTCTGATCAGGGAAGGGGCACGGTGGGCTCTGGGTCCGGAAGCCTTTCTAGGCCCGTGCTGTGTGGGGCATGATGTGAGGGGAGACACTGGAGCCCGGGAGGCTGGGGAAGAGGAAAGGTCAACGGTCAAGGCCATGTGGATGGAGGGGAGGAGACAGGACAGAGAAGGCCTGAGGAAGGGAGGGATTTGGGACCTCTTTAGGAAGTGATGTTTATAGGACTCACTGACTCATGAGCGGGGTGGGTGAGAAAAGGAGTGTGGCGTAGGTCAGGGGGTCCTGACTAGGTAACTGAGGGGCCACGTGCAAGAGGAAGCTCGAGGTACAGGTCTGGGGCTCAGAACAGAAAGGTTGGGGGTCAGCAGAGCTCAAAGCCGAGCCAGAGGAATGGGTGCATCCAGGGGAGGGCAGCCCCGGGTGGAGCTGTTGGGGAGAGATTGGAGCAACTTGGCCAGGAGAAAGTCTGCCTTGGGAGGGGACAAGGTAGAGAAGATCAAGAGAGTGGTGACGGCCCAATTTGGCAGTGGGTTTGGCAGCGAGGAGCTGACGGTGACCTGGTGGGAGTGGCAGGGAGGTGGCAAGAGGCGACAAGTCAGAATGGAGGGGTCCTGAAGACTGCACGGAATTTCTTAGGTCAGATTGAAACTTTTCTTATTTCAATTCTGATCTGATGCTCCTTCCCTGAGCTGGAAGAAACCCCATCTTCATCACAAACGTGAAAAGGAAGATTCTCCTACCTGGGCAAACTCCCCAGCAAACGATGATGGTCACTGACTATGGAGCATCTGGGATAGAAAGACACAGTTCCTATCCAGCCTTCATTTGTGGTGTGGACCTTGGCTTTATCCCTCAGGAGCAACAGACCCAGGAAGGGGTGGTGTGTGGTGACTGTCTCAGGCCCTCCCTGACCTGGTGTCTGGGCCATAAGCACCAAGCATCCCAGACTCTTGGTCCCCCTCCCAATGGACACGGTTGCCCTCGGCCACCCAGGCATTCTGACCCCACACTGATAGGACATGGTCACACCATGGGGAGTATCACCTGACAGGTGAGCTTGGTGTGGTGGGACGAGGGTGAGCCCTGAGGATCGGAGGGTCTCGGAACGTTGGCAGATCTGTCCCCCTTCTCACCGGTCCATGGGGTGGTGTAGGTGATATTTCTAGGGTAACTGGATTCCGGCATCTCTGGGACATGGACCTCAGGTGTTTGGGTCAGGGCTAGGGAAGGGAAAAGGGCTGGCTTCGGTTTCAGAATTGAACCCCCTGTGCTAGAGCCTCTCAGGGCCCTTGACTGCCTCCCATGACCTTGGAGAAGAGACTCCTTTTCTGGGACTTTACCCTGCCTGCCACAGTCAGGAGCAGCTTCTTATTTATGTGACTGTATACTCAGAAGAGCGCCGCTATCACCCTCGCTACATCTCTGATGTTCAGGGAACAGGTGTAAGTCTGGGCATCACAAGGGAGGTGGAATTGACCCTGCGTCTTCTCCTGCACTTCCTGACTGGGGTGTTTGTAGCCAGAGGCGCACCCCATCCTGGAACCAGCAGCCATGAGCTAGGTCAGATTCCATCCAATAATACTTGGGGTAGGAAATGGTGCAGAGCCTAAAGCCACACAATCCCTCCTGCACTGTCAGCAGTTCCTGCCCTTCAAGGTCTTATTCTGGACCCTGAGTCAAAGCCCCTGGAGAGAGGGAGACTCACACTCCACCCTCACTCCCTGCCTGGGGCCCTTCTGGCTTCTGGTCCCCTCACCTTCCACAGCATGGACCGTACCAGCGCACCCAGCAGCAAAGGCATCTCTAAGCCATCAGCAGGCACTGCCCTGGGACAGCCTGGTCACAAGAGTACCTCAGTATGGGAAGAAGGGTTGGAAGAAACAAGAGTAAACCACAAGAGGAAGCCAGCGGGTATGAACAGGAGAGTAATCGTAGGCCTAAGTGCGACTTCAGACCCACAGCTGCCAGAGATGGGGAGGTTCTTGGAGATGCGCCATTCCCACTTCCCTACTCTGCAGGACTCAGTGAAGTCAGGAGAAAGCCAAAGACCTCCAAAGGTCATGCTGGCTGACGTGTCTTTCACACTTGTCAGGGTTTATGAAAACTGGCATTATTTCTACCTTGAGCATTCAGAAGGACTTGCCAGTGAATTTTTTCTCTGGAAAATGATGCTTTCTACTGAATCAATTCCTTTATGGATTCAGGGCTTTGGGGATTTTTCCTGTCTTCTTGAGACAGTTTCAGTATGTTTTCCTTCCCATTTTATGGATTATCTGTCTTTTGGTATGTGGATGTACTTTTGTTGGGTGTATTTTTTAGAGTGCAATTTCTCAGTAATAGGGTATGTGCATATCTGGTTTCAATAGGCATTTCCATTTCTCCACAGTGCTTACAAATTTACATTCCAATCGCGAGTATAGGAGAGTTCCAGTTGTTTCCATTCTGGACAGTACTTGGCATTTCCAGTTGTGTTTTATGTTTGTTTTTGTTTTTTCCTTTGTAACCATCCCGGAGGTTAGCAGAATTTTTGTTGTGGGTTTAATTTGCACGTCCTTGATGCTTAAGCCTAAGAGTTGTCTCTTCAGGAGTGAAGGGCGTAATAGGGGTTGACTCTCTGTCCTTCTAGAGCCACAAGGACAGCGAAAAAAGTGGACCCTGAAATCCTTCTTGTCCCTCTCCTCGGTCTTGTGTCCAGGAGCTGGGCACTCAGTATCTCAAGCTCCAAATTCTCCATGGGTCACCTATTGCACTCAGTGTCCTGGGTGTCCTGGTCCCACACTCACAGGACACCTGAGCTGGATGGCTTTCCATGGTCATGCAACTTCCAGGAAAAGTCACACATCAGAGTAGGTGGCCAAATTCCCAGGGGTGGTGACCTGAAAAAGGTGCCTGTCCAGATCCTTTATTTGCTATGATATAGTGAACTCTCCCCTCCTTCCAGACTATCCTGTATGAACAGGCTAGTTCATCCCGAACTCCAGACCGAACCAACTTGTCTGGGATGCGACGAAGGTGGCTCATCCCTAAGGGGATTCCTGTCCTCCCAAGACCGTGGCAGCCCTGGCAAGTTCCAGGCAACAGGGTGGTGGTGTCTGTGGCACTGAAACAGGGTTGGTTCTGGAGCTCAAAAAGTGCCCACCTCTGAGAGGGTCTGACCCCTCAAGTACAGGATCCAAGGCTCTGACAAGGAAGGCAGCCAGAGCCTGGAGTGGCGAAAATGTATGGTCCATCTAAAAGGATTTGGTTATGAGGAGACCTGTTGCCAGTGGGCTGTGATCCTCTCAGGCTTCTCTCTGCTTCCCCGTTCATCCTCAGAGATTTGTTTGCACGTCTGGCTGTCCCAATGGCCTAAGAGAATTAACGACAGTGAGACTCAAGGGAAGCCCATTGGGCCTAAGATCGAAGAGACCAAAGGGGCCAGTGGGGATGTGAAAAGAGCAGGGTTCCAGGATAGTATAGGGACTTATGCAGAAAGGTTGAGAAACGGGGTGGCAGGAACCCATGGTGGGGGGGTGGGGGAAGCATCAATTTCAGGAAGCAATTATTTAAAAAGTGAGAAGTAGTCATAATCCTATTTACTATTATACTTCAGGAAAAAATTTTAAATGTGTTTTCTCATAATTCCTTCTCATGATTTCTCATACTCCTAGGTATGAGGTGTACTTATCAAATATAATATTTAGATCTGGATCTTAGAAAAACCAGCAGACTTTCACTTACTCTTGAAAGTTGACTATCCACTCTGTGCCGGGCACCATCCCACACACGTAGTTACGTGGTGTCCCCAGTCCAGCCTATTACATCATCACACCAGGTCCCGCTGGAGGGCAGTGGGAAACCAAATCAGGGTCTAGAACAGGAGGGGACACGGTTGGTTCCCAGGGTGAGAAAATATCTATCTGGGGTGATGTTTGAAAGATTTCAGGGAGAGAAGGGAAGTGGAGGCCGAGTGGCCAGAAGGCTGGAGAGATGGTTGAAGTAGAAGAGGAAGAGGAAAAACCTGCTCCTGGACAGAGGTCTTAGGAATGTCAGGAAGGGAAGCTAACAGCCACTTTCAGAAAGGGAGGTTTATAAGACTCACTGGCTCACAAGGTGTGCTGTGTGAGACAGGGGCATCTATAGGACTCCCAGAATCCTAATCTAAATGATGGAAGTTCACCGCCAAGAAGGAGCAAATGCAGTTGTCTGGGGCTCAGATTTGACTGGGGTGGTCAGAAAGGTGTGGGACCTCCCGGGAGACCCAAGGGGAGGTATGCAGACAGCAGAGAGGGCCCAGGGAATGATAGAACATACACAGAAAAGGCCCCTGGGAAGGAAGAACATGAGACAAGGCCGGAGATGCAGAGAGGAGCCTTTAAGGAGGGCTGCCAGGGAACTAGGGAGCGACCAGGAAGAAGAGGGTGTTGTCTCTTCTCTGACCTCAGGCCTCTGCAGGTTCCAGCTGTACTCTGAATCGGGTGGCACACCGCACCCCACCCCTGCCCTTCGCTGGAATATGCTGCTGGCCAGTTTCTGAGAGGCATCTAGAACACACAGATTTGACAGCCCCCGCCTCCGCGTTGCAGCAGGGAGGTGGTGTCAACCTCACCCTCCCAACCAGGAGTCACTGACATGGGGAAGAAGGCAAGACGAACTCCCTTCCTGTCCCATGGTAGTTTCCAGAATCCAGGCACACATTCACAAAGTTCCGACCCCCGTCTCATTCCCTCTGCCCACACAGACCCAGGAGGCCTGGTCCATCCCAGGAAACAAGACAGAGAGTTCTCTCTCATGCCAACTCTGTGGAGTCCACCCAGTGGTTCCAGGGCAGCAGAGTGGACACAAGCACTGAGCCATCTGGACTCCCTGGACCCAGGGATCTGGGAGAACCTCTGACTACAGGATGGTGGAGGAGGGGTCTCTCAGAGGGGGCTGGCAGGCACAGGCCAGGCTCCTGGGGACTCTTGGGATTGCAGTATGTCAATGACAGATGTCTGCATCAAGGCTGTGGAGGTGGGAGGGATGATCTGAGCACCAGAGGGGACAGCCAGGCTGTAATAATCAGAGCGGCCTCTGCCTCAGGCCCTGAACATCTCAACTTCTGAATCCTAAAAGGGCCCCATAAGGCCAGATCCATCCATGGCCCACCCACCTCCTCCCTTTTTGGCTCAGGACCCTGTATTCTATTTACCATAATGAAAATCAGAGTCACCCTGTCCCATAAGTAATTCTGGGACCTCATACACTGGACTCCCTTTCTGAGGATTCTGAAGGTCACAGACCCAACCAATCATACATACGACAAAGGAAAAACAGTTGCAGGGCTCAGATCAGGGAGCAAAAGTTCAGTATGAACAGTGCATTAGTTATCTATTGCCACATCACAAATACCTCAAAACTCAATGGCTTAAAATGACATTTACTGCCTCACAGTTTCTTTGGGTCTGGGACTGGAGGGCAGCTAAGCTGCACCCTATGGCTCAGGGTCTCTCACAGGCTGTAGCTGGGATGTCAGGAAGCTGTATCATTTCAACTTCTTCACTGGCTGTTGGATGAAAGCTACCCTCGATTCCTTGCAAGATGGGCCTCTCTGTAGGGCAGGCTCTCTGCATGTGAATCAGGAAGCAGCCTAGGTAGGGCCTCAGCTCAGCCAGCAGGAGTGTTGCTGCCCCTGACCCAGAGCAGCTGTGAACCAGGCTCTCCATCCTGGAAATGCGTGAGTGGGTGAGACGTTTCCCAGGACTTGAGGCCTTTGATGAGATGGAGACAAGAGTGAGCTGACAGGCCCTGTCCCCTCCTTCCAGGGTGCAGGCTGGTTCACCTGCTTTTCTCTCTTGGCCCACACTGGCTCCCTCAGTCTGAGTTCGGAGGCTGAGGCCTCTATACCCTGAGGAAGGTCTGACAGAACGGGGGATAAAAATAAAGACAAGGCAGTTGGGGGGCAGCTACCCTTATGGCAGAATCTGGACTTTATGAGCACCCTTCAGGAGAAACACTCACAGATCAAATCCCCTTCCTCAGTGTCTGACAGAGCCGAGCCCAGTGGGTGAACTCCCTTCCGCACCAAGTCTGTCCAGGGCAGCTCTCAGTCCCCCAAGTCTGAGCACTGGGAGGGGTGGGGAGTGCTGCCAGCCACAGGGACGGCCCTTAGGGATGCACCATCTGAGGCCTGGCACACAGCCACGTGATGGAGGCAGAGGGAGATGCACGCTTCTACCAGACGCTGACCCCTCAGGACTGCAGCTAAATGACCCTGCAGGGAGCAAGGCCTGTGCAGGATGGAAAGCAGGGGCCTCCAGTGCAGTCCCAGAGCTCTCCTGGACTCTCCAGGTCCCTGGGTTTGGGTAGGGGAGAGTTGTCTGTGCAGTCCTGGTTCTCCCTGCTGCTTGGGTCTCAGGGGTTGGGATCTCCACACCTCTGCACTTCTGGATTGGGAGTGAAGGGTTTAAGTTTCTGGACCCTTCCATCTAAGAGGGTCTGGGCCTCCAGGCCCATGGAACTGAGTCTCTATGACCCTGGGCCCTGGGACTTCTGGGTGTCAGGGGTCTGAGCCTTTGGACCCCTCAGTCTCGGAAGTCGGGGTCTCTAGGGGCTCCCGGTCCCGTCAATACCTCTCTCACCTGCCCTCCATCCTCGAGCTCCACCTCCACGTGAAAGGAAGTATGTACCCAGTTCTGGTGGTGCCAGCCCAGTGGCTCTCAACCTCACTCACTAACCCAGAGCCAGGCGCACGTGCAGAGACTCCTCCTCACCCCAAAGTAACTGACAGCTAACACGCGGGCAAGGAACTCAGCTCACTCGGCTCCCCTTGCCCATCCCACTCGCTCACGCGCACTTTTACCATCCCTGCCGGGAAAGCGCAGATGCATTGCCCTCGGAATCCCTGCGCTGCGCGTGCGTTATCCCCTCCATTTACACCCCTTACCAACCCCCCACTTCCGCCTTCAATTCCCACCCGCAATCCTAAAGGGTTAAAATCATTTGCTCTTTTAAAGTCTATGATAATCCCACAAACTCAGATAACCAGAATCCAGACAGTTCGCCTTTTATGCGTTCTGCAAGCTGACAGGGCACTGCCACAGCAGAAAAAGGGACACACGGGTCGGTCGCACCCCAAGCCTGTGCGCAGGCGCAGAAAGGAAACAGGGCAGTGCGTTTCGGAAGCGGTAGGCAGAGCAATAGAAGTGACCGCAAGACTGCTGGGAGTTGCAGGCCAAACCGGCCCAGTAGCCGCAGAGGTTTCAGGAAGAGAAGCTGCTTGGGATTCTGGGAGTCGCAGGCAAGAGAGCTCCAAGGCCTTATGGGAATCGTAGTCTCTGGCGTCACTTCCGTGCGGGCTTCCTCTCGTTAGGCAGTTTGTACGTCCCAGGGCCGCGTTCTGTTCAGGTGAGTATTTACTCGCGCCGCGGGTTGACTCATGAGTCCCTGCTCCTTGTTGCGGTGCCGTGTGAGGGTTGAGCATCTCCGGGGATGGTGACTCTAGCCTCTGTGATTTCCTAACGCCTGTGTCCCAGCGGCCTTTAGTCCAGGATCCCCGCTGTGGACCCTGAGATCCGGCCTGTCAATTGCCCGCCCACCCCCTCCCCCAGGTCGAGGGCCCACCGTCTCCCTGCTCCCCTTGCCCCCTCAGTTGAATACTTCCGGGAGGCCCCTGCGCCTAGACCCTCTGGCCTGATAGATCCCATACAGTCATCCTTCTGACAAGACTGCAATCCGAAGGCATCCCTGGGGTCCGCGTCTGAACGCATTTATTATTCCCTCATCCTACAGTTACTGAGTGCCAAACCCTGTGCGAGGTGGGGGGACACAGTGCTGGACGAGGCGGACCTGTCTAACGGCCCTGCCTTTCAGCGTGCTCACAGTACAGCGGAGGAGACAGGCCTGTTACCATGACAGAGCCGTGGTCAGCCTGGGATGGAGGCATACCAGCAGTTCTACCAGCCCAGAGAAGGCCCCTGATCCGGGCTGCGGTCCATAAAGTGTTAGAAGGGAGGATGCTTAACAGGCATTTCAAACCTGACATGTCCGAATGGAATTCCTGGTCATCCCCTTTGATAAAAGGGCCCCACCACCCTCCCGGGTGCTCTGGCCAAAACCTCCAAGTCACTCTTCATTCCTCTTTTCTAATCAGCTCACCTTCCCTCCGAATCCAAGTGTTTTGCAAGTCCTATGGACTCTCCCTCCAAAATAGATCTAAAATTCCACCGTTTCTTCCTATTTCCACTGCCACCACTCCCGTCCAGGCCACCGTCTTCACTCACTAATTATTGCCATAGTCTCCTCATGCCTGCCTGCCTCCATCCTTATCCCTTACAGTATGTTCCCTACACAGCAGCCAAAGGGATCCTTTTGACATTTAAATCAGATCATATCCCTTCTCTGCTCAAAACCCTCCCATGGCTCTCATCTCTGTCCAAATAAAATTCAAACTCCCTATCATGGCCTATGAGTTTCTGACGACCTGCACAGACTCATCTTCTGTCAGGTCTTCCTCCTTCAGGAGGCAGACTCCCGGGATTGGGTGACTGCTGAATCAGGGTGGGAGGAGAGATGAGTCCCGGGTGACTTTGTGTCCTGTCCTGTGGAGGAGCTAGGGGGAAGGGGTTGGTGCTCTGAGGAGACAGGAAACAGCTGGGCAAGAACAGGTTTCTGTCTGGGGAAGTGTAGCTGGTCAGTTTGGACATTTGGGATCCGAGAGAATGTCTAGCTGGGATCCTCAGGAGGAGCATTTGAGGACCAGCCTGATGGACATCACAGTTCAGAGTCACCCACAAGGAGAATGGGCTGGGCAGGACCGAGAACCATAAAGAGGGGTCTCCGAGAGCCTTGGAGACTCAGCAGGAGAAAAACCAGGACAGCAGCATGGTGGTGGTGATGGAGGTAGGGGGCGGTTCAAGTCAAAAGCCAGAGGAGAAAATCTCAAGGGAGGAGGACATCCCTGATGGTGCTGAGAGCTGCTTGCTGGCCCAGTGACGGGGAAGAGGACTCAGGGCAGAGGGAAGAGCCAGTGCAAACACCTTGAGGTAGCTGTGCTCTGGGGTTTGAGAGCAGAGGCCAGCCAAGTGGAAGGAGAGTGGGAGATGAGGTCAGAGGCAATGGGGGCAGGATTGCACAGGGCCTTATAGGCCGCTAGCTTTTCCTAAAGTGGGATGAGGTGCCTGGGAGGGTGCAGAGGTGACTCTGGGCCCATCCCACTGGCTGTTACAGGGAGAATTGTGTGTGTAGGGGAGGGTGAGGCAGCGAGACCACTGAGGAGCCCCGGGTGATATTCCAGGAGAGAGATGGTGGCTCAGGTGAGGGCGGCAGCTGCAGAGATGGTGGGAAGTATTGGCTTCTGGATCTGTTTTGAAGCTACAGTCAGGATTTGGCACTTGGGGTTTGAGGTCTGAGGATGCCAGGGGCATCCTCATAGCATCCTCAATGGGACGTTTGGAGGAAAGGTCAGGATGGGACACTGCACTCCGGAGTCACCCACGAGGCAGTGGAGAAGAGTGATGAGAGAAAGCAGCCCAGGGTCCTGAACCCCGAGGCTTCCGGCCTGAGCAACCTAACTTAATTCTGGGTATCATCTGCTTGTCTCTCCCTCTCTAAACACCCTCCACACACACACACAAACCAGTTCTTGGGCTCATTCTCTTCTTGGTGCATAAAGGGTGTAATCCAAGAAGGCTTCCTGAAAACAGCAGACTCCTTACACCAGAATATATATATGACCCCGCACACCCCTGATGAAGCCTACTTCACCAGCACAAGCCTGGCTCTGGCTCAATTTGTTGCAGAGGAGCTATCCAGGCAGCCTTCCCGGAGGCAACGACCTCACAACCCGGGGTCCACGGGTAACCCGCCTGCCCTCTCTCCCCATCCAGGAGAAGCCCGCCCGGCCCCCGCGATGCCCGCCCCGCAGTGCGCCTCCTGCCACGCGGCCCGCGCCGCCCTCCGCCGCCCGCGCTCCGGTCAAGCCCTGTGCGGCGCCTGCTTCTGCGCGGCCTTCGAGGCCGAGGTGCTGTACACGGTGCCGGCGGGCCGCCTGATGCCGCCCGGCGCCGTGGTGGCCGTGGGCCCCTCGGGCGGCAAGGACTCCACGGTGCTGGCGCACGTGCTGCGCGCACTGGCGCCCCGCCTGGGGCTGTCGCTGCACCTGGTGGCGGTGGACGAGGGCATCGGCGGCTACTGGGACGCGGCGCTGGCGGCCGTGCGGCGCCAGGCGGCGCGCTGGGAGCTCCCCTCACCGTGGTGGCCTACGCAGACCTCTTCGGCGGCTGGACGATGGACGCCGTGGCCCGCAGCACAGCCGGCTCCGGCCGCCGCCGCGCCTGCTGCACCTTCTGCGGGGTGCTGCGCCGCCGCGCGCTGGAGGAGGGGGCGCGCCTCGTGGGAGCCACGCACATCGTGACGGGTGAGCGCGGGCGCGGCGGGGCGTGTGCCCAAGAGGCAGAGGGGGGCTGGGTGTGCCCCAGGTGGAGGACCCCGGTGAGGAGAAGGGGCTCAGCGTGCCCCCTGAGGTCCCCGGTGCCCGTCCCTGGGGTGGGCGTGGCACGCTTTTGAGTTACCGCTTCATCTTGGTCCACACGCACTGGCAGATAGAGGGGTGGAGGGCCACACCCTGGGGGCTGGGGCTGGGGGTCTCTGCAGTTTTTCAAGCGCGACGTCCTTTGTGTCGCCCTTCACAGGTGGGAGGGAGTGTAGTCTGGTCCGTGGGCGCCTCTTCTCTGGCGCCTCTCCTGGCCGCTAACTCGCTCTCTCTCCCAGCCACTGCTTCAGCGAACACTTACTGGCACTTACTGCGTGCCAGATACAAGCTAGTAGCCGAGCGCAGGCCCTAGCCTGGGCTTCCTCTTTTATACCGCGGGCATATTAACAATATCTAGGTCCCAGAGTTGCTGGGAATTGGATGAGTTATGTGCGAGGCCCTTAGACTGCAGCCTGAAACACTGGACGTTATACAAACGTTTGCCCTGAGGAGGGCGGCCAGGACAGCCAGCCTCCGCCCCTGCCCACCTCTCACATACTGATGACAGGCGGATGAGCGCCGCTAAGGAAGATTACACCGACTGCGAGTTGGTGACAGCAGGACCCAGAGCAGGGAGAGAGGTGGGCAGCAAGGAAGCGTTTCCTGAGCGAGCGGGGACCAGGCCCTTTGGCTTCTGTGCAGGGCGAAGTCGCTTTCAGCTGCGACGGAAATGGGGTTTGCGGCGCGAGGCGCTCTGTCTCTCGGCACAAGGTCTGGTCGGCCGCAAGTGGGTGGCAGAGGAGGGCACCCACGTTGCTCCGTGGGGCCCTGTGTGTTTCCCCTCCCCTCCCTCCCTGTGCCCCCCTTCAGCTGTAGCCGGCTGCCGCAGGCGACCGGGCGGCTGCATGGTCGGGTCACCCGTATGTGGCCGTCTCCAGGCCCCCTCCCCGGCTCCCCGGCTCCCCGGCTGGTTGCCCCACGGCGTCCCGGTGGGCAGGGGCAGGGGGCCTCCACGACCAGCCGCGCCTCGGGGCCGGGCCTCACCTGCCGCCCTCTCTCCCGCAGGCCACAACGCGGACGACATGGCGGAGACCGTGCTCATGAACTTCCTGCGCGGCGACGCGGGCCGGCTGGCCCGGGGCGGGGGCCTGGGCTCGCGGGGCGAGGGGGGCGCTCTGCCGCGCTGCCGCCCGCTGCAGCTGGCCTCGCAGAAGGGAGGTGGTGCTGTGCACACTTCCGCCGCCTGGAGGCTACTTACACTTCTCCGGGTGCGTGTGGCGCCCGAGGCCTTCCGCGGCCCACGCGCGGGCTGCTCAAGCTGCTGGAGGCGGCGCGGCCGTCGGCGGCGCTGGACCTGGTGCACTCGGCGAGCGCCTGGCGCTGGCCCGTCCGCACGGCCCCCGGCCCCCGGCGCCTGCTCCCGCTGCAGGGCGCTGGCTAGCCGCGCGCTCTGCCAAGCCTGCGCGCTGCTGGATGGCCTGGACCGCGGCCGGCCCCGCCTGGCTATCGGCAAGGGCCGCCGCGGCCTGGGCGAGGAGGCGCCGCCGCCCCGAGATGCGAGCCCTGCGGCGGGTGCAGAGCAGGGCAGCGAGTAAACAGTTTCCTGCGCCGGGGTGCGGGCGATGCTGGGGGAGGGAGCCGGTTCCCTGTGGCCCTGCGGAAGCTGGGGACGCGCGCCCGCTGCGGCTCGGGAAGAGGCGGCTGGCGCCAGAGCCCTGCGCCTCAGAGAGGAGGGGACCGAACAGTTTTCCATCCCGGAGCCAGTGGAAACTAGGGAGCAGCTTGTCCAGCGCCTCTGGGGTGTTCTGGGCTGCTTGGGCTGGACCTCACCCTTCCTGAGCGCCTGCTGTGTGCCTGGTTTCATGTTTGCCTGGAGTGGGATGAGCAGAATCTGTGACCTGAGGCATTGACCGAGCCCAAAGCTTCCCTTGGAGTCTGCTCCGCCACCAGCCTCACCGTGACCTGGTTGGCCCTGCTGAGGCCCCCTAACCAGGCCGAGGCCACCTAGCTGGAGAGCGTCTGAACTGGGGGGTCGCACCTATCTGGCTTTTCAAGACAGTGGATTGGCCCCCTACCCCCTGCCCCCACCCGAATCTCCCCTGGTGTCTGTGTGATGGGCAGGGAGCAGCTGGTGGCTCCGCAGACCTCGGATCCTGGGGACAGAGCTGGGTGGGCCTGGGTCAGTGACTTTTCCTCCTCAGAAAATGGAATCAGAGCCCCTGATCTAAGCAGTTGTACTTGATAAAGTGCTCACTATATGGGGGCCCATGTCATTGTTCATAGTTAAGGCCGAGCCACCAGGGGGCCCTGGGTTTCAGGGTTGCTGTCCTCCCTGCCCTGGAAGGTGTGAGGCCTAAGAAGCTTCCTGCTGGACCCCTTGGTGTTCCCAGTCCCACCTCCGAGTTTTGCTCGGCTGGTCCCTTGTCAGGAACGCCCTCCTCTCCCAAAATCCTCCAGGGTCCTTCCAGAAGACTTCTTGATGCTCTCCTCCCACCCTCCCCACCCCAGGACACAGGAGCCCCCCAAGCCCCAGCCCCTGTGTCCTGTCCTAGTGTGGCCAGTCACACTCTTTGGGTCTCCTATTTCCTAATTAGGTTGGGCTGGAGGGCAGAGACCAGATGCCCTGCCTCCCCCAGGAGTTAATTGAGCATCCAGTTAATTATTCATGCAGCAGATGCTTACTGTGCACGTCTGTGAGCCATGTGCCAGGTGCTAGGATTTCCACACCATGCTAGAAAGACTGCAGTGAGCAAAGGTCAAGTGGTGATTAATGCAACAAATAAAAATAAAGCAGGATAAGGAGAGGGAGACAACAAGAGCCAGTTTCCACAGGGGGTCAGTGCAAGGCCTCTTTGAGGAGGCGGCATTTGAGCAGAGACCTGAATAAAGCTAAGGAACAAATCATAAAACTATCTTGGAGAAGACTTTATCCCACAGGGAGGGAACTGCCCATGCAGAAGAAATCTGGGAACAGCAAGGAAGAGTGTCCAGAGCAGAGTGGGCAGGAAGAATAGCAAGAGACCAATGAGGTGGTAGCCAGGAGCAGGCCATGCAGGGTCTTGCAGAGGAGGGAAGGACTTGGATTTATTTTAAGAGTGATGGTAGAGCTTTTTGGCCAGAAGAGGTCAAGATCTGATTTCCATTTTCTAAAAATCATTCCAGCTTCAGGGTGAAGAATGGGCTGCAGGGGGCGCACCGTGATCAAGGCCAACGGGGGTCTTGGGGGTCTTGTGTGTCTGGCACCACGGGCCCCACTCCCTCGTCTGCTCAGGGATGCGGTGGGCTGGGTTTTGAGTTCCAGTTTTACAAAGCATGAACTTGGTGGCTCAGAGGTGATGGGGCTTGCCCAAGTTCACCCAGCTGCAAATCAGTGAAGGAGCTGGGGCCCTTGACCCTTTCCTATGCCTCCTGCTGGAAACCACGGGACCAGGGTCCTCGCAGCAGGTCAGCCACTGATTCGCCCATCGTGTGGCTTTGGCAGTGGGCTTTTTCCCTTCCGTTTCTCCCTCCACACCAGGAGGTGGGTGGGTAATTAGATTTCTGTTGTGGCTCACCACTATCCGATAGAAATATAATGTGAGCCATATGTGTAATTAAAATTTTTTTAATAGCCATATTTTTTGAGGGGTAGTAATAGACGAAACTTTAATATTTGACCCACTATATCCAAAATACGATTTTAACATGTAGTAAATATTAAAATTTTTTGAGATCTTTTACTTTCTTTTGTACTAAGTTTTTGAGATCCAGTGTGTAGATTACACTTACTGTCCATCTGGATTCCGACTCAACCACAGTTCAATGGCCTGTGTGACGCGTGGGCCACACAGGGGAGCTGGGGAAGGTGCTGTTCTCAGCCCTGGCCACATGGGGTCACTGTGCCCACACCTGAGCATCCAGCAGCTGCTGTGGCTTAGACGGAGCCCTGCTTTCTCCAGCCACCTCCTCCCTGGTCCCCCTGCTCAGAGCCAGACCCCACGGGCTAGAAACAGTCGGGCGGAAATCCTAAGGCCCCATGTGAACACTGGAAGCCTTTTACCTCAAGACCTGTTGTATTCATTCCATAAATACTTATTGAGCACTTGGTTATTGACAGTAGTGAACAAAACAAAGACCTGCCTTCATGGGAGAGGCCACAAAAGGAAAATAAATAGATGTCAGAGGGTGATAAATCAGAGGATGGACGCATGTAGGTGTAGTGTGAGCCCTGGCAATTGGGTTTTCTCTTTTCGTCATGCCAGCACCTTGAGCTTTGACCAGGGAAGCAGCCTCTTTAAAAAGGGCTATCTCAGTCAGCATCTTGCCAGCCACACGACTAGGTAACAGCCGGCCGCCTCCCGAACTGAGGTTCCTTTGCTTTAGAGATCCTGGTTGACTTGGGTAACAGACCTTTGGGGCCACTTGTTCTTTCTGCTCCGGGACTTTCAGTTTCTGCAGTGACGTTTTATTTCATTTTACGTCATTTTGTTTATTGTATTCACCGCTAGAGTGAGACTGAAACCCTAGGCCCCCATCCCCGACTCCAGTAAAAGCAGAACTCAAGCCCCGCACATACCCCATCGTCGCCCCCGACCCTGACCTCGCTGTGTGGCCCCAGGCGTGCTCTGTATTCCCCAGGTCCTGTAAGTAATAAACCTCTATTTTTTCCAAGTTTCCTGCTGGTTGCTGAGAACATCTTACAGTCATAGTAAGAACCACAGGGCTGGTCCAAACACAACACTGAGCCCGGCACAAAACAGTGGGGTAGACGGGAATATCCCCAAGAGGAGGGTGACATTTGAGCTTTGCTGGCAGAGCACCAGGGGTGAGGTGGGGAGAGAGGTCACAGGGACCAGATGACAAGCTTAGCTTTGGTTCTGAGATGGACGCCACGGAGACTTGAGCAGAGTGACAATGATCCTCTCTATTCACACAGCAGACATTTGCTGGGCCTCCCAGGGCAGTGAGGAAACGCCGCTGAGTCAGCTACAGTCCCTTCCCTCGACAGGCTCCCCGTCTGGTGGGGAGGTAGACATGGACACTGGCAAGTCAAGGCCCAGAGGGACACATCCCACAGTGGGGTTAGTAAGGGCACAGGGGAGCCCAGAGGTGGGGCGCCTGGCTCAGCGTGGGGCGTCACAGAATGCTTTCTGAACGAGGTAGTGTTTAAACCAGGACCCAGAAGATGAGTAAGAATGAGCACGGGAAAGGGGTGGGAAGGGGGCGAGGGCGGCAGACCGAGAGAGGAGCAGGTGCAAAGGCCCTCAGGCAAGGAAGCCCGTGAACCTGTGTTGACTGCCTGCTTTAGGGCAGGACAGGGAGGAGCTGGCACGGAGGCCGGGTGCCCGAGAAGGGTCAGCGTGCACTGCGCCAGGCAGACTTTCTGCTGGACTGACAGCGCAGCACACAGGGCCCGCTCCGAGGGTCAGAAAGTGCCTCCGGGAGCCATGGCCCCAAGGACTGCTGGAGGAGAAGTCCTAGGCCAGTTGGCCAGGGATAAGCCAAAACAGGCAGTGGCTAAGGGGTAGGGATGGTGGGAACAGGCGGGGGCTATGTAAGAAGCACTTACTAAGGACTGAAATCCTACTAAAATCTAGGGTGTGTTTTGTCAGCCTAAGAGTTCGTGCATAGAGCCCCCACAAGAGACTCTGTCCCAAACAGACTGCACAGAAATCAAGATGTTTGCCACTTAGGCGGTGGCCACCTAAGGAGAAAGCCCTAGTAAGCACAGAGGACAGTCCAGAAGTACTTCCTAGGCAGGAAACCCTTGTCTCCACGGAGGGGGTTTGCTGAGGACTGCGGTCTGTTTATTCCTCCTGACTGTGGCAGTGGGTCTGGGAGTGGAGGGGCAGGGCTGATGAGGCAGAAGTCCCCATCCCCTGGAGTCAAAAGCATTCTCCGCCACAGGGATTTGGAGCCCAGGCTCAGGCTGGGCGTCCCCAACTTCGGCTGTGTTTGCTCTCCCAGGACCGGGTAACTGGAGACTACTGTCAGTGTGAAGAGGTGATTTCTCCTGGATTCCTCATCTGCACAGAGGCCCTGGGTGCAGAGCTTCTGGAGCAAAGCTCTGTGAGAATACTCAGCCTGTTTTCATACATCCCCTGCCACCTGCCTGGCGCCAGAGGGGCTCCAGGGATTCAGCAGTGAACCTACTAGACAAGATCCTCGCCCTCCTGAAGCATCGGTTGGAGTGAGAGAGACATTTCTTCAGTCCATGAATGTTTACTGAGTAGCCACTGTGTGCCAGGGCACAGAAGCAGGTAAGGCAGGCCAAACCCCCTGCCCTGTCAGAGTGGGCACTCAGGTTGTGGGAGACGGACTGTCCATGTGAAAGAAAGCAAATAAAATACAAGGGACATTGCTCATTTAATTGTAGATTAATGATATCAAAATAAACTTAAAAAAAACACAAGGGACATCTGATGGTGATAAATGCCAAAGAGGGAAAAACAAACAATACCCAAGGAAGCAAACACCTAAAACAACTGCAGATTGAAATAAGGCACAGAGCGGAAACGGACAAGGGGCTGAGATAGAAACTGGAAGGGAATGCCTCCTCTAGAGAAGGTGGTCGTGAGCAGAGTGGCAGGAAGTGTGTCCCAGGCAGAAGCTACAGCAAAGTCAAGCCCTAAGGTGGGAAGACACCTGCCAGGTCAAGAAAATGAAAGGGGTGCACACTGGAGTGATGCGATTAGAGAAACACGTTAAGTCACACACAGAGAGCCTTGGAGGTATTTAGGTTTTATTGTAATTGCAGAGGGAAATCATGGATGGGTTTTAAGCAGGTTTTAACATGATACTGTTTTATGTTTTAAGAACACATTGGCTGCCAAGTGGAGAATGGACTTGGCACAGGGTGGGGGAGTCGGGGAAGTGGGAGTGGGCTCACATGTGGGAGCAGGGAATTCTGGATGCTGTGGCATCCGTCCAGGTGAGAGAGAAGTGTGGCTTGCATGAGGGTGGGAGAGAGGAAGGAGGTGGGTGGATTTGACGTCAAGTTTGGCACTAAGGTGTCAGGAATTGCCAAAGTGAGAGGGGGGAGCGAGAGAGGGACCACGGGAGAGGATGGTGTCATTTACTAAAAAGAGAAGACTCAGGGAAGGTGGGCACAGACTCACCTTCTCCCACTAACTAAGCAGGAATTAATAAAGATGGAGGGAGATGGGGTGGAGGTGTTTACTGGCTGTTGACCCGGCATGAGGGGCGCCCAGGTGTGCACACAGAGGGCGACAGAGAACAGGTGCTGACTCACATACGTCTGAGAGATTACCCAGAGAGAGTGTGTAACCAGAGTGACCCACGAGGTCAGCAGCAGAGGTGCATCGAGTCAGATGGGCTGGGGTTTGAATCTGCTTCCCATTTGCTCACCAGGCAGTGCTGGGAAGCTGACCTGATTTCTCCTGGTTTCCTCATCTGCATATTGGGAAGGATTGTGTGCACCTCACAGGGCCAATGGGGGAATTAAGTGATACACACAGAAGGGAAGGTACTAGAAAAATTGCCAACCAGGGCAACTGTTGGTTCAGGGACCCATCAAGAGAGAGGTGAGTCTGGCCATCCCACAGTCAGAGCACATGCTCTCACACTGGGCTTCTCCTGGGAAAGGGGGCCCAGCAGAGAGCTCCTGGATGATGTGGAAACTGATTTGGAAACCGAGTGGCATGGGGCTTAACAGCCAGAGGACCTGGGTTCCGATCCTGACCGGGCCACTTGACCGAGTGACTTGTCTGAGACCCCGTTTCCCCATCTGTGGTGTGGTACTAATGAGTCTCTAACGTCATAAAGATGATGTGAGAAACAGAAAATGAAAAAAAAAAAAAGGACACAATAAACACCCAGGACAGTATTTAAAAAAAAAAAAGATGATGTGAGGATTACCTGTTTTGATGTTTGTAATCTGCCCAACTTTTATTATAAGGGGAGACAGACATTCAATGACACAGGGACTCAGGAGCCCTGGGGAAAGAGGACCCCCTTCCTTTACAGCCCCCAGCCTCCATGGGCCGGAGACCACCTCCCCCAGGACCGTTCCCACGGTGGCCCCCAGGCCCCCATCTCCATCCGAAGGGCCCACCTCTGAAACCACAGGATCCCACACCCCGTTCCCTGGCTGCAGGCTCCTGAGCTCCCAGAGCTGGGGGCGCTTCTGCCATACCTCTTTTTCCACCTGAAAGACCCCCTGACCCCCTCAGGAAGCCTCCCCACTCACAATACGCCCTCCCGTCTGTACTTCCTCCCCGCCAAGCCTGCCTCTTAACCCCACTGTCCCCACAACGTCCTAGGCTCCTTGTGTCTTAACACCCCTCCATCCCAGCCCTACCAGGCCTGCTCTTTGCTGGAGAAAAACAAAACAAAAATAAACGCACCCGGCGGCCCAGCTGACGCTCTGTAAATCCCTCGTGGCCCACTTCACCTGGGCACCTTCTCCCCGGCCCCACCTGCCCACGCGCCCCTGGGATGAGCTGGCTTGGGTCTCCGGCCCTCCCTCCACTTCCTGCCACCTGACCCACACCCCACCCGAAACCTCATCCGCCCTTCCTTCTTCCTTCCTGGGACAAAGGAAGAGGCGTCTTTCCCTTGTCTGGAGCTAATCCCGTCGCTCCGCGGTTGCGCCATCAGCCCTTTGTTCTTGGGCGCGGGTGTTGGGAGCCCTTCGCCTGGGTTCGAATCCTGACGCCAGGGCTCTGCGTTAGGTAACCTTGGGCGGCGAGTGTCTCTCTGATCTGTACACTGATGCTAATGGGAGCACCTTTCTCACGGCACCATGGGATGGGTTCAGTGAAGCAATTTGTGAAAAATGTGTTAAACCGTGTCAGACACTCATCACCTGGGAGGCAATAGGAGATTCAGATGGTCCCGGAGTTCACACGCTCCTCCTGCACTTAGCGGCCTGGATGACCTCAGACAAGCCGCTTCCCCTCTCTCGGCCTCAGTCTCCTCCCAGTCTGTACAATGGGTCCAAGATAGGACGCATTGCACGGAGTCAGGACTGACGCGTGACCGCACCGCACCCCCAGCCGCTGGGCTCCAGCCACACTGGCCCCCTCACTGGTCCCGACACGCCTCAGGACCTCTGTCCCTGCTGCTCCCTCCGTCTGGAACAGTCTTCTCCTCGAGATCCTCACCTACCTTCAGGCTTTTGATTATAGGTCACCTCACTCAGGCCCTCCCTGACCCTACACTCCTCGGGTTTTTTTATTATTTTTTTTCATAGCACTCGTAACTCAGAATGTTCTATATTGTATCGATTTAACTTTGTCTGGACTGCCTCCCCTTCCAGGATGTAGGGATTTCTGTTGATTTTGTTCATTGCTGTATCCTCACCGCTTGGAACCGGGACTGATACACAGTAGGTGCACAATACGTGTTTGTTGAAAGGTGGGAGGGAGGAAGGAAAGACTCTAACCCACATAGAGGAGTTCCTTGGGTAAAAAAAAATGGGGCATCCATCAGTAGATGAATGGATAAAGAAGATGTGGTACATATACACAATGGAATATTATTCAGCCATAAGAAGAAAACAAATCCTACCATTTGCAACAACATGGATGGAGCTAGAGGGTATTATGCTCAGTGAAATAAGTCAGGCGGAGAAAGACAAGTACCCAATGATTTCACTCATCTGTGGAGTATAAGAACAAAGCAAAAACTGAAGGAACAAAACAGCAGCATACTCACAGAACCCAAGAACGGACTAACAGTTACCAAAGGGAAAGGGACTGGGGAGGATGGGGGGCAGGGAGGGATAAGGGGGAAAAGGGGCATTACGATTAACACACATAATGTTGGGGGGGACACGGGAAAGGCAGTATAACACAGAGAAGACAAGTAGTGATTCTATAACATCTCACTACGCTGATGGACAGTGACTGCAGTGGGGTATGTGGGGGGGACTTGATCATGGGGGGAGTCTAGTAACCACAATGTTGCTCATGTGATTTTATATTAATGATACCAAAATTAAAAACAAAACATGGGGCGTATCCCTACACTGGAACATAAATCAGCTTTAAAAAGGAAGGAAATTCTGACACACGCTACAACGTAGGTGAACCCGGAGGACATCACCCTGAGTGAAATAAGCCAGACATAAAAGGACCATCACTGTATGATGTCCTATGTGAGATCCCTAGACTGATCCAATGTGAGGAGACAGGAGGCTGCCAGAGGCTGGGTCAGGGCTGGGGAGCTGGGGTTTAACGGGGACAGAGCCTCAGTTATTAGGGAAGATGAAAAATTTTGGAGATGGATGGGAGGCTGCACATTCATGTGAATGGACTTGATACCACCCACCTGGACGCTTAGAAATTATTTAAATAGTGACTTTCAGGCTCCGTTATATTTTACCAGAGTAAAAAAGCAAATTCATTTCTTTTCAAGTTTCGGACATTAAAACGAAAAGCATGAAGAAGCACCTAGTACCCAGCCTGGCTGAGCCAAGCCCTCAAGAAATGACAGCTATTTGTCCTTCCCTCTCTCCTTGCCGGCCAGCCTTCCTCGCCCCTCCCGGGTCTAAGGGCCGTGGTTGCCACCCCTCCTGGCCACCACACAGCACAGCCTTCCTCTCCAGAGCCTCCCGGCTCCCCTCCGTCCCTCTTCCCAGTGGCCGACCCCTGTGTGGACCCCATGCCACACCCTCCTCATACTTCACCTCCACCTCCAGATCCGCTCTCTGCTCATCTTCCGAGCCCCTCCATCGCCCCTTCTCAGCAGCCCTCCTCAGCTCGGGGTCTTCCTTGGGGAACCAGCCGAAGCCCCGGCCCTCACCCTCTGGCAGTGTCTTCCTTCTGATCCCATCAGGGCTGGTAGCACCCTACTGCTGTCTCTGACCAGGCAGCTCTCCTGAGCTCCAGACCTGGGTCTCCAGTGGGGACCCTAAGGGCTCTCCTCTGCCCTGATCAGAGCCACCCTGGAGCCCCGGCTTCTCCTGGCCGCCTCTCCCTCCAGCTCTCTGAGCTCTGTCAACATCCTCCCGCCCGGAGAGCTCTACTCAGAGGCACTCACCTCCCTCCCACCCACACCACACTCTGTCCACCCCCATCCTCCGGTGGACTCCTACTCTGTAGGCCCCTGCTTGGACAGCCCACCCTCCCGGAACTCTTTTCCCACTCCTGGGCTCCATCAGGCCCTCAATGTCCCCTGCCATAGCGCGCAGCACACCAGACTGAGTTTCCTGTGGCCCCGTTGGCCTTTCTGGCCAGACCATGAGTTCTTTGAAGGCAGGACTGTGGCCATGTGCTCATTCATTCATCAGATATTTTTGAGCACCCATGTCATGGCACAAAAACAACAAACCTGCATGGAACAGGGGGTGGAATGCTGAGCGAGGCAGCCCAGAGTTCTGGGCCTGGTGGGAAGGGCTGGAGCAGCCTGGCCTTGGTCCCGCTGGGCTAGGGGCTAGGGGGCTGGGGTCTGGGGGCTGGGGGCTAGGGGCTGGGTGGCTGGGTCTGGGGGCTAGGGGCTGGGGGCTGGGGTCTAGGGTCTGGGGCTGGGGGCTGGGGGGGGCTGGGGCTGGGGTCTGGGGGGGGAGCTAGGGGCTGGGGGCTGGGGCTGGGGCTGGGGGGGTCTGGGGGCTGGGGGCTGGGGGCTGGGGGCTGGGGGCTAGGGGCTGGGGTCTAGGGTCTGGGGCTAGGGGCTAGGGCTGGGGGCTGGGGGCTGGGGGCTGGGGTCTGGGGGCTAGGGGCTGGGGGCTGGGGGCTAGGGGGCTGGGGTCTAGGGGTCTGGGGGCTAGGGGCTGGGGGCTGGGGGCTAGGGGCTAGGGTCTGGGGGCTAGGGTCTGGGGGCTGGGGGCTAGGGGCTGGGGGCTGGCGGCTGGGGGCTAGGGGGCTGGGGGCTGGGGGCTGGGAGCTAGGGTCTAGGGTCTGGGGGCTGGGGGCTGGGGGCTGGGACGGGGCAAGAGGACAGCAGCCTGAGCCTGCTTTGTCTCACATCCCCAGCCTTTACTTGGGCCCCCTGGGTTCACCAAGGCCTTCCGCTTAAGCAGAGTGTTCTTTCGAGGAGAAGGAGGCCTTCCAGCTCAGTGGAGGTTGCCTTGAGTCCATCAGATCAAAGCTTTCTTCTCAAATAGAGCTGGGGGCTTGAGTTTCCCAGGAAATTCTGTTTTGCTGTTAGCTCTTTATTTTTAGATAATTATAGACCATCAGGAAGTTTCACAAACACAGAGCCTCAGTACCTTTCACCCAGCCTCCCCCAGTGGGGCCATCCTAGACACCCGCAGTCCGCTGTCAGACCGGGGAAACGGGCGAGCGCGCCCTGCTGCCAGCAGACTACACACTGTGTTCCTTGTCCGTCGTTGACAGGCCTCCGTGTGCCTCTATGTGCGTGTGTTTCTGGGCAGTTGTGTCCCATCCACAGACCTGTGTGATCGCAGTAACATCCACTTACAGGATGGATCCCTCCCAGAGCATCTCCCCATGCGGTTCCGCCTCCCAGTTCCCAGGGAGCCCTGTCTTTACAGACAGCCTTCCCCCTCTGCCTCTTGCCTTATGGTTTACCAGGGCCTAAGCCAAGGCCTTTGGCTCAAACCAGCAGCCCAGGCAGAGGAGAGGGGAGAGTGGTTTGGGAGCCAGCCTGCAGTCAGCAAGGGACGGAAGGTGCAGAGAGGCGGCCTCCTGAGTCACCGCGTGGTGGTCCGGGATAGGCAGCCCAGGCCCAGGGACAAATTGCAGTCATTAGGGAATTTAAGAGGCTGGGGGAGGGGCTGAGGGCGGCAGGCCATGCCCCAAGTTAGGGTGAGTCCCCCAAACCTAGGGCCCTTCTTTGGTTTGCCAGGAACCCTTTCCCAGCTCCAGGTTCTCTTCTGCTCTCTCTAGGTCCCCATCCCCTGCCCTCTGGGACTGCCTCCTTCCCTCTGGGTCCCTGTCCCCCTCTCTCTGGGTCTCCACCTCTGCTCTGTCTCTGTGGCCTCCTCTCCCCCACCCCTCCGCAGGGCCCGAGTCAGGGGACATCAGTTCTGCACTGGCCCCCATCCCCCTGCCAGAGCCCCTGCTCCCCGGCCTCCCCAGACCGTGAGCCCACAAAGTGAGAAGGCGCAGGGGTCCAGGACTGTCCACTGCCAGGCACCTCCCCACCACCTCTCTCCAGCTGGCTTCCAACCGGCTCCTTCCGTCCTGCCTCCCAGCTTCCCTTTCTCGGTCTCCTCTCTGGGTCCCCAGCACCTATCTTGCATCCGTTGCTCCCTCTGTCTCCCCACCTTCTCGCCTTGTCTCCCTCCCCCACGGTGCCTCCTCCTCTTTCCACCATCACAGCCTTTACTGGGGGTGCAGGGCAAGGAGGCACCTTTCCTCTCTATCACCTCTGTCTCTTTATTTATGTCTCTTTCTGTTCTGTCCTCATCGTCTTCCCTGCTTTTCTGCTTCTCTCCTCTTTTCCACACCCATCTCTCCATGAATTTCTGTCTCTGGGCCTCCCCTGCTCCATCCTCTCTTCTCCACCTCCCTTTCTGCCGCCGCCCCCCTGCCTTCCTTATCCTGCTCAATCTCTCTCTGGCCTGTATCTCGCTTCCCCTTGCTCTGTCTCCCCACCTTACTGGGTTCCTTCTCTTCCATTCCCCAGCCTTTCTCCGCGCCTCTGTCCCTCTCCTTGCCAACCCCTCCCAGCTTCCTCCTGGAGCCCCCCACCCTGTCCACCCCGCCCTGGGGTCCTCCTCCCTGGGTTCCTCCCAGATTATAACACTTCACCTCTGCCCGGTGGGCGTGTTCTCATGAATGACTGTGGCTTCTTTTCTGGCCAGAGAGGGGAGGGAGGAGAAGGGACCAGGGAGCCCTGGAATGGGAACCAGGCAATAAAGAAATGTCACAAGGGCGGGGGGCAGGGCCAGCTGCCTCACCAGGGATAAAAGGCCTCTACGGAGTGACAGGGAAGCAAGACACCACCCCACTTCTGCCATACACTCAGACTCAGGCCTGTCTCTGAGGGTCTAGGTCTCTCTGAGCAGCTCTCTCTGTCTCTGCCCCTCAGTCTCTGGGTGTCCGGTTCTTCCTCTCTCACGTCCTCTCTGCATTTGGCAGCCCCTGGCCCCCAGCCCTCAGAATGTTCCTCCTGCTGACAGCACTGCAGGTTGTGGCTGTGGGTAAGCCAGCAGTGGGATACGGGGTGCGGGCAGTCCCTGGAGACGCTGAGATGAGATGAGGAAGGGTCCTGGGGATCCAGGGTGCTCAGGGGTGACCTGGTGAGAAGGGGCGGGGAGTCGTCTGGGGACCATAGCAGAGCAGCCTGCAGGGTCTCTGTTCCCGAGTGGTGGAGATACCAGGCGACGGCAGGGATGGGATAAATCAATGAGGAACTGTGGCGAGTTATGGGGTCCTGACGGGTCTTATTACAAAGGCGGCTGCAGGGCGCTCCTTGGTTGTACTAGTTCAGAAAGATGGCAAGTTGTCAGAGATGATGGTGAGGGTGATGATGGGGTGGGGGACTCAGGGCAGGGGCCGTGGTGTGGAGAATGAGTGGGTGTGGGGTGAGAGCGGACCCTGGGCGTCAGCTGAGTGGGAAGGTTGGGGAAGGGAAAGGGAGCGCCTTGAGTGTGTTCCAGAGGACTCAGTGGGCCAATTGTGGTCGTCTGTGAAGAGCGATGATAAAAAGTATTTGTAGGGCAGTGGCGTCAAGGGCAGCAGATACACCAGGGGCCTAGGACGAGGTGGCTGCCTGACTGAACAATAGACACAATGGAGTGACTGGGAGCGGGGTTGCAGAAAACTTCCAGATCATCTTGGGCCAGTAATGGGAGCAAGACGGGCATGTCTCATATTGGGTGGGGCAGATGGAGGGAGGAGAGGTAGGGGTTAGGCCAAGAAAGGGTGACCTGTGGGTCCCAAACAGCCCGGAGAGTTGGAGAGCATTGGCTCATCTGCTTTCCCTACCCCACCCCTGCCTGTTCCCAGCTATGGCCCAGAGCCAAAGGGATGAGAACAAGATAATTGGTGGTTACACTTGCACCCCAAACTCCCAGCCATGGCAGGCGGCCCTAATGGCAGGGCCCTTTCGTCGTTTCTTCTGTGGAGGGGCCCTGCTGTCAGACCGGTGGGTCATCACCGCTGCTCACTGCACACGCCCGTGAGTGACCCCTCCCCCCATCCTTGTGCCAAGTGGGTTCTGGAGGCTAGAGCCCCAGCTAAGAACCCAGAGGCCGGTGTTGAACCTAGTGTAGTAGCTGGGTTCCAGTTGAGGGTCTAGGTAAGAGCCTAGAACCACAGAAACAGATCAGCCTATGGAATCCAGGCATAAATCTTGAATTCAGTTTAGATTCTGAAAGCACGTTGATCATTTAGAACCCAAATGCCAGTTTAGAGTCCCACACAGAACTTAGAATCTAGTGCATGGTCTGGCGATCCACCCAGAGTCCGAGCTCTACATAGAGACTAATATTAGGAGCCCATTCCTGATTGGGAGTTGAATTTAGGGCGCAGTCTACCTTCAGAGACTTGGACTCCTCTCAGAACGCTGCCTAGAGTCCAAAGTCTGATTCACATTCTGCAGTCTGGGCATAAATCCAAATTCTGCTTACAGCTGGAAGAGTGTAGTAGAGAGACAGAACCTGAAGCTCATTCTAGACCCAAGGTTTAATTCAGAGTCTAGTTAACAACTCCTCTTTGAGCAGCCTAGAACCCAGACCTTAACTCCATGCCTAGCTCCCAAAATGCAGAACATAATTTGAAACCCCATACAAAACTCAGAGCCCCTCCAAGATTCTAGACCTAAACCTAGAGCCCAAACTGCAGACGAGCTCACCTAGTGGCTATACACTAGGCTTAATGCGTAACCTAAACCTCAGTTTAGAACCTAGAGCCCAGAACGCAACCTAGAGTCTAGAACATAAAGGCCAGAATGCAAACCAGCATCCAGAATCTGGGATCCTGGCTGCACCCTGGAGCTCCATCTAGAACCCAGAGCCCAACCTGAGGTCAAGAGCTCAGATCAGATTCTAGAACAAAGAGCTCAGACTATAACTTATAATTCAATCTGAAGCAGAACCTGGCTCATAATCAAGAATTCAGAGCAATGTTTAGAACCCTAAGCCCAACTGGAGCGCAGAGCTCAAACCATTGTCTAAAATCCAGGTCATAAATCAGAGCTTAAGCAAAAACCCAGAACTCAGCCTGGAAACAGGAGCTCATATCGGCACCCAGAATCCAGGACCCATTGCTCAGTACAGAGCTGAGCCTGCCCTAAAGCCAAAAGCTCACACCAGTATCTAGAATCCAGACTTCAGCTGTAATGCAGAGCTCAAAATAGAACCCTCAGCCTATCCTAAGACTGAAAGCTCACACCAGTATCTAGAAAGCAGGCCACAACCCAGACTCAACCTAGAGAGCCCAGATCCTAGCTTGGACTGAAAAGTCCGAAACGTCTAGGACACAGAGGCCAGGCTAGAGCTGTGACGGAGCCTCCCTGGAGCTACTCCAGCATGTCGGTTCTGATTCAGAGCCTAGAGCCATAGTCCAGAGTCTCACTTAGGACCCAGCCCTGAGCCAGGAACTCCCAACCATCACCTTACCCCCAGACCAGAAGCCAGAGCCCAGCTCCACGGAGGGAGGGGAGGATGGTGGGATGGGACGGGAGAGCACGCCCCGGCCACGGGAGGGGGCACCGGAGGGCAGCAGATCACTCGCCACCAGATCGTGAGTGGTGCCCCTCTTGGGGGTCACGGGACAGGGTCCTTCACATACTCCTAGGCAAGCACAACCTGAGGGCGTGGGAGGCCGCCCAGCAGGTGCTGCGTGTGGTTCGCCGGGTGCCACACCCCCAGTACAACGCCCAGACCAACGATAACGACCTGATGCTGCTGCAGCTGGAGCGGCCGGCCCGGCTGGGGAGGGCAGTGAGGCCCATCCCTGTGGCCAGTTCCTGCGCCAGCCCAGGGACCCCCTGCCGCGTGTCGGGCTGGGGCACCATGTCGAGCCCTGCCGGTGAGGACTCCACGCCTGCACCCTGGAGGGGAGGGGGCTGGGGGCCGGGACTCCTGGGTCCTGCCGGAGGGCAGACCCCAGTTGTAACCCCTCAGGACTTCCCCAGCCAGTTACCCCAGCTCTCTGCAGTGCGTGAACATCAACATCTCCTCGGACCAGGAGTGCCGGCGGGCCTATTCCAGAGCCATCACCGATGGCATGGTCTGTGCAGGGGTCCCGGAAGGCGGAAGGGACTCCTGCCAGGTGAGGCCCAGGCTGAGCGCTGGAGGAGGCGGGTGGCTTGCAGGGGGTGGGGGTGGGGGGAAGCTTAGGCGCAAACGGGCCTGAGGAGCAGGAAAGGTAGTGGAGGCCCCAGAGATGGAGAAAGATTGTAATAGCCGTCGCCCCTGGGTAAAGGACCTACCCCTCTGTGTCTCAGTTTACTCGTCTGTAAAATGGGGTAGCACCTCTTGGAGCAGTTGGTAGATAGAATTAGATGAGGCAGTCTGCAAGAAGCACACACTCTGCTCGCAGCTCTGGTCCCTGCTACCACTGCTGTTAAGCCCTCATACCGGCCCCTCGAAATCCACGCTCAGACCTTGATCCATCCCTGAGAACTGACTCCAGGGACAGGCCATATAAAGAGACGCACAGTTTTCTAGAAATAGAGCTAAGACAAAGAGGGGCCCAGTGAGACCCAGGGACAGAGACAGCAGAGCCGGTGGAGAGGGATGGAAAGGACCCCAACTCCCCAGGGGATGTTATCGCCAGAGCCCCTGTTGGAGGTCTCAGCCCACCTCCGTCCCCATCTTTGCCTCTGGGTTCTCCATGCCCATGGCTCTGGCCTCTGCCCACAGGCACCTCCATCTCTGTCTCTCCCCCTCAGGGTGACTCTGGGGGACCCCTGGTGTGCAACGGACATCTCCAGGGCCTGGTGTCCTGGGGGATGGAGCGCTGTGCTCAGCGTGGCTACCCAGGGGTCTACACCAACCTGTGCAAGTACCAACCCTGGATCGAGCAGATCATTCGGAACCAGTGATGACCAGTGGGGCCCGGCACCAGCTGCCCGCATGCTTCCCCAGACCTGTTCTCTCTGCTCCAGACCCAGGGGTCCAGGCCCCCAGCCCCTCTTCCCTCAGACCTAGGAGGCCAGGCCCCCAGCATCCCAATCCTGACCCTGGGTCCCAACTCCTTTCTCCAGGTAGCTGCGGCAGCCTTCTCTCCCCACCCCCACAGCATCACCTCCTTACTCAGGACCCCTTGGGCACAGCCGCAGGCCTGGCCCCATATTCCAGAGAAGACAGTGTTCAAAATCCAAGTGTCTCTAAAAACCAGACAAATAATAATAAAAATTGAACAACCTAAATTCCATTCATCTGTTCATTTAATTCATCCAACAGGTATGCACACAGTGGCCCCATTGTGTTCAGCGGGGGCCACATTCTGACAAGTGGCTGAGCAGAGTGTGTGTCCATTCATGTCGTTTCCTGGGGGTCTGCCCCCCACCCCATGGTATCTGGTGTAGCACAAGAGTCCTGTGGGCAGGAATGGCTGAGGTCCAGGGCAGGGAGGGCAGAGAATGACCTCCTTTCCTGGAAAACCCTATGCAAATGGAGAGGTCCTTTCTCCTAATCAGATCTCAGGGGAGGAGAGCTGAGTCAGTCACACTCTGGAGTTCAAGTCCTGGCAAACCGTGCTCATAAACCATTTTATTGATTGATTTCCACCCAGTCATCCCTGGCTCCAGTCCCTTCCCTCCCCGCAGGCATGAGCACAAGTGGCCTCAGATCCCATGCATCCTTGGAAAACATGCATTTCTGCAAAAGTGTTGCTTCTGACTTCCATGAAACCAGTGTGCCGTGACTCTCATTCTCTTTCTTGCTTTCATTCATCAATGACTATTTATTGGGTACCTACGGTGACCCTGCAGGCATTGGTCTATTTATTGGGCACCTACTATGCGCCGGGCATTGTTCTAGGTGCTAGAAGTAGAGCTGTTAATGAGCCGCACAAATCTAAATGCTTCCCCCCAGAGGCCACATCCTACCAGGAGGTGACAGACAAGAGACAATAAATATAATTTAAAAGCAAAGTAGAGAGTCCCTATGAGTAAAAGGTCAATAAACTTGGGCTGAGCCAGGCACAGTGTGTACCAGAGCCAGCTCATACCAGCCCATAAGTGCCTATTGGCAAATTTTCAGGAATTCCGAGAGCATGTTGTTAAGCACAGCCACTGTTAAAAGTTAAACTGCATACATGAAAAGATGCTCCACATCGCTAATCATCAGAGAAATGCAGATTAAAACCACAATGAGATATCACCTCACACCAGTGAGGATGGCCAACATCCAAAACACAAACAACAACAAATGTTGGCCAGGGTGTGGAGAAAAGGGAACCCTCCTACACTGCTGGTGGGAATGCAAATTAGTTCAACCATTGTGGAAAGCAGTATGGAGGTTCCTCAAAAAACTCAAAATAGAAATACCATTTGACCCAGAATTCCACTCCTAGGAATTTACCCTAAGAATGCAGCAGCCCAATTTGAAAAGGACAGATGCACCCCTATGTTTATTGCAGCACTATTTACAATAGCCAAGAAATGGAAGCCACCTAAGTGTCCATCAGTAGATGAATGGATAAAGAAGATGTGGTACATATACACAATGGAATATTATTCAGCCATAAGAAGAAAACAAATCCTACCATTTGCAACAACATGGATGGAGCTAGAGGGTATTATGCTCAGTGAAATAAGCCAAGCCGAAAAAGACAAGTATCAAATGATTTCACTCATATGTGGAGTATAAGAACAAAGAAAACTGAAGGAACAAAACAGCAGGAGACTCACAGAACCCAAGAACGGTACCAAAGGGAAAGGGACTGGGGAAAATGGGCGGGAAGGGAGGGATAAGAAGGAAAAAGGGGCATTACGATTAGCAGGTGTAATGTTGGGGGGGCATGGGGAGGGCAGTACAACTCAGAGTAGACAAGTAGTGATTCTATAGCATCTCACTACACTGATGGACAGTGACTGTAATGGGGTTGGTGGGGGGGACCTGATGAAGGGGTAGTTTAATAATCATAATATTGCACATGTAATTGTAAATTAATGATAATAAAAAAAAATTCTATTAAAAAAAAGGGGAAAAAAAAGTTAAACTGCATAAATTTTTAATCTAAAAAGTGTATTAAAAATAAGGTCAATAAGTACTCAAAACTCACCAATTCCTAATTTTTTTTTATTAGTATATATGCTTTGGAGTTATTTATGTCCACTGCATTATGTCATAGACGTGAGCTTCTGCGCATCCGTCAGACTCTGTGTCCAGTGACGTTGCATTGGTAGGTTGATATCAGCCCGAGGGAGAATACTTATACCAAAGAAATTGGCAGACACTACAGATCAGGGTTTTGTTGTGGTTTTTTTTCCCCTCTGAGCGTTGTCGTTAAGCCCTGACCGTGCACCCGGGCATAGGTCTGCCCGGGAATGACCTGATGAACTTCAGAGAGGGAACCCAAGTGGCCTACCAAGGGTTCACCTGTGCTGTGGGGGACAGCACGGGATGGGAGAGTTCTGGGCTGCGGGTGTGGGACCTGGGGGGCAATAGCGGCTCCAAAGACTGCTGGGAAACAGAGGCTGCCCTTCCGGTCGAGGTGACACAGACACGCACGGGGCTCTTGGATGCAGTAGCCACCCAGGCTCTGGGGAGCCAAGAGACAAAGGCTTCTGTGGACTCAGGTAGCCTCCCCAAGGGCAGGAAGAAACAGCGCATACCCTGATTCTTGGCCTGCATCCTTCTATAAAGCTAAGTGAAAGTAGTTTAGATCAAAGATTACTTTAATCTGATTTCCTGGCTGTGATGATTGAGTCCTGACTGAATTTTTATTGCTCCCCAGATGCACATTCCTCTCACATTTTTATCATCTCTGAAATTGGGAGGCATCTTACAACTGATAGTGCCTTAGCATTAGGTCATCATTTAGCAGACAGCGCTCTTCCTTTTATCAGTGGTATGCGGAATAACAGGGCAAAGAGAATCAATGGCGTTTTTGATTTGATGAAACGGGGTAGGAAGGAAGGTGGGTGTGCGTGAGGAGTCAGGCTGGGTATTAAGTATGTGCGCTCATTCTGATATAGGGCAGGGACCTGAGACAAGCATCTTGATTAACTTTCCAAACAAGCTGAGATAGAAACAGTATGACAGGAGGGATTCCATCTTAAGGCTACGATTCTATTTTGAAAGCCAGGAAGTTAGGAAGTAAGAGTCCTAACATACTCTTTAGCAAACAGACCATAACTCAGCCCACCTTGTGGGGCAGGGCACGCAGTCTTGATTGATATGCTCCCAGAGGGCAGTTTATTTTGCAGAACTGGCTGGGGGACTGATAGAGGAGTGGAGACATGGTGTCTTTCACCAGAGGCAAGCATCCGGACACCACTTGACAAGTCCACACCCCGGCCCTTTGTCACATTCCTGAAAAATGCTTAGGAGAGAAAACCCCCAAGCTTTCAGCGAGCCTCCTCTCTGAGGAGGCTTGCACTTTTTCTCTTTAAGTGCGTGACTTTAAATAAAGCTTTCTCACCGCTCAACTTAGTTGCGTTTTGTCTCTCTGTGCTTTTCCAGTGGTAAGCGCCTTTCTTTCTTTGCTATTTCATTTCATTTCAAGTCTTCACTTCTCTCTGCTTTACTCCTGAGGAGTAGGGAGGGGCTGCTGAGAGCTCAGATTTGGGCCTGCGAGTTCCCCATCGCCTGGGTGACCCAGACAGACGAAACTGCAGCTGCCAGGAGCCTGCCTGAAAATCTCCCTTCTTTGGGATGTTTTCAGAACATAATCTCACTCCATCCCGTGCTCCGTGGCTCCCCCAAATCCTGCGGTGGTAGGGGCTAGCCCCCACGTTGCGCAGATCCAAGTGGACACAAGACAGGTAACCCTGGCTTCAGGAGCTGGCGAGGGAGACTTCCCTGTGCCGAGAGCGCAGCAAGCTCCCGCCTCCTCCCTCTAAACCTTCCTGCCCTCAGCTGCCTGCAAGGCCTCCGCTACTCATCACTTCTCTTTGCTCTAATGCATTCCTCCCTTTCCTACACTCTTCCGATCTGCTGGAGAATTTTTTCTCGACCAGAGCCAAGGACCCTCCCCGCTGCAGGTGGAGGTGTCCCCTGGAGCACAGGGAGAGTCCTCCCAGGTGCAGCTGCCCCGCAGCAACTCCACCGAACTCTGTCGTCATCCGCGCTGCAGTTTGCCCATCTAGTGTACTGCTTCCAACTTCTCAGCCTGTGCTGTCCAATATGGTAGCCCCTCGCCCCTGTGGTCAGTTAACTTTTAAACTAGAGTCAGCTAAATTGAATACACGTTGAAATTTCAATCCTAGTCCCACTCGCCACAGGGCTGGTGCTTCGACACCACATGGGGCAAGCGGCCGCCACACCTGGGCAGCACAGGAACAACAGGATGTTTTCATCATCGCAGGAGCGCTGCTCTGTCCATGCCTTCACTTCTCATAGTGCGGTCCAGGCAAGAGCAGCATGGGGGTCATCTGGAGCTTACTAGGAATCAGTCTTGGACCTACCCCGGGCCAACTGAACCAGAAACTGCATTTTCACAGGACTGGGCGGTGGGGGGGAGGGGACAGACTCAATGCATATTAAAATTTGAGAAACATAGTACTCCGCGGTATAAATCCGCTGGGTTTAATGACCCAGTCCCTCAACGGTGGACACGCAGGTTCCCTCCATTCCCTAAGCAATAGAGCAGGGACTGTTTGGGGGTGTGCCCTTATATGGAAGACTTCTCTGGAATATTCACAGGAGCAGGACCACCGAACCAAAAGGCCTATTCTTAATCACTTTCACCAAATACAGGCAGGCGTTTGTTCAGAAAAGGATTCCTGTCTCCCTACACCCTCAACAATGCTTGTAGTTCCTTCATCCATTCAGCAAATATTCCTTGAGTAAATTCTATTATGGGACAAATACTGTTCTAGGAACAAGACAGATACACACCTCTGCTCTCAGGGAATTCACTTCTAGCGGAGAGTGAGATAAGAAACAAATAAATAAGTGAAGCAAAGTATTACAGATGGGGGTAGTAGTGCCTTGGAGCAAAGTAAAGCAGAATAAGGGGATAGAGAATGTCAGAGGAGGGTTACAATTTTAAGTGGGTGTTTGTGCAGTGAAGGGTTAACTCAGCAGGCGTGGACTATTACAAAGAAAGATTTGGCCTTGCTGGCTTCTGGAGGTAACTTCTAATCCCTTGGAATATTCTGTCTGATAACAGTGTCTTTGTTTACCTGGGGCCTTGGGTCATGCCAGATAGTCTATCCTAATGAGGTGATTTATGGTGTGGATTTAGGGCATGTATCAATTTGACCTCTGGAAGGGATGGAGAATAAGATCAGCCATGCAGGAAGACAGCCAACTGCCTATTTGACTGCCTGCCACCAATAAAAAACCTAGATACAAAGGCTCAGGTGAATTTCACTGATGACCAATCCCCTGTGCACGTCGTCATGCACTGTTGCTGGGGAAAGTCAGCTTCCTCCGTATAACCCCACTGGCAGACACAACTGGAAGCCCGCGTGCCTGGTCCGTCTCTCCTGGACCCCGTTATACGTGCCCTTTTATTTCTCTGTAATAAACCAAAACCGTGAGCATAGCAGCTTGTCTGAATTCCGAGTCCTCCTAACGATTCGTTGGAGGAAACTGTCTTGGCAATTCAAACCTGCTCTTCGCAATTCTCAACGACAGCTGTTAAGGAAGCCTTCACGGACAGGATAAGAACAATGGAAGAAACCACGTGGACATCTGGTTGTAAGAGGTCTTCTGTAGAGGGGACAACAGGCATTGAGGTTCTGAGATGGGAGCGTGCCTGGCATGAGAGGGGCAGCAAAAGTGACGTCAAGGGACTGCTGGGACCAGATGGTCAGAGCCTTGGAGTTCACCACAAGGAAACCCGGCTCTCACTCTGAGCGAGGTGGGAGGCACTCCAGGGTTTGGGGAGGAGGAAGGAACTGCCCTGACTTACATTTTCTTAAAAGGTCATGCTGCTACTCTGTGGAAAACAGAGTGTAGGTGGACGAGGACAGAAACAAGGAGACCAGCTAGGACACTTGCAATAACCTGGAAAAGAGATGATGGCAGCTGGGGGGACCAGGGTGGCCAGGATGGAAGGTATTGAAAAATGGTTGGATTTAGGATCTTTTTTAAAGGTAGAGACCATCTACGGAGAAGACCAAAATGGCAAGGGGACCCTGTTTGGAATGTGAGAGGGGGTAAGGGGCCGCAGTTTGGCTTTGAATAAGGAGATAGAAGGTTGAACAGGCAGTTGGATGTTGAGAATTCAAGAGCAAGGTCTGGCTGGAGACATAACTTTGGGAGTTGTCAGCATGTAGATAGTATTTAAAGCCACGAGACCAGATGAGATCACTAGGAAGTGAGTGTAGACCAAAGAGGGCCAAGAGCTGAGCCCTGGGGTGCTCCACCATGTAGCGAGAGAGAGGTGAGGAGAAGCCTGCAACGGATGACAAGCAGCCAGCGAGCCAGGAGGAACACCAGGAGTCCTAGAAGCCACGGAGAAAAACTTTCTGGAGGAACAGGGAGCGATCCACTTGTTAAAAGCGGCTGCAGTGATTCAAGTAAGATGAACCCAGAAGAGCGGGCCACGGGGGCCATCAACGTGGAGGTTATTGGTGCCTTTAACAGGGGTTTGTGGGTGGAGCAGCGGGGCAGAAAGCCTGCCCCAAGTGGGCTCGAGAGAGAACAAGAGAGGAGTTAAAGATAGTGGGGTGTAGGCGACTTTTTAAAGAACTGCCGTCTAGGGGTGCAAAAATCGGGCCAGGAGCTGAAGAGCGTGAAGGTTGAGAGGTTTTTTTTTTTTAATTCTTTTAATGGAATATAGGCTGAAATTGTAGGGGGGTTGTCTGTATGTAATGGGACTGCTCATTAGGAAAGAAAAAAATTGATGACATAGGCAACACGGCAGAGAACTGCTGGCTGGAACAGTGTCCTCAAGGAGGCAGGAGGGGACGGGACACCAGGCACCAATGGAGGGGTCCGTCTTAGATGGAGGCACAGACGTTTCATCTGTAGAAATGGGAGAGGAGGCAGAGGATGTGGGCACAGACCCAGGTGGGTGGCAAGACTGACTTTTCCAGGTTTTGCTATTCTGAGGGGTGAAAAGCGGTGTGTCCTTGCTGCACAGGAAAGATGATGACTGGCTGGCAGTCTTAATAACATGGACGCAGCTCTGAAGAAGAAGTCACTTTCTCAACTCCTTGTGCATCTTTCTCTGCATGAGCAGGATGCTGGTTTCTCCCAGGCATATCTCTCCGTCTCTGTACCTGTGTCTCTCTCTGCAGGTCCTGGGTGGCTCTCCCACCCACCCTGTCTTTCTCTGTTTATTTCTCCCTGTGCCTTTCTCTGTCTCCCCCTCCCTTCACGTTCCTTTGGGGCCTGGGTGTGGGACCCACTTTCTCATCCCAGCTAGCACTTCCAACCAGAACTTCCAGTTCCTGCTTGACAAAGAGCCCCATTTTGAAGCCAAGTTAGGGTGGGGCCTCCTGGAACCTGAGGTTGCCTCCAGCTCCAGCTTTACTTATTTAACAAGCACACCTGTGGCCTTTGGTCCATGTCAAGCTCTTGTCTGAGCATCTTCAAGCATTAACTCATTGAATCTTCTCTATGAGGTAGGCACGATTGACAGCACCACTGCTCAAGTGGGGACACTGAGGTATGTGGCCAACTCACTGGAACTCACTGTCACCTAAACCCAGGCAGTCTAGCTCCAGAGTCTCAGCTCTGAACCACAGGGAACACTGCCTCTTTTTCTAGCCCTTTCTTCATCTTTCTCCATCCCTGCTCTCTGGCAGGGAGGGAGACAGACATCTATGGGAGTGCACCTAGAATTGGTCTGGTCAGTGCATGACTTCCAGCAAGCAGCTCACTGCCCTCTGCGGGCTCCAGTTGCCTTACTGACCAAGTGAGGGGCGGAAGGCGTGCCCAGTCCTCTGCGGGTCCGTGACCTCACTTCAGCGAGAGTCAGCCCACCTAAGTCCTAGCCAATGATGACCCCTAATAGCAGCACTGACCTGGTACTCACCCCTCAGCCAAAGGGGTGCCAATGTCAAAGCTCCCAACCCCAGATTTCATCCTTTCCCAAGAAAGAAAGGCTTTTCTGGAAGCCTGAACCCAGGACACAAGAAGGCACAGGTACTCTGACTTCCCACACGAGCGTGTCACCTCACTTAACCTGGTATCCTCCCTCCTGCCACCCGACCTGAACCCAACTCTACTCAGAAAGAGTGAACTCTCTATACACTCTGGGTCCAACCCTGTGTGGGTGTGTGGGGGGAATTCCAAGGTGGGGGAGGACAGCGCCTTTCTGTCACCTTGAGAGGAGCTCTCAGCTATGACCCAGCCCACTCCCACCAAAACCCTGCCCCACGCAGACACTCAACCGCACATCTAATCCTCATTATCAGTGTCAACACAAAACACCAACTCAACGGATGGCAGCACCTCCCCATCCAAATCCTCAGTCTTGGCCCCATCTCCAGTCCCAACCCAGCAAGACTCCATCAGCAAGCAACCTATCTCCTGAACCTGCCCATCTACAGCTCAACCCCAACCCAACATCGACTGCAGTCACACCCTCACCCAGGTCCGTTCTCCTCCCCAAACTCACTTGCATTCTCAGTGCTGTCATCAGTTCCATCCTAAACCACAAACTGTTCTTCCTTTTCCCTGTAGGGAAGAATTGTGAAAGACTGAGATGGGTCCACCAGACGTCTTCATGGAAAACTAGATGTTATCAGATTTTATGGAGTCTCTGCCTCTTTTATTGTTTTTGTGCTACTTTACAACTCCATAAATTATAGTTATCTGATAGCAATGCAAATAATTCTTGTCCATAACCCTGCAAATGAGTTTTGTCAGGTGGAAGACAATTAATTTCCCTCCTCCCTTGCAGAATAACCCCGGTTTCCATCTATTTATGAATTTGCTTCAGCATTCCCATCGCCTATACCCATGTGGTTCTTTGTGACATCTTACTGGCTCCATCATTTATTAATGGACCAAAATAAGGTATTTGAGATATACTTGTTTTATATGGTAGGAGTCATGGTTAGATCCTTCTTTAAAAATTATCTTTTAACTAGGCCAGTTTTGAGGTGAACCTTCACTCCATCCATCTCAACCCCTTATCCTTATCGTGACACCTCTGCTCCCCCTTTCCAAACTTCATCTGTCACCATCGCTGGCTCTCTTCCAAATTCTGACCCCACCCCCGTCCTCCCTAATCCTTAATCCTGCCTCCTCCACCCCCCAAGATTGATCCCCGGCCCCACCCAGTCAGTTCCAGGAGACACCCACTCCTCCCCCAGCCACCACCTCTTCCTCCTTCCTCTTCCCCTTCATCCCGGCCCCCCAGCCCCTGGGCCGTCCAGTTCTTGCTTCTCCCTCTCCACCTACATCTCCATGGACTCCCTCACTCCATCTGTCCCTGTTCCTGAAAGTCCATTTATCCGAAATATTGCTTTCTCAGGCCAGTCCTTGCCCCCATCCAAGTCCAAGGACAGCTGACTTTCTAAGATTCCATTCTTGTGCCTGATGGTTGGGGCAGGGGTGGGAAAGGGGCACGGGTATGGTAGACTATATTTGAGCATCCCTGTGTTTTTTCAAAAGAAGGGCTGAAGATGGAGTTGGTGCTGGAGAGGAGATAGAAACTAGAATTTGGATATGTTGGGTTTAATGTTGAGATAAATTAAGATAGGCTGTTGATAGGATTGTGGTCCAGAAGAGGCATGGTTAACATTATGGAGATGAGAATAGGGTAGAAAATGGCCATCTGGGTGCTGATACATATATATATTTTTAAGGATATATGCATGCAGGTTGGAGAGATTAGAAAACGGGATGGGAAATGGGTTGATGTTAGGAAGGGTCCTGAGGATTTAGGGTGGGTTTGGGGAAGGAAATGGGCCTTCCCATTCCCTCTAGGTGGGTCTTGCTGCCTGAAGGTTCACAGTGGGTTCAACTCAGGCTTGGGTGGGGCCAGATCTGGGTCCCAGCTTGTCCTGGAAGCTCCACCCCAAGCGGAAGGCCAAGCCCAGGCTAGGGGGTGACTGGCGACAGCCCGCGGAGCCACTGGGGGTGGAGAGGGGGAGGCCAGCATCAGGGAAGTAGCCGAAGGCGCTGGGGGAGGGAGTTCAGGGGTTAAAAGCCATGGGTCGGGTCTGAAGTTGGGAGGCAGCTGGCGACAGACGCTCTTCACAAGGGCCCCTCACCCAGGTAGGGTCCCAGGGGACAGGGACACAGGGACGGGAGGGGGAGATGTGGGGACCAGGAGACAGAGACTAGTGGAGTCAGGGAGATGGAGAGGGAAGCCCAGAAGCTCAGTTATAGAGGCAGAAACCTGCGGAGGTGGAAGGAAGTGAAGCACGCTTGAAGACGGCTGTCCGGACCTCGCCTAAAGGGGAGCAAGAGCATCGAGGGAGGGCGGGAGGGTTGGGAGAGTGCCCTGAGGACCCCACCCCGGGGTGGAGGGGCGGCCACCTGGGGCGAGGGGCCTCGGGCTGGTGCCCTAGGTCGGTGAACGCCACCCCTCCCACCTCGGGACTGGACGCCCCACCGAGGATGGAGTCTGGCGAAGGCTTGCAGCTTGCAAGGTCAAAGTTCTCAGTGAAGAGAGGAGATCCAAGACTGGGAAGTGCAGCCGCGCAGATGGGGGCTCCGGCCAGCCCTTCACCCCCCTTCAACTTCTCAGGCCCCGCCTGCCCTGCCCCCCATCCCGGAGCGCCATGGGGCCGCTGGCCGCGGTGATCGCCTTCCTGACGGCGGCCGCGTCAGGCGGTAAGAATGCGCGGGGGTGGAGGCGGGGTGACCACGCGGAACAATTGTGGGAGGGGCCGGGTGGACGTGGGTACCCGGGGCTCCGCCCACGCGCGAGCGCCCTCCTTGTCCCTGAAAGGCCTGGTTTCCCGGAGAGGTTTGGCCGTTTTCCCCACTGACCCCACACCGCTCCCTGGGGCATCTCGGCTCCGACTGGCCCACCTCTTCATAAGTCTTGTAGGTCGTTTCCTGACCGCCCTGCTCCGCCCGGAAAGCCCACCCACGGCCCCGACCCCTCAGCAGCCCCGCCCACATCCAAGGCCAACGGGCACCTGGTCACGTGCTGACGCTGCCACTTGAAGCGAGCGCCTGCCCTTCGGGGCCTAGGCATTTTCACGTCTGTCCAATGGGAACGTATCAATCCTCGCCCCAAAGGCTTGTTGTGAATATTAAAATAAGCTAATCGCATCAAGTGCCGAGTGCCAGTTAGAAGGCACTGGAAAGTCAGCTATTACTTTATAGTAGTGTTCTCGCCTCATTCTAAGCTTCCAGAGCCTTCTATTTTGTTCTTTCTTCCATCCTTAGTTAGGATGACCCCCCCACAGAGCCTTCTATTTTGTTCTTTCTTCCATCCTTAGTTAGGATGACCCCCCCCAAACCTATCTGATTCCACCCAGAGTTGGTCCCTAAAGAGCCCTGTCCTCACATTGAAGACCCTTTTTGCAGACAAATTCTCTGGAGATCCCATTCATTCAACCAACCGCTGTTGAGCGCCAGGCCCTGCTCGGGGCTCTGTGCACGGGCACAGGTCCTGCATGCATGCAGCACAGAGCCTAGCAGGGAAGGATGCAGGCATTATTCAAATAATTACCCCAATAATTAGTTAATAATTAGTTGCAACTATGACGTGAGGCCCAGCCAAGATCCTAGAGATGTAAGGGTGGCTGCTGGCCTGGAAGGCCCCCCCTAAAGGACTTGACCCTGAGCTGAGACCTGAATGAGGGAGGGGTCTCCCAGCTTGGCACCACCCTTGGCCTGGAGGCAGGGTGGCTGCTCTCCTTCGGGCGGGCGGCACTCCCAGGACTCAAGCAGTGTCTGAGCCCCTCCCGGGTGCCGCGCCCTGGGCTCGGAGCTCCACAACCATCACCCTGTGGGTGCTCACCAGCCTCCTGAGGTAGGTGCACTGTAATTACTCTGGTTTCACAGCTGGAAAACCTAAGACTCCTGAGACAGCAGGGTCCTGCCCCTTGGACCCCGGGGATGCCTGAGTCAGGATCCTAATCCATGTCGCCTGCCGTTTCCCCCACATTCCTGGGCTTCAGAGTGTATAGCAGAGCATCTTCATTATTTTAGACTTCATGGAATGGTTAGAGTCATCTTTCTTTTTCTTTTCCTTTTCTTTTTTCCCTTAAAGCATACTTAAAGTATAAATGTAAAGTTCATAACACTATCCTAAAGGAAAAATAGCATCCTCTGCTATAAACATAAAATAAGAGAAGAAAAATTAGTCCGGCACAATAAAACAAAAACAGTGTTTATTGGGTTGGACCCCCTGAAATTGCCGATAGTTGACCCTTTTGACGACCCCGAAAACAGCGATTGCAATTCGGTGTCACTTACGCTTCATGTCTGTACCACCTCAAATGACCTTGTGTCCACCCATGATGCCTGTCCCCAGTTTTGAGAGCCACTGAGCTAATCCCACCACTTATGTAGATGGAGTAGCTGGCCCAGGAGGGTGAAGGGAATCTCTGGCCACAGTGCTGGGGACCCCCTGTTGCAGCTAATAATTAATAGTAACAGTCCCCACTTACCAAGCACTTGCTCTCTGCGTGTCTTAGATGTAGGATCTTCTTGAATCCCACAACTGCCTAATGAGAGACGAACTATTATTTTTCCTACTTTATAGCTGAGAACACTGAGGCTAGCAACTTGTACAGGGTCACCCAGGTGGGAAGTGGCAACTTCAGGACTGGACTTTTCTCTCCCGTTGCTGACCTCTGTACCTGCAATGCCAGATACTGCAGTAGGTCTGGGCAATGGATAGTGGTTGTGGCTCTGGTGACATGGCGAGGTGATAGAATGTCACCACACCATTCTGTAGCTGGGACGGTCTGTGGACCAGGCAGCCAGAGATCAGGGATGGCCTCTGAGGAGGTGACATTTGAGCTGAGCTCAACTCTCAGAGCAAAGAAGGACCCAGACATGTAGTCTTAAATTCGGAGTGTCATCAAGTAGAATATTTTATATATATGATGTCCTGTCTCTGCACCATTCAGTATGGCAGCCACGGGCCGAATGGGGTTATTGAACATTTCATATGTGAGTGCTGCAATGAAAGAACTAAATGTTGTATTTCACTTTAATTAACTTAAATAGTCACATGCAGCTATTATATGGAACAGCACAGGTGTAAAAAAGAACCATCCAGAAAGGAAGCAGCCAGTACAGGGATTGGGTGTGTTTGGAGAACAGGCGTATGAATCTGGAACAGAGTGAGCAAAGAGGAGAGAGGTGGGAGATGGGGCCAAAGAGGTCAGCAAGGGTCAGAGGATGCAGAATCCGGGGAACTCTGGATTTCGGAGTGGTGAGCCGAGGGATGGTATTTAAAGCCGTAGAGGCGCCCAGGAAACATGTGCCAGAGGGTGGATGGATGGGTATCACCGAGGCTAGTTATGTAGGTCAGTGGCGCTTCTGCCTCCTGAAATCCATTCCCCTCGTGGAAGGAGAGAAAATGCAGGTGGGGAGAAAGCCAGGCTTCCACTTAGCTTCAGGCGCACCCTCCTGCCACAAGCTCTTCTTTTAAGCAAGCCCTCCTGTTGTTTGGCACTTCCAGAAAAAAGGTTGTTGTTGTCGTCTCTGCCCTAACTCAACTCCACTACACGGAAAATGACAACTCCCGGAGGTCGACACATAAGTCATCAGTTCCTCGTCGCCAAGACAAAAATTCTGACCTTTTCCCAAGTCCTGGGACCACAATTCCACATCCCCTTCTCCCTCTGGATCCCAGTTCTCTAACATTTTCTTCTTCCCCAGGCATCTCTCAGGAGTATCCCAAGATCCTCAATGGCACCAATGGCACCCACGGGTCTCTTCCGGGGGGCTACACCTGCCTCCCCCACTCTCAGCCCTGGCAGGCGGCTTTATTGGTGCAAGGGCGGCTGCTCTGTGGGGGCGTCCTGGTCCACCCCAAGTGGGTCCTTACTGCAGCACACTGTCTGAAGCAGTACGTGGGGGCCAGGGGAGCACGGGGTAGGGCTGAGGATGGGACTGGGGCGGTGGGTAGAGTCACGGTTAGGGAGGGGCATGGGGCTGGGGGTGGGAATGGAGTCCAAGTAGAGGATTTGGATGGGATTGGAGTTGCGGATGTGGAAGATGTTTAGAGATGAGGAAGGTGGGGTGGGGGAGGGCCTGGGGCTGGCGTGGTGAGGGGCTCATGCTCTTCTCTAACTACCCCCTTCCTACACCCACAGCGGGTACAGAGTTTACTTGGGCAAGCATGCCCTGGGGCATGTGGAGGCAGGAGAGCAGGTGAGGGAGGTGGTCCGCTCTATCCCCCACCCTCAGTACCAGAGCAGCCCCACCCACCAGAAGCACGAGCACGACATCATGCTCCTGGAGCTGCGTCCCTCCGTCCGGCTCGGCAGCCGCGTCCGCGTCCTGCCCCTCTCCCGCGAGGACCGCCTGCCCCCTGGCACCTGCTGTCGGGTGTCTGGCTGGGGCGCCACCACCAGCCCCCAGGGTATGCACCCGCTCAGGTGGCCTGAGGTCTCAGAGTCTAACATATACAATCTATAAAGTTATATTCCTTTTATAAATATAAATTTATAAATATATAGTTATATATAATATGTCAATGTATATAAATGTATTAAGTTAAATATTCTGTTATCAATTATATAATAGTTATACTAGTTATATATTTTATATAAATATATGAATATAAATTTATAAATACTTATATAATGCCATATATCTCCTTTATAAGAAGCCATATAAACTTATATATATGTACTTATAGATTACATAGTTATTACATCCTTTATATAAATGTATATAAATTTATAAGTCTAAAGTTATATATGATATATAATGTTACTGATCATGCAGTTCTACATACCTTACATAAATTTGTAAATATATAAAATAGATACTATATATGTGTATGGTATATTTATGTAAATATATACCTGTATATAAATATGCAAGTTATATAAATTAGATTTATTTTCTAAATTATAAACTGTATATGTATTTAAGTATATTTGTATATAAATTATATATTTGTTATGGAGATGATACATAAATATATGTAAATAAATATATAATTTATAAAATAAATTTCATCTATCGATAGGTATAAATGTATTAAATATGATAAGACATAGCTATGTCCTTTGTGTGTAAATTGCATATTTATGTATAAAGTTGACCTCATAGCGGCAAGAGCCCTTTGCATCTCCCCAGCAGTCCCTAGCTCTCTCCAGATCTCAGTGCCCTGGTTTTCTCCCCAGCATGCCAGTCTCCGCCACTCTTCCCTGCTCTCTCCCTCTCTCCTTCTCCTTGCGTTTTCCCCATTTCCCATTCTCTCACCATCTATCTTTCCCCATCCCTCCCCACCCTTCTCCTATCCCTCCCCATTTATCTCTCTCCCATCTTTCCCTCCACTTTCCTCATCTTTCCTTACACGTCTCTCCCCATTTCTTGCCACCCTCTGTCTCTTCATCTTCCTCATCCCAACTCTTGTTTTCTACCAACTTCCTGTCTCCCGAGCTCTCCAGTTGAACTCCCACCCCATAGCTTGTCCAAGACAGACATCCTTAGAACGTCCTGTCTCTCCTCCCCAGTGAGTTACCCCCAAGCCTTGCAATGTGCCAACATCCAGCTACGCTCAGAGGAGGAGTGTCGTCGCATCTACCCGGGAAGGATCACACCCAACATGCTGTGTGCTGGCACAAAAGAGGGTGGCAAAGACTCCTGTGAGGTGAGGCCTGGGGGGGCGGACGGGTTGCCGTGGGCCAGGATGGGACACCGGTGGGGGTGGGCACAGATGCTGGGGGGAGAGGAATTGCTTCCAGCCCTGGGGAACCAGCCTTTGTAAGGTAAGAGGTCTCCTAGGATAAAAAGTCAAGATAAAAAGATAGCACCCATGGCTGGCAAATATAATTCATCTTAAGCCCCGGTTTGACTGATAGTGGCTTCCCAGTCACTTGGGTTGACATGCGTGAAGGTTGGAATCCTTTGGTTGCAAATTACAGAAATCCCACTCAAACCAGATTAAGCAAAACTGGTTTTGTAACTGAAAAGTCCAGGGGCGGCTTGCTTCAGGCACAGATGGATCCAAGTGCACAGATCACGTGTTCGGACTCTGTCTCTGGTTAGCTCTCCGCTCTTCTCGCTTCTGTTTAGCTTCATTCTCAACAAAGCCCTTCCCAGCCAATAGCAACAGCGGCTCCAGCAGCTCTGGTATTCCACCCACCCTCGAAGCAACGCTAGTGGAAAGAGAGAACAGAAGCATCTTGCGCATAATTCTCACGAAGCTGACCTAAGTCATATGTCCTGAGCCAGCACTCTGGCAGACCTGTGGGATTCTCCGTGGGCCCGGGTCCGAGTCACATGACTCCACAGGGGCGAGGGCAAGCAGCATGCATGGGGAGCAGGGGAGGGGTCAGTCCCCGGATGAAGACATCAGGAGGCTGTTAACCGAAATAAGGGGAAATGGATACTACATGGGCAAACAAAACCCTATGTCTAATAGAGGAGGCTCCTTACATTGGGTTTGTTCAGTGGGGAACAGTATGGTAATGAATTGATGATGTGTACCTTGATCAATTAGTCATGTCTGCATTGCACCCCGGGGAGAGGTGGCAGGACATGTGTGTTGCAAACTCTATCCAGATATGGATGGGTTAATTCAGTAGAAAAGTGGCCCCAAACAGCCATGAAGCCAAATAGGGTTGGGGGCGCTGGGTGCAAGGTGAGATTTGGTACCAGGGAACCAAGAATGGATTTATGAGGTAAGCTGTCACCATTTTAATGAAACTGAGAAACAGAAAAATAGGGAGAGACAGAAGTCTCTTACTCTTGGCCTCAATGTCCATCTACCTCTGTCTCTCTCTCTGTCCCTCCGTTTCTGTTTCCCGCTGTCTTCCTCTGGTTCTTCGCCTCTGCCTCTGTGCATGTCCCTCTCCATCTTTCTCTCCCCACACGTTCCCATCTCTGCCTTTGTTGGACTCCAGCAAGAGCCCCACCTCTCTCTCTCCCCAACTCAGGGCGATTCCGGAGGCCCCCTGACCTGTAATGGAACGCTCCACGGCATCATCTCATGGGGCGATTTCCCATGCGGGCAGCCTGACCGGCCTGGTGTCTACACTCGAGTCTCTCGATATGTTTCGTGGATCCAAGAAACAATCCGAAAACACACAACCCAGGAGCGGAAATGGATGAAGGGCCCACAGTAAAAGGCGGGCCACCTCACCAGCCCCCTTCCTCCCCCTGCCCTCCACTTTGCCCAGGCACTCCTGAGGTGTTCCGCTTGACCCGGTGATCTACTTTCACAAGACATCCAACCCCAGCTGACATTCCCGTGTTTCAAAAGCGTTCAGTCACTGCCCGCAGCCCCATCTCCCAGAGGTTGCATCCCTGAAACATCCCAGCCCCCGGTATAACCCAGGCAATGTTCCAGGTCTCCCAAGTGTATAAACATAAACGCAGGTTTCCATCTGAATATTCTATCTGTGGAACGCTCTTAAATACTCCCTTCAGCTCATCTCAACAATAGCCTACATACTGGGAATGGACCTTCCTTGACAACATCCTATGCCCGTCCAAATACATATTCATTGCCAATATTCTAGAGCCTTCTGTGTTTTGTACTCAAGGTTCTAGACTGCTGTGACATTTCATTCTGAAAATATTCTCTAGTGTTGAGAATCTTCTGCCCTGACAATATTCTGTGCACCTGTGAATGATTCATCACAGTGAATATTGTATCCTTGTAATGGTTCATTTTCACACAGTTCTGCATTTCCCAATGTCCCATCCCTACCTACATCACACACTCTGCCAACATCTGGTCTCTGCCAGTATTCCCTGTCTCTGAATCCCCATGCCCACTAAAGATCAATAGCGCTGTAGACCTGTTGTCCACCAAATAGTTTACCCTTTTATCTCATCTCCTCCATGAACATCCTTGTTCTACACCCTTGTGTTTATTACCTCTTTGCCCATGACCCCAGAAATGCAGTGGTTAAATGCTCAAGCCACTGGAGTCCCTGCTTTGAACAAGTCAAAAAGCCCATCACCTCTCTATTTTCTCATTTGTAAAATGGGGCTCTTTATTTTTCTTCATAGCCTTATTATGAGAATAAATGTTAAGCACTTACCACTACTATTTTATTTGCATGGTTCCCTATAAGATATTACCTTATGATGTCAGTAACAACCCCTCAAATTTGCTGTGTCCGAAAAGTATCGCATGTATTTCTCCCAGACATTACTCAGTGTTGACAATGTGAAGGCACTCTCCTGGGTGTTGGTGAATATGATCTTGTTTATTCAACAAATATTGGTACCCGTCACAAGCCAGGCACTGTTGCAGACACAGGTGATAAAGAGTGAATTAAACAGACAAAAATTTCTGCCATTGTAGGGCTTCCCACTCTTTGTGGGGAGAGACAATGAAAAAGAGGAATACATAATTAGATTGCCAAGCAACAATCCGAGCCATGGCAAAAAAATGAAGCAAGAGATGAAGGACAGGGAATGTTGGGTTTGGGGGGGGGGGGCGGTTGCTATTTCAAACAGGATGGTCTGGAAAGATGGGAGATGGTGACTTTTAAAGAAAGACTGAAAAGGATGGAGGGAGAGAGCTTGGGTGCACATCTGGGGAGCAGCACCCCATGAGGCGAATGCAGCACGTGCAAAGGGCCTGAGGCAGGAGCTTGCCCTGTCCGGTGTGTCTGAAGATCGGTGAGGAGGGTGAAGAGGCTGGTGTGGAATTGACCGCAGTAGCCCAGGCAGGAGGCGATGGCTCTTGGATTGGGGTGATAGTCTCGGAGGAGGTAAGAGGTCAGATTTTCATCTCTTTGAAGGGATTTTCATTATTGGACAGCGTCTGCTGACAGCAGAGGAAGAATGTAGAGAGAAGAGAAGAATCAAGGGTGATGCCAGCCAGCGCTGTGGCCTGAGCACCCAGAAGGATGCAGCTGCCATTGACTAAAATGGGGGGAAACTTTGGGAGGAACGAGTTTGCAGGGAAGTTTAGAGTTCTTCTTTTGAACTGTTTATTAGTCAAGTGGCAATGAACTCTTCCTTCAGGGCATTTACAGAAAGTTAACAAATACACAAACTAAATAGCTACAGATGGTATTATTTCTGTGATAACAAATGTGATCTGCAGAAGATATAAACAGGGTGTTGTGTTAGAGAATTAGAGGGGGGAGGCTTTTTGAATAGAGTGGTCGGGGAGGACTTCTTGGAGGAGGTGGCGTTTGGCCGATGCCCTAAAAGGTGAGCAAGAGCCACTGGGGCAAAGTCCCTGAGGTTAACCTATTCCAGGACCTTCAGGAAGGCCAGGGTGAGGAGTGTAAATGAGTACTGGAGTCAGATTTGGCCAGAGCCAAATATGCAGTATCTTTTTAGGCCGTGGTGCAAGGTTTGGTTGTTCTTCCATTGTGATGGGCGGCACCAGAGGGGTGGTGAACAGGGAGGACGCCCTCATTCTGACTGCTGGGTGGAAAGGGAACACAAGGGCGTGGGGGAGTGGAAGTAGGGAGACCAGCCTAGAGTGGACTGCAGTAATGGGGGAGGTGGGCAGGTGGTGGCTTGGGAGATGGAGGTGGTGGGAAGAGAGACGGAAATGTGGGGATGGTCTGGAGAGAGGGTTTTGCAGTAGCATCAAAGCAATTTAGTGATGTAGTTTGATTCTCATTATTTAGTTATGATCTATAAAGTCGCCGTGAATACTGAATTAGCAAATCCTCGAACCACTGCTCTTAGGGAAAACATTGCATCAAATTCCCGCCAGATTCGGGAGAGCTGAATGATAAGGCAGGAGGGGCTCTTGCTCACCTTTTAGGGCATTGGTCAAACACCACCTCCTCCGAGAAGTCCTTCCTGACCACTGTATTCAAAAAGCCTCCCCTCTAATTCTCTAACACAACACCCTGTTTACATTTTCGTCAACCAATCAGTACATAATCTTGTTTTATGTTTCTCTCTAAAGACACTTAATCTATATTGTTGACTCATGCCTATTGAGCTCACAGCCAGCAGCACTAAAACATGCCTGACAGAAGTTCATCTAACACATATCTTCGCTGTAAGGCACATCACACCCTTTCACTTGGGAACACTAGCCAGCACTTCAGTGCTGCACTGGCGAACCTTTTAAGTGACGGCATCACCAAGAGAGAAACCACAAAATATGCAAAACTGTGGCACTAAATAAACCATGAAAAGGAAATTTGTTTGCAACATGAGAACTGACTGATCAGGCAGAAGAACATACCGTGGGGTGACTCAAACTTTTCACCGCTTTATGCATGTCCATGAATGCACCATGAAAGGGTTGGTTTGGAGGTTACCAATAGATTTCAGTGAGTAGGAGAATTTGCACATTTGGAATCTGTGACTAAAGAGGATGAACTATGTATGTGGAGGTAACGGACACCCATCACCCCTGGTCCTTCTGGGGAGACTGTACTTCAGTGTTTGAAAGCACAGAAGGTGATGTCTGAAGGATCTGGTTTTGAATGGAAAGATCTTTATCTTTTGGCGTCTCCATTGCCTCCTCCAGTTACTAACAGGACCTGCTTCTCAGGGCTCCTGGGACCACTGAGCGAAAGATTGGCATTTCAAGGCTTTGCCCGGAGCAGCTTCTCAACCAGGGGAAAAGCAACATGATGTGGCAGCTGAGAACAGCGTTTCTGCGGCCAGGCTGCCTGGGTGTTAATCCCAGCCCTGCCACTTATTTAACCCTGTGACTTACCTTCTCCATGCCTCAGTTTCCCCACCACTTAAATGGGTATCACGATGGTACTTAACACCAAAGGGCTTCAAGACCTAAAGCAAAGGGCCAGACTATAAAGTTAACAGAAGATAGTGGTAGCAAACATTTTTGTGACTTAAGGATGAGGAAGGACTTTTTAAACTTCAGAAGGATGAATCAGAAGGCAAAACTTGGTTAATCTGATGACATCAAAGTTAAGCATTTCTGTTCAACAAAAGATAACACACAGTAAATCGATGGGTTGGGGTATTTGCAACCTGTAGTATTAACCCAGGGTTGCTATGTAGAATGTTCAAGGAAATCCTGCACATAAACAAGAAAGATGTTAAAGGAGAACAGGAAAACTGTGGATGAAGGAAGCAAAAAATCATATGAAAATGTATATTTAAAGACTTATTTGTTATGTAATAAATGCAAGTACAAATAACATATTGCCTAATGTTTATTAGATGGATTAAAAATCTTTAAAGCTGAATAACCCAAGTACGGGCAGGGATGCAGATGCATACGAACTGCAAGGTACAGGCGGTGTGAATGCAAACTGGTGCAGTTATTTGGAAAGTGATTTGTCAATCCTTGGTTGAATTAAGTATATGCACTCTAGGACCCCGTAATTCCCCTCCTCGATGTCTGTCTCGGGGCGATGATTGTGCAGGTCACAAAGGGGCAGGAACAAGGTACCCATCACTGAGCTCCTTGCTGTGCTGGGAATTAGAGGAAAGTTGGGCCGCCACTAATGGGATGGGAGATAGGATGTGGTACAGGCTACCATGGAGGACTACACAACACTTAAAAGCAACAGACTGGACATGCCTCTGACTGCAATCTTAAAGGTAGAATGCTACTAACTACGATGATGAAAATGAAAAAGACTGACAGTGCCAAGTGTTGGCAATTTTGGGGGGCAACTGGAACACTTCCACACAGCTGGCGATAATGTGAAATGGTACAACTGCAGCCATGTCTGGGAGTCTCTCCCTGTGCACTAGGTGAAACCTCAACTCAAACAGTGGAGGCCTCTTGACTCTGATCGGGAAAGAATTCGAGATCAGGTCAAACAAGTGCCAGCAGGAAAGGAATTCATTAAAGTGAGAGTAGAAGCAAACATCAGCAGCCATGCAGGCAGCAAAGAGCAAAGAACAGAGGGAGAAAGGGAACTCCTGCTTGGTGTAGGGCAAATTCTTTGCCAACTCCTAAAGCCAGGGTCACCTGGTGTCCAGTATCTGCATGGTGTGGCATCTAAGCCCCTACCATCCCAGAATGTGGGGGAGCTGAGAAGCACTGGATGGAGTGAGATTATGTTCTGAGAACTTCCCAAAGTAAAGAAAGGAGGTTTTTTGGGCAGTCTTCTAAAGAATGAACGAGGTAGTGATGGGAATGTGCAAGCGCCTCCCTACTCAGAGATTCGAGCAGTCCCTTCCCTATTTGTCAGAAGTAAAACGGAGAGAGAAAAGATTGTGTTTAAGAATAGAAAGCTGAATGAAATAGGAAAGTGACAAAGACACTTAGCACCAGAGGTGGAGGTCACAAGTTCTTGTCTTTATAACTAAAAAGTTCAGAGACAACACTGCTGGTGGGAATGTAAATTAGTTCAACCATTCTGGAAAGCAGTATGGAGGTTCCTCAAAAAACTCAAAATAGAAATACCATTTGACCCAGGAATTCCACTTCTAGAAATTTACCCTAAGAATGCAGGAGCCCAGTTTGAAAAAGACATATGCACCCCTATGTTTATCACAGCACTATTTACAATAGCCAAGAAATGGAAACAACCTAAGTGTCCATCAGTAAATGAATGGATAAAGAAGATGTGGTACATATACACAATGGAATATTATTCAGCCATAAGAAGAAAACAAATCATACCATTTGCAACAACATGGATGGTGCTAGAGGGTATTATGCTCAGTGAAATAAGTCAGGTGGAGAAAGACAAGTATCAAATGATCTCACTCATATGTGGAGTATAAGAACAAAGCAAAAACTGAAGGAACAAAACAGCAGCAGACTCACAGAACCCAAGAACGGACTAACAGTTACCAAAGGGAAAGGGACTGGGGAGAATGGGTGGGAAGGGAGGGACAAGGGGGAAAAAGGGGCATTACGATTAGCACACATAATGTAGTGGGGGGGGGGCACAGGGAAGGCAGTACAACCCAGAGAAGACAAGTAGTGATTCTGTAGCATCTTACTACGCTGATGGACAGTGACTGCAGTGGGGTATGTGGTGGGGACTTCTAGTGGGGGAAGTCTAGTAACCATAATGTTGCTCATGTAATTGTACATTAATGATACCAAAAAAAAACGTTCAGAGACAAAGTGCAGGAGGCTTATGCAGCAAGGAAGCTTATTTGGTAAGACAGCACACACTCAGATGGTCGTGCAGACAGCCTCAGAGAGGAGGCAAGCTTCAGAGTTTAGGGCTTTGGGTTTTATAGGGCCTTTTGGGTAGGGGTTAGTGCGTAAGGCTAATGAAGATGATTAACAATTCCTTTGAAGTTTTGCCTTAAGAATAGGGTTATTAGGGGACTGTGTGGATCCCGATCTCAGCCTTCTTTACCCCCATAGGTTCATTTACACTTCGGAGGTCTGACTCTCGACCTGGTTACACCATTACTTGATTGATTAAGAAGAGGAAGAACAGCATATAGATTAAGTTAAAAAATAAGCGGGCCTTTTTCACAGGCTAACTAGATTTTACAGTGGCATGACGTGTGTCCCATTTCCCTGGTCTATCTCACAACCGCTTTAGTAGAAAACATTTGGCAATCTCTTATCACGTCAAACATACATTTACCATACAATCCAGCTCTTCTGCTCCTAGATGTCTGCTCAAGAGAAATGAAAACATATGTCCACACAATGATTTGTGTGTGAATATTCACTGTGACATTATGTGTAACAACCAGAAACCAGAAGCAACCAAGATATCCAGCAACTGGTGACTGGATCTCAATGCTGGGATACGCCACAGCATTGAGAAGGAATGAACTGCTGATAGAAAAATGCAAAAAACAAGGGTGAATTTGACATTCACCATGCTACTGTGAGAAGCCAAACATTTTTATATGTTCTAAAACAGGCTAAACTATAGTGGCAGAATATAGATCAGTGGTTGCCTGGGGCTGGGGTGGGGAGGGTAGCTTCTGCCAATGGAGCAGAAGGCAGCTTAAGGATGGAGGGAAGGTGGGAGGGACTGTTTTTTTTTATGTGTTTTATGTTTATTTTTGTATCATTAATATACAATTACATGAGCAACATTGTGGGTACTAGATTCGGTCCGTTATCAAGTCCCCACCACATACCCCACTGCAGTCACTGTCCTCCAGTGTACTAAGATGCTGTTCAACCACTCCCTGTCTTCTCTGTGCTGCACTACCTTCCCCTTGTCCCCCCCTACATTATACGTGCTAATCGTCATGCCCATTTTGCCCCGTTATCCCTCCCTTCCCAGCCGTCCTCCCCAATCCCTTTCCCTGTCGTAACTGTTAGTCCATTAGTGGTTTCTGTGAGTCTGCTCCTGTTCTGCTCCTTCAGTTTTTTCTTTGTTCTTTTTTTTCTTTTCTTTTTTTTTTAAATTTACAATTACATGTGCAATATTACGATTATTAAACTACCCCTTCATCAGGTCCCCCACCAACCCCATTACAGTCACTGTCCATCAGCGTAGTGAGATGCTATAGAATCACTACTTGTCTTCTCTGAGTTGTACAGCCCTCCCCGTGCCCCCCCAACATTACGTCTGCTAATCGTAATGCCCCTTTTTCCCTCTTATCCCTCCCTTCCCGCCCATCTTCCCCAGTCCCTTTCCCTTTGGTAACTATTAGTCCGTTCTTAGGTTCTGTGAGTCTGCTGCTGTTTTTTTCTTTCAGTTTTTTTTCTTTGCTCTTATGCTCCGCATATGAGTGAAATCATTTGATACTTGTCTTTTTCTGCTTGGCTTATTTCACTGAGCATAATACCCTCTAGCTCCATCCATGTTGTTGCAAATGGTAGGATTTGTTTTCTTCTTATGGCTGAATAATATTCCATTGTGTATATGTACCCCACCTTCTTTATCCATTCATCTACTGATGGACACTTAGGTTGCTTCCATTTCTTGGCTATTGTAAATAGTGCTGCAATAAACATAGGGGTGCATCTGTCCTTTTCAAATTGGGCTGCTGCATTCTTAGGGTAAATTCCTAGGAGTGGAATTCCTGGGTCAAATGGTATTTCTATTTTGAGTTTTTTGAGGAACCCCCATACTGCTTTCCACAATGGTTGAACTAATTTGCAGTCGGGAGGGACTGTTTTATGTTTTGATTATGGTGGAGGGCAGGTGATGGCATCCAATTTCCAAAATTCACCAAACTGAACAGTTAAAATGAATGCATTTTATTTTATGCAATACCTTATTCAACAATGAAAAATGAAAGAAACACCGTTCGGAACTAAAAAAATAAAAATAAGAATAGACTATGTACCACGAACGTATATTAAAACTACGCAAAACACAATTTGTAATTTGTAAGAACATATACTAATAAAAAGTACATCATCGTAAATGTCCTAAATGCCACTGAACCATACACCTTAAATGGTTAATTTTATGATACGGGACTTTTTCCGTCATTTTTTTAAAAAAGGCTATGTAATAAGAAAATAGGTATACAATAATCAAGATAAAACAAAGGGTTCACAATGAAGGTCATAGCATAGGATACACAATAATAAAAACAGTAGCAAAGGACCCTCAGTAGGAAAGATAATAGCAAAAGGGAAAGGGGAATAAAAGGGAATAAAATAGGGAAGACAAGGGACCTTGTCCAGATCATTAATGATAATGAGCCACCAATGAATTCAACTCTCTCCCTCTGAGAATTGAGGCCTATCTAAATGTATTAATAAACTTAAAACAGCACCTCCTTCAGAGGGCTCTTAGGAGGATTCACTGTGTTAATATATGAAAAGCATTCAGAAGAATGCCTGGCCCTGAGTGCCTGCTCAGCGGTACCTGTCATGAGCATCGTTCTGTTGCTTTTATTGATACAAGTGTTGTGCTGTCTGCAAGGCCCAGTGAAAGGACGAGCCGCCTGGGAAGGCAGCTGGGGCTTTGGGAGGATGGGAGGCAGCCGCCCAAGTCCTTCTTGTGGAACGGAAAATAAAGACAGACCTGGGCTGGAGCATCTGACTTAATTCAGGAAGGCTGGCCCGGTGGCCTAGCTGCTTAGCCATCCCTCCTCCCTCCCACTCCAAGGAACTCACAGCCACACGCCCTCCTCTTTCTGTTTTTGCCCAGGGGAATTTTATTAACAATGGGATCCTGTACAGACAGGCCTTTAGAAAGCAGTGGAGGGAGGGAAGGGTGTCCAAAGGGTAACAATCCCTGCTGGCACTGGTGGGGCGTAAAGCCCTTTCTCTTCATTCTCCCAAGGCCCTGGTGGGTGGAATGTCAGCCCCCTCCCTGCTTTCTATAGAAGCATAGACCTAGACTTAGGAGAAGTCACCGCAGTTGAACCCATCCAAGCTGATGGATACACATTCCCATTCTCTCCACAATCATTCCCAGGGACTGCTCCCCTCTAGCGTGGAGGGTCCAGGCCAAGCTCTGCCACTGCCCACTCTGTGAGGCCTCATAAGAGAGAGGCTAAGGGGGACTTCCCAGGCTAATGGGGGTCATTGGGTTTGGCACCAGATTCCAGTGTGTTTTGTTGGGGGCGGCATGAGGTGGTGGAGGCCTGACACCACCAATAAATTCTCCGTTAGCAGCTGGGTGCCCTACGATCCAACTCAGTTCTGCTCCCATCCACCCGGAGGTAGCATGAGATCGCACAGGAGGGCTCAGTCCTACAACAGCCCCACCCTGCACACAGTCCAGGTTGCTGTCCGTGCTTCTTCTGCCCATCGGGCTATAGACTGAGGTTCCCACAGCCCTGTCCTTGGGTTCAATTAGTTTGCTAGAGCGGCTTCCAGAACTCAAAGGAACGTTTTACTTACTAGATCATCAGTTTGTTATAAAAGGATATATCTAAGGAACAGCCAAACAGAAGAGGTGCAGAGGGCAGTACGGGGAAGGTCACAGAGCGTCCATGCTCTCTGAGTGGGCCACTTTCCATGAATCTCCATGTGTTCACCAACCTGGAAGTTCTCTAAGCCCTGTCCTTTTGGATTTTTATGAAGGCCCCAATACATAGGCATGATCGATAGATCACTGGCCATTGGCACCAGGTTCCACCTCCAGCCCCTTTGGTCAGAAGGGGGGCACTGGAAGTTCTGATCCTCCAATCAGATGGTGGGTTCCCCTTGCTACCAGACCCCATCCTTAGGTGGGTCCCAAAGCTACTTTGTTAACATATAAAAAGACACCTGTTTCACTCTCCTAGCTTAGGAACTCCCAAGGGTTTTAAGAGCTCTGCCAGAAATGAGAATGAAGATCAAATAAGTGTCCTTATTGTGTATCACAGTGTCATGGGACAATGGGAACATAAGCCCAAGCTTCCATTCTGACACTTTCCATGATAAGATAAGAGAAGCTGATGGATGAATGGGGGGCTGAGAAGGCAGGAGACCTGGGTCAGGCTTTCTGGAGGAGGGGAGGATGAAGGAGAGCATGGTAGCCACCCCCCAGAAACAGGACAAGCTGCCCATCCACAGGCTGGTTCAATGTTGAGACTGCCGGTGCCACGCACGCACCGAAGGGTGCATCCTGCCCCGGCAGGTGACCTCAGGTGTTAGTGTGAGCAGGAGTCCAGGAGATCGCCACCAGCTCCAGGGTCCTGGTCCCGCTGCCCGGCTCACTGCCCTGCCCCTGCTGGCAGGCATGCATTTTAGTATGAGCTGCTTGGTGCTGGCATGAGACATACAGAGACTGTAATAGATCTACCTGATGGAGTCAGAAGTTTCCATAGCTGCCATTCAGAACAGGGAGCGGGACCGCAGTCCTCCTTCTGGTGGCCCTGGGCTACATGCCTCCACACCTGGACCTCACTGGGTGCCTCTCCTCTCCCTGGAGTCAGGGGAGGTTGGTTCCCCTGCCAACCAGCCCCCCTTCCCCCCAAGCTTTGCCTCATTAGCATAAACTAACATGGAAAAGGGCTTATTATGAATATCAGAATTTGCTCCTCACCCCGACCATTCAGGAAATTCTAAGGGTTTTAAAGCTCCTTGCCAGGAACCTGGGAAGAAAACCTAGGGAGGCCTGGGAGAGCTGCGGGCAGGAGGGTGGTGGAGGGGGGCCGGGGTGCACAAACACCTCCCCGGCTGTCTGTGGGGGGGCTGGAGGCGGGAGAAGCCTGGAAGCCAAGAACCCAGTGATGAGGCTGGGGTGGGGGTCCAGGGAGGAGTGGGGAGGCCTGGTAGGAGGCGCTGGGGACATGGCTGCAGAAGGAACAGGGCGGAGGAAGGGACAGAGGAGGATGTGTTTGTGTTCTGGCTAGTGAATGGGCAGGTGGCGGGTCCCCCTGCGGTGGGGAACTGAGGAGGTGGGGGGAGATGCTGAGCTCACGGTGCAATGGGTCAGAGGACACACGGGAGGTGGCTCGCCGCAGAGGATGGCAGCTGGGAGACAGGCTGCAGAGCCTGGGAGTTGTTAGTGGTTGAGACTGTCTTGGCGGTGGGTGGGATGTCTCCGAAGAAAGAAAGGAAACTGGGCCCAAGGGACTGGGTGGAGGGTGGGGTCAACGCCCAGGTGGAACATGTGCGGCCTGAGGACAGGTTGGTGGGCACAGGCAGTGAGCCGGGCCTGGGTCATCAAGGAGTCTGTGTGCACAGGCTGGAAGCTGGGAAGTAACCCCAGAAGACAGGGTAAACTCCCCTGTGGCAGGCGGTGTGGGGGATGTGGTGGAGGACAGGGCCCTGGGAACACCTGTGTTTGTAAAGATGCAGGTGGAGGAAAAACAGGCCTATTCATGAGGGAGACACAGAAACGGAGGAGGGAAATCAGAAATGCATGGCCACCTGGAAGCTGGCAGCAGAGTGAGTTTCAAGGAGGGCTGGGCGCATCGACGCATCGAAGGCTACCCGAAGATTGAGTAGGATGAGGATGGACTTGTTAGTGGTCACCCACCACTGGGTTGCTGGACACAGACATCTCTGAAGACCCAAAAAGACCATGGCTGTGGGGTGCAGGCAGTGAACAGATCTCCACAAATAGGAGAGGAGGAGGGCAGGACTGAGGGGGTGTGGGGTGCTGGTTCGAAGGAAACTGGTCCCAGCGTCCTCCCCCCGCCCCCTCCCCCCGCAGAGGGTCAGGCACACAGGACACCTCCAAGTGTTTGCTGAGTGAATGGGCTCAAGAATGACAGGGGTATAAAGGCAGAGGCAGAAGACACAGAACAGCACCAAGTTGTAGTTGGTTTTTCTTCATATCTGAGAAAAAAAGGTTGCCACCTAAGTCAGCTTTGAAAATTCCTTCTTTATAAGAAGTAAATCGATCAGGGAAATTTTGATGGTGTCCTAGCATTGAACATAACCTAATTTTCCCACCCATCTTTGGTCTCCTTGCTTGATGATCCCAAGAGGAAGTGGTGCTGAGACGTTTAGCTTCTGCCAGCCCCATTTTCAGAGGAGCAAACGGAGGTCAGAACAGGAGGGGGGTCCCACGGCCCCCAGTGAGTCGTGGGGTGAGATGAGGTTTCACCCAGTCTGTATCCTCTTTCTTGGAAACGTGGAGGATGCTCACGTGTGTGCATCCATTCATTCATTCATCAGTCCATTCACAGATTTAGATAACTGGCAATCAGGCTCTGGAGCCACCTGTCTTGGTTCAGTAGGGCCAGCGCTCCAGCGCCCCAGTACTGTCACTCACCAGCTGTGTGGCCTTAGACAAGTGACTTCATCCGGTCACACCTCAGTTTCCACCTCGATGCCGGTCTCATGCTCCAGACTCTCATCCCAGAGGTCTGGGGGGCTAAGTTCTCTCTAGGCAACGGGCTTCACATTGAGCTTATGTTGACGCCCAAGAGTAAAGCTCGAGGCACCGGAGCTGGAGAGGTCTGGAGGCTCTCTGGGGGAGGCAGCAGGTGTGCCCAGTTCTCCAAAAGCAAGTATGTGGCTCCAAGGCAGTCCTTGCCCTCCTTGAGCCTCCAGCTACATAAAGAATGGATCGGCTTTTTCCAGAAGCCACGAACTACAAGTCTGCATGGAAAGAGAACCACCGAGCAGTCACCCTGCCTTCCCCACTCCCTGCAGCCCCCCTGAAACCACTGATCTGCTTTACATCCCTGTGGATTTGCCCCTCTCCTGGACATTTCCTGTAAATGGGATCCTATGCTATGTGACCAACTTCTTTCACTGACCGTGATGTTTTTTGAGGTCCATTCACATTGCAGCCTGTGTTACCACATCCTTTCTGTGGCTGAATGATCCTCCATGGTATGGGTGAACCGCATTTTATGTATCCATTCATCAGTTGATGGACATCAGGTTAGTGGGTGTAACTTTGGGGGTGATGAAAATGTTCTGGAATTAGATTGTGGTCATGGTTGCCCACCCTTGCGTGTGGTGGAATTCACTGAATTGTAGACTTTAAAATGGTTCAAATGCTGGATTTTAAGTTCCATGATTTTTACTTTTGAAAAAGGCAGAGAAGGGAGGGAAGAGGATGGAAAAAGAGAGAAAAGGAGAGAGAGAGATCTGTGCTGGGCTCACAGGTGTTTTGTTTCTGTTTTGGGGGCCAATATTTTAAAATTGGGAAACATCCCACCATAAATCTGAAATTCCAGCTTCTCTTGAAAAGTCAGAGAAACTGGCAATCCTGGGCCCATGTTCCGGCATGACAGCTACCAGCTGAAGCTGGGTGGATTTTATTCAATGCAAACTGCACCTTCGTAAACTGAATCCCCCAAAAATCCATACAAAGGGCGCTGCTATCCCAGAACAGATCAGAAGTTGAGGTGTTGTGATTCCGAATTGAGAGAGGAAAAGGGGCCCCAGACCGGAAGAGACAGTGAAGGACTAAAAGATAGGAGAGGAGTTGGGATCCTCTCCCGTCCCTTTCTTTCCCCTCTTTGTCTCTCTCCCTACACCTCTCCCTCCCTTCCTTCTTCATAGATAAAACAAAAACTCATAAACCAGCACAGACTTCTCTTGCCCCAAATCTCTCTCTTTCTCTGTCTCTTTCTCTCTTGGTGGAAACCCTTAAAGAAAACCTTTTGTGGAATTAGATACATTGACTGCATATAGATAAGAAGGCCTGTGCTTCTGGAAGCAGAGAACAGAGTTGATTCCACAGCTGAAAAATTCAGTTAGAATCAGAGTCCTGCGGAACCCCGTTTGGAAACCCCCTTTTATGTCTCCTGACCCCCTCTTTTGAAATCTCTTCCTTCTCCTCCTCTTCTCTTTCTTGGTTCTCTTTGCCTTTCACTATCACTCCCGTGCTCTCTACCTCCCCACCCGCCCGCCCGCCACTTCCCTGCTCTGCCTGGGCAGGGCCCCAGGTGCCATATGCCGCCCCACCCTTGCAGAGCCTTCATCACTGGAGCGGGATTAGAACCCAGCTCCCAGATGATCCTGAGTCATCCTCTAGCCCCTGGCTGGTTGGGAGAGCAGGTTGAAGGAGTGGGGCTGGGTCTTCCGCCCAGAGCTGTCATGGGCCCTTTCCCCTTGTCCCCTCCTTTAGCTCTAAAGCTCAATTAAGTGTCATTAGACAAGAAGTCTCTACCGGATTAGAGGGTGCCCCACCCCATGTCTTCCCTGTCCCCTTCCCTCAACCCGGAAATTGCATGGGTTGGGAAAAGGTGTGGCAGCTGCCAGTCTGGGGCAGACGGACAGGAGGAGGGGACCCGCAGGGCAGCATGACGGGTGGTTGAGAAGCCAGGGGGACAGCTGAAGAGTTGACTGGCAGGGTGGCTGGCAGATTAAAGAATAGGCAGGTAGGTGGACAGAGAGCAGAGAGACGGACAGGCTGAAACGTTGACAGCAAAGACACATGGAGGGTCCGGAAGGCAGAGAGACAAGGTGAGAAGGGGTCTGGTGGGCACTGGCCGCTGGTGACATTAGGGAGACAGGCAGAGAGGCAGATGGAGCTGCTGGCAGGATGGGTGAGGAAGAGGAGGGGTGGGCTGGCAGGGAGAGGCCATTTCAGAGACGCCAAACATTTTCCCCCAGAACCTGGAGGCGGCCTACCGCGGGCTCCTGCATCTTTTTATTCCTGTGTGTCACTGGTGAGTTCCCCAGGGAAGAGGGCTTCCTCGCTCCTCATCCCCCCAGCCAGCCTGACTTACCTCCCCTCACCTCCCACTCCCCAGGCCCCACATACCTGTCTCTCTGCATCCTTTGATCCGATCCTCCTCTGTCTCTCCCTGTCACCGTGTCTCTGTCTTCTCTCTCTCTCATCTCTCTCTGTGTTGCTCTCTTTCTCTTCCACTCTGTTTGGGTGTTTCACTGTGTCTTTTTCTATATAGCGCTGGGTCTGTCTCCCTGTCTCCAACTCTCTCTCAGGGTCTACCTCTGGCCTCTGCGTCTTTCTGCGTCTCTCCATCGCTGCACCTCTCTTCCCACCTCTGAGCCACAAGCTCGAGGTCCCTGAGCCTGTCTCCCCGGACCACACAAACCCCTGTCCTCAGGGCTCAGCCACGCAGATGCACTGAAGATCTTCAACGGCACAGAGTGCGTCCCTCACTCACAACCTTGGCAGGTGGGGCTGTTTGACGGCGGCAATCTGCGCTGCGGGGGGGTCCTCCTTGACCGCAGGTGGGTCCTCACTGCTGCTCACTGCAGCGGCAGGTAAGCCCCCATCTGGAGCCCTTCCTGGGGAGGGCAAAGGGAGGGTGATGGGGAGAGGAGTGCTGGGGGTAGGGGGCTCAGGGGAAGGGAGGTGCCGCAATGATGTGGCCCTACAACAAGAGGTTGAGGTTAGACAAGGAGTAGGACTTCCATACAACGGGCCTGGCTGGGGCTGGGTAGGGTGCAGCGGGTGGAGGGCAGGGAGGGTCCTGGAACCTGTCCACACCCACTCCCTCATGTCCGCCTTCCTTCCCACATGGCGTCTGTCACTGCCCTGACCATTCCTTGGCCCTGTCTGACCCAGACTTTCTGTGCAACCTTCAAAAGACTATATCTGGCACCTCTCTGGGCCTCAGCAGCCCCAGCTATACAGTGAGAGGACTGGGCTCTCTAGGGCTGAGGCTCTGGGCTTTTCTGTGGAAAGGAAGACAGAGAGTTGAGAGATTCAGGGATAGGGAGAGACGTAAGCGGGACAGAGAGAGTGCAGTCATTTGGCTGACAGAGTTGACATCCTGGGCTCTCCTTTGGGTTGGGAACAGAACAGCAAACAAGGCAGATAATGTGCCTGCTCCCACCCTCCCTGGGGGACCCCACTGGCTAAGAGAATCAGACAGAAAGAGAAGCAGTGCAAGTGAATGAGGGAGCGTGTAACAGACACTGAGACGCAGAGCAGCAGAGAGAGGCAAGAGGGCCTGGGAGGCAGATTACAGCCCACCAGCCACTCGCTGAGCCTCCATGGCCCCCAGCAGGTACTGGGTGCGCCTGGGCGAACACAGCCTCAGCCAGCTGGACTGGACGGAACAGTTACGGCGCAGCACCTTCTCCGTGACCCACCCCGGCTACCAGGGAGGCCTGCAGAGCTATGACAATGACCTCCGGCTTCTGCGACTGGGCACCCCCGTCCTCTTGACAGGCAGTGTCCAGCCCCTGCCCCTGGCCACTACCTGTGCAGAAGCTGGCACTGAGTGCCACATCTCAGGCTGGGGCATTACCAATAGACCATGGAGTAAGGGGGCCCTGGGGTCGGGGCTCAGAATGGGTGTAGGGTGAGAGGTCAAAAGTCATGACATCTCAGAGGAAGAACAGGCAAAGGGTCAAATATCAGGATCATGGTTTGGGGTCAGAGATCATGGTGGACCAGGGGTCTTGGGAGTCTTTAAAAGTCACAGGTCAGGGATGTGAGTAGTGGTCAGAGTGATGTCAGGGGTCATCAGACTGGAGCAAAAGGCATATATAAATAAGATCTCCAAGTTATAGGTCACGGACTCTGGTGTTAGAGGTCATTGTAGGGTTGAGGTCATGGGATCCAGAAGTTGCACAAACTAGCCACAATGTGACAATGGAAACTGGGATTCAACTGGGGATCACAGATCTGGTATTGGAAGCCTAGAGTTTGGGGTCATGGAGGCTGGGGTCAAATAAACTAGAATTAGAGGTCACTTTGGAGCTGGGTTCAATAGTTTAGAGGCTGCAGAACTGAGGCTGGAGGTTAAGGTAAAGACAAAGAATAGGGGATCTAGAGACAGAAAAAAGACATGAGGTCAAGTTGGGATCAAAGGCTAATGAGATTGAAGGTTGAAGGTCACAGTAGCTAGGATTGAAGGAAGTCAGGTCTGGATTCACTGTATCTGAGGTTGGAAGGACAAGGAGAGTCTTGAGTTATGGTAATCAAAGTCATAGGCTAAAGGTCGGGGGACCAACCATGAAATGGGGTCAAGGATCACTATGAAGTCAAGTCATAAATCTGAAATTTAGAGGTTTGAGGACTGTAGTGGAGGTCACAGGGAAGGGGCAGGGTGTAGACTTGGATGGGGCTTCCTTTAGAGGAGAGTGGTGGCACCAAGGTGGGGAGCTTCGAGGGGCCCTGAGGCATCCACCTTCCACCCTCAGGCCCCTTCCCAGACCGGCTCCAATGCCTCAACCTCTCCATCGTCTCCAATGCCACCTGCCGGGCAGCGTTCCCTGGGAGAATCACTGACAACATGGTGTGTGCCGGAGGCATCGTTGGGGAGGATGCCTGCCAGGTGTGTGAATGCAGACAAGGCATGGTCACCCAGGCCAGGGTGGGAAGTAGGGGACAAGAAAGGAACGGGGAAGGGTGAGTCGGGGAAATGGGATGTGGGAGAGAGATGGGGTCAGAAAGGAGGAAAGCCCTGGGAATAGAGGACAGAGAGAACGGAGGGACCGAGGGGACGGAGAAGGAGGGAAAAGATGGGCACAAGGAGGAAGAGTTAGAGACAGGAAGAGAAGATGGGGCGGGCAAAGAGCTAGTTGGGATATGGAGCTCAGGCAGGTAACCTGCCTCTCAGATTTTGAGTCTTCCCCATACTACCCTCTGGCTGATGCTGGCCCAGGGTAGGGTGAGAGATTCCAGGTCGGAGGCAAGGAAGGAGACTGGTGGACTCTCTCACCTTGTAATTCGGCTACCTGGCCCTGCCGGGTCCTCCAGAGGGGAGGCTGCCCCACCTAGGGCCCCAACCGGTGTCCTAGATGGAACTCTTACACAGTCCCGCCCCCCTTCCCTGGAATTGGTCATTGGTGATGCTATTCTCATCCCTCATTGGTCAAGGCCCCAGCCATTGTCCTTGATAGAACGAATGGAGTCCCACCTCCTTCTCTAGGATTGGTCATTGGTGAATTGCTCGCTTCACTCATTGGCCAAAGCTCTAACCATTGTCCTCTAGGGACACACTATGGAGTCCCGCCCTCCTTCCCTGGGATTGGTTCTAGGGATAGTATGTTCTTCTCTATTGGTCAGTCATTGCCATTTACCTGGGAACGTGGCTGTCCTCCTTCCTCTGATGATCGGGTGTGGAGCCACTGTTTTCACGGCCTGGGAGTAGGCGAGGGAGTTGGAGAAAGGAAAATAGGAGCAGGATTTCTCCTTTATTAAGGCCATGCTCGTTCTCCTTCTACCTTCCAGGGTGACTCTGGGGGCCCCCTGGTGTGCAGAGGAGTCCTTCAGGGTCTGGTGTCCTGGGGGTCTGTGGACCCTTGCGGGCAGAAAGGAGTCCCTGGAGTCTACACCAATATTTGCAAATATGTGGACTGGATTCGGATGGTCATAAGGGACAACTGACATGCTCCCTCCACCCCTCAGCTTGGGGACCACTCTGACCCTCAGAGTACCAATACCTTCTCCATCATCATCCCCGCTCCCATGCTTGTTTGTCTAGGGATCTTCTTCCCCCAACTCCAACTCCAGCCAGCCCTTCTAAGACCACAGTTGGGCAAGGAGGGAGCATGTGGTTGTCTGGAATAAATATAACTGAAGAAGGGGCTGTGTCTGTCTATTTGATATCCTCATGCTGACCGAGACTGAAGGGAGGGCCCATCAGTTCCCCTACCCACGGGTATAGGAATAGAGATCAGGGTTTTCCCTTAGGGGTCACAAAGGAAGGGAGTAGAAAAAGCTACTCATAACAATAAAGATGAGGGCTATTTTTCTCCATCCCGCCTGATAGGAACAGTGTTCACGAAGGATGTAAAGGGGTGTGGGAGGCGGAATTATTGGCTCCAAAACACCAAATGAAAATCGTGAAATCAGAATTCACAATTCAACTAAATGTCTATAAAACGTAACATTCTTCCACCTAGCCAACTGCTACTTGTTTTTGCTGTAGTTGAGCACACATTATATTTAATGTGGGATATGGGTTAGCTTTAATATGTCTATGATGACTGAGGGTGGGGTGTAGCCTTGGAAAGCAAGAGGACCCAGCCTAGGTCTTAAAATAGTCCTGCCAGCCCCTTGGGTTCTGTCTTCATTGCTTCCCTAGAAGGTGGAAAGGAACCTCCCTCCAACAAATGGAAGGGGAATTTGAGGTGGGAGTGAGAGGTGATCATAATAGCCCTGGGAATGTTTTCAGAGTACCGACTGTGCTTGGCTCTCCTGGAGTCTCACCCCAACCCCCCAAGGCAGAGCTGTCCCCACATCTGGCAGATGAAGAAACTGAGCCTCAGCAGGGTGGAGTCCCTCATCCCACGTCACTGTGGTAGGAAGAGGCAGAGCCAGGCTTTGGGGCCAGGGCTGGATGCTGTCAGAACCCTGGCCTACCCCATCATCTTGCTCCACATCTGGTTAGGGGGGAGAGGAAGGCACGGCTAGAGAGGAGATCCAGCTAAGAAGCAAGCTGGGAGAAATAGGGATTGTCATTCGAGTTTTGCAGAGGAGGAAACTGAGGTGGTTCAGATTCAGGAAGTCATCGGACCTAGGTCACACAGCAAGTAAGTGCTATGGCTGGCTTGGGGGAGACCCCAGGGTTCCTGGAGGCCTGAGAGGCTGGGGGAGAGGAGAAGAGGGAAGGGTTGGCATGGAAGTGAAGCCCCAGAGGAGCCCTGTGGGTTGGGGCACCTGCAGAGGACTGATTCCCTTTCCTGGGCCTTGATTCCACAGGCCCCGACCTGCCTCCCCACCCTCCTGTCCTGCCCCTTCGCCTGGCAGCAGCCCCACCTCTGTGAGGCCCCAGTTTCCCCTGTCCTTGGAATGAAGGGAGGGGCCTGGGGGTGTGCAGGGGGTGCCCTGGGCTAGGGCCCTGTGGAGGGAGCGGCAGGGACAGGAAGAGGGACCGATAGACTGGGAGATTGGGTGGAAGGAAAGGGATTTAGAGACAGAGATAGAAGGAGGCAGAGACGGAGCACAAAGACAAAGAATTAGAGGCCACATGCAGAGAAACAAAGAGAGGTAGTGAGACAAAGACAGAAAGGCACAGAGACACAGAAAGAAAAAAGTGACACACAGAATTACAGAAGGGCAGCAAATGACTGAGCTAGAGAGATACAGTTGGAGTTGCTGGGAAGGATGCAGACAGACAGACTGATGCATGGACACACAGGTGTGGACAAACATAAAGGCAAAGAGGCTTGGACAGGTGACAGGCAGGTGGGTGGGCAGCACCTCCGAGCTGGCGCCTGGGGAGGGGCCACCCACACCCCGCCCCCAGGGCGATAAGGCAGGGCTAGGAGGCTCAGTCATCTTGGGCCCGCCCGGGGCCACCCCCCTGCCGCCTGCCTGGTGCCGTGTTCTACCCAGCCTGCCGCAGCTGCCAGCACCGCTGGGCCCCCAGAGCCTCAGCCCCAGAGCCTGTGAGTCCGGGAGGGAAGGGAAGGCCCCCCCCCCGAGGTGTCTGTGTCCCCGAGGGCGCCCAGTGCCCTCTGTTCGGCGCCATTTCTCCCTCTGCTCTGCCCTTTTATGCTTTTGGGGTGTGGGGGGGGCTTTCTGCCTCTCTGCATCTCCAATCAGCTACCCCCAACTTCAGTGACCTCTGACCCTAGCTTTGGTCGCTGAATCCAGCCCTCCACCCCATCCCTGCTGGCCAGTGGGGATGAGGACTGGTGCTCTCCCACCGCCCCTATCAGCTCCGCCCAGCTCTGTCTGTCTGTCCTTTAAAGTGGCAGCAGTTCTGCAGGATCAAAGCCGGAACACTGTCCCAAGCTGAGCCCCCCACTGCACCCCAGGTACCCTCAAAAGGCCCATATCACCCTGTGGCCACCCCGTGCCTCTGTGGCCTGACCAGATCTCCAGTGGGCAAGAAGGAGGACAGTCTTCTAAGTGCACCTCTGAGGTCTTGGGGCTGACTTAGTGCAGGGCCTCAGGCAGATGCCCTCCCAGCAGCGGCCACAGCCTCCTAGGCTGTCTGAAACTTCCAGCGGAGATCAGGCCCCTCCTAAGCCACCCTCATACCAAAGATTTATTATTTTAAAGATTTGGAGCTTGGGATGCTGTCCGATCTTCAAACCTTGTTGTTTCTCCCTGGGAGAGCAGGCGTGGGAGAGAGGGGAGGGCATGAACCAGCCCTCAATCTCCCCGTAAACTGATTTGGTCCTTTGTCCCTCCTTGTTCCCAGAAGAACCTGGGGCCTGCCCTTCCCCACTCCAGGCCATGATGAGTCTGCCATTAATCATGCTCGCTCTGATGACAGGTACGGTGGGGGATGAGGAAGGGCAGGGGCCACCCCTCTGAGTCCCTACCATCCCCCCAGCCCTTTACGTCTGGACCTTGACTGGGCTGATACTCGAAATACAGTCACATAGGGCATCTGAATGGATGCATGAGGCCTAAGGAGGTCCTGGATGCCTCTTGCTGGATGGGGCAGGGTGAGGACAGGTCAAGGACGGTCCCAGGGAAGGGGCCAGAGCGGCTGGGGTGGTACGGGGGACACTTAAAGAACTCAGGGCAGTGGCTATTGACCTACCAGTGTGGAAGGATTTCCATCTTTGAACACCTGGCCCACCCAAACAGTGCATCCTAGCAGGACCCCAGGCTGGGATCCAGAGCACCCACCCTTCCCCCCACCCCCCACTTCTGGGAGTCCTGCCATGCCTGAACCCCCTCTTCTGCCCTCACCCCCTCCAGGGCATGTAAGGGGAGAGACCAGGATCATCAAGGGTTATGAGTGCCCTCCTCATTCCCAGCCCTGGCAGGCGGCTCTGTTCCAGAAGACGCGGCTGTTCTGTGGGGCAACCCTCATTGCTCCTAAATGGCTCCTGACAGCAGCCCACTGCCAGAAGCCGTGGGTGCGGGGGCCGGGCGTGGAGATGGGGATGGGAGGGCTTTGGAGGGTGGAGAATGTGCATGGGGTTGGGGATCAGCATGGGGCGGGGCGGCATTAGCATTGATGATGGAGATTGGGCTGAGAGACAAGACAAAGACCTTGGAAGGGGGAAGATGTTGGGAATGAGGTTGGGATGCGGTTTGGGAGGGGGTTTTGGAGGGAGACGGGGATGAGGTTAGAAGCAGAGCATTTCACATGTTCCTGCATCTCAGGGGCACTCATCTCTCCCCCTCCCCCATGTCTCTCCCCCCTTTCTGTCTCCTGTCTCTCCACCCTCATCTCTGATTCCCACCTCAGCCGATACATAGTTCACCTAGGGGAGCACAACCTCCAGAGGTGGGATGGCTGTGAGCAGACCCGGGTGGCTACTGAGTCCTTCCCCCATCCAGGCTTCAACAACAGCCTCCCCAACAAAGACCACCGCAACGACATCATGCTGGTGAAGATGTCGGTGCCAGCTGTCATCACCCGGGCTGTGCGGCCCCTCACCCTGTCATCACACTGCGTCACTCCTGGCACCCGCTGCCTCATTTCCGGCTGGGGCACCACATCCAGCCCCCAGTGTAGGAGCCCCAGGAGGGAAATGGTTGGGGGAGGGTGGTCATGACTGTGGAAGGACCTACGGAATCAGAGGAACCTTCAGAGATGAGAGTTATGGTCATACAAGGCGGAGCTGCCTGAGGGTGTCAGTGGTGGGATAAGTTGAAAGGAAGAGTGGAAAGGGCTGGGGAGGGTGAAAACAAAAGTTTGGGCCTTGGAGTCAGATGTGATGTGCAATCCCAGATCCACAACTTGCTAGTTGTAGGACCTTAGGCAAGTGGCTTCACCTCTCTGAACCTTGGTTTTCTTCTCTATAAAATGAGAATAATCACACCTGCCTACCAGGGCTGCATCAGATATAACGCGTACAGGGCAACTGGCATAAAATAATTCACTCGACAGCATGACTGTTGCTATTGCTATAAGCAGAGAGATGAGTTGGCTGCAAGCAAGAAGGACAGGGACTGGGTTCAGAGCAAGCCCTGCAGTGTAGGGATGGAAAACGGTGGCGGTGGGGGGGGGGGGCTCTCATTTTTCCAAACCCCTTCATGCCGTTTCTACAGTGAACCTGCCCCATACTTTGCGATGTGCCAACATCTCCATCATTGGTCACGAAGAATGTGAAAATGCCTACCCCGGCAACATCACAGACACCATGGTGTGTGCCAGTGTTAAGGAAGAGGGCAAGGACTCCTGCCAGGTCAGAGGACAGGGCCTGGGTCTCCAACTACATCCCCATCCCCATCTCCCACCTCAGGTGCCTCTTCGTTTACAACCACACTCTCATCCCCAACCCTAACCCTAACCCCACCTCCCCCTGCCACCTCAAACCCATCTCCTCCTCACTTCCCAATTCTAACCTCCACATGCTGCCCAGCTCCATCCCCATTACCACCTCTATTTTCAACCCCAACCATCCCCAAATCCATTTTCAACCCCAACCCCATCTACATTCCCACCAATAACTCCAACTTCATCCCCAGTACCATTGCCAACCTCAGTCTCCTCCCCACCGACACCATGCCCACCCCTTCCCCTCTCCTGGGAGCCCCCCTCCTCTGACTGGTTCTCTCTCTCCCCATCCCCAGGGTGACTCTGGGGGCCCTCTGGTCTGTAACGGGTCTCTTCAAGGCATTATCTCCTGGGGCCAGGATCCATGTGCTATCACCAAAAAGCCTGGTGTCTACACAAAGGTCTGCAAATACGTGGACTGGATCCGGAAGACTATGCAGAACAATTAGCCAGGACCAGCTCCCCACTGCCCAACACCCCTGATCCCTATTTGGTGATGTGGCTCTTGTTCATTCTGTTAATAATCAAGCCTGAGCCAGGACCCCTTTATGTACTTTTTCTTTGCACCTCCTTGACTAGGAGAGATGCTGTAGCTTAGTAACCAACTTGGGGTTTGGAATTCATGAGACCTGGATTCAAATACTGCCTCATACTAACTTGTGACTCTGGGAGTGATAATAGCTATTCGATTCACTGTTGCAACCCCAGCCCCAAATAGTTCCTAGCACTCACCAAGGTTTCAATAAATACTGAATGAATGAATGAATGAATCTTTTGAGTGCTTGCTCATGCCAGACAAGGGTCCAAGAGCTTTTAAACGTATCAGCTAACTTAGTCTTCACAAGTCTTTGAGGTGAGCGCTATTGTTAAATCCATTTTGCAGAAGAGGCACGGAGAAACGAAGTCCCTTGCTCATAGTCACCAGCCAGTACTTAGAAGAGCAAGGAATCTAAAGCAAAGTGATTGTTTAACTACCAAGCAATGGTGCCTGATTAAGGCTGTTGGTTTCCTTACCTAGAAAGTCATTCATGTGAAAGTATGATAGCACATTAAGTAACTCACCCTGCACATGGTTAAGACCTGTCGGAAGGGAGCTATCCTGGTTTTTCCCAATCTCCATGATATGTAATTCATAGAGATCTGTGCTAGCCAGTACAGTAGCCACTAACCACATGTGGCTATTTACATTTTAATGACCTACAATCAGAAATGTAATTCTGCAATCCCACTGGCCCCTGTATCAAATGTTCTGTAGCTACATGAGCCTGGTGGAGGCTGTATTGGACAGCACATACAGAGCGATTCCATCATTGTAGAAAGTTTGATTGGACAGCACCAAGCCGGACAACCTCCAGAATTAACTCACTTCTCACTGGAGAAGATGCCTCACAAATAGTCAGTCAAGAACTCAGAATCTTTCCTCGTGTTCCGTACCCCTTGCAGGGGAAGTAGCTGGCATGGGAGGAAGAGCCGAGAGCTGGAACTGGGGCCTCCCAGTTGTTAGACAGACTTGCTGTGTGACCTCCTGTGAGTCACCGCCCTCTCTGAGCCTCCCTTTCCTCACCTGAAATGAGGCAGCTGGCTGAGGTCATATTGATGCCCCTTGCAGCCTGGGCGTCCTGTGATTCATGGCCCTGCTTATCACCTGGAGACGCACAGACGGCAGGAAGGATGTGAAATGACCCCACTCGGGCACGACGCAGAGCGTCCCCCCAACACCTGGGGTGGGGACTAGTCACTGGGCACGCTGAGCACGCTGCCCTGGCTGTGGGGTGGGCACCAGCACAGAGCATCCCTCTGGGACTCTCTCTCCTTTCCTCCCCGTGTTTTCCTCTTTTCTTTGTCTCTGTGTCTCAGTGTCTGTACCTCCTACTCTTTCCTTCAATCCGTGTTATCTCTAGGCCTCCCTCTCCCCCTGCCAGCACTCTGCCTTTTCTCACTTAGTCATTCTCCCTATGTATTTCCGTGTATTTATTTTCCTCTTGGTAATGGTCACGTATCTCCAACACTGTCCCCAAGACCGTCAGGATCCTTGGGGCAGGGCACCTTTTCTTCACATCTGGGAACAGGAAGCCTGGGGACTCTCCATGGACTCCAGCTCCAAAAAGGTTGTTCCGGGCCCTGGAAGAAGCCTGTATTCCCGGGCACCTCCCAGAGTCGGAATCTGGTGCCCAGGTTGGGTGCCAGCTCCACCCACGATATAATTAGGGAGAGGGAGAGGGAGGGGTGCGTCCCTAGGGGAAGGGCGGGAAGTTTCCGGGCTCTTGGGGTTAAAAGGGAAGGACTGGCCAGGGGTCCCTGGGCAAAGGATTCCGGCGGCACACACGGCAGGGTAGAGGCACTGGTCTCCCCCCTCCTTCCCTTCGGCGACTCCCAGGTGAGGCGGGGTGCACCTCACCCTGGATGGGGTGGGTCGCGGAACATGGGTGGGAACCTTCGGGTCCCCGGCGGGCACCCTGTTTGAGGCTCTATTTCCCTATTTGTGGGACACGCCTCTGAGCCTCGGACCCCCACCCGACCTGCGCACGAGGGCGCGACCGCCAGCGCTGCGTGGCTGGCAGCCGGGGAGAGCTGGGTCCTCCTCCCCTCGGGCGCAGGGAGGGCAAGAGGGCGCCACGAGGGGCGTCATTAGGGTAATTGCGCCTATTAAGGCTGTTCCGGCTCAAATCCCTCGTCCGCGCCCGCCCCTGCGGCCGTCGGCCAAATATTAAACCGGTCCCTGCCGACCGGGGTGGCCCTGGCTGGCCTGGTGAGCGCGTCAGGGCGGGGGGTTACTGACAGGGCACCTGTTTTAACCCGCTCCCGGCGCCGAGCCTAGGTCCTGACCATGAGACCCCCGCACCTCCGCCTCCCCGCCGTCTGCGGCGCCCGGGCCCCGGCGAAGCTGCTTCTGCCCCTGCTGATCACGCAACTCTGGGGTGAGGGGGACACGGCTTGGCGGGAGGTGCCAGGGGCGGGAGAGACGGGAGGCTGTGCCTTGCCCACCAGCCCCGCGGCGCCTCTGTTCTCCTCGGGGCCCCGAGCACCCACCCACCCATCGGGAGCAGGCCCCGCCCACTCCAGCTCTCCGCGGGGGGCCGGGGGCCGCCCCTTCGCGCTGCAGCGATCTGAACTTCCTCGCCCCGCCCCGCGCGCCCTTTCCCCGCCCCTCACACTCCGCTCTCCGGACCCCGTCCCCTCTCGGCCCCTCTCCTTCTTACTCCGCCTATCTGAGCCGGTCTCGTCATCCTTTTCTGCCCTGGCCCCTTTTTTCAGCCCGGCGCCGCTTTCTGTCCCCGCCCCCTGGCTGCCGGGCCGCCCACGGTTCCCGGTCTCTCCCCCCGGCGCCCCGCCTTCTCTCCCGGCCCCTCCACGCCCACCCGGCCCGGTCTCCGAGCGTCTCCGCCCCATCCCGGCCTCTTTTCCCTTTCCCGCCGTCGTTCTCCGCCCTCTTCCTGCAGGACCTCTGAGTTCCTTTCCCCGTCGCCCAGCGCAGCCAAGTCCGACAGCCTCGCTCCGACCCTAAGCCCAGCCCTTGCCCTGCGCTGCCCGCTCTGATCTCCGCCGTTTTTCCTCCTCCAGCCACGGAGGCGGCGTTGCTCCCCAGAAACGACACGGACACGGAGGACGTGGCTTCCGGCACCGCGTGCGCGCGCGGCTCCCAGCCCTGGCAGGTCTCCCTCTTCAATGGCCTCGCGTTCCACTGCGCGGGCGTCCTGGTGGACAAGAGTTGGGTGCTCACGGCCGCGCACTGCGGGAACGACAAGTAGGGGGAGCTCCTCGGGGACGCCGCTGGAGGGGTGCGGAGGCAGGCCCCGGGAGGGGGGCGGGGTACGGACCTCTCCCGGCTGGATGTGGGGGTCAGTCCTGGAGGGCTTCCTGTAGGAGAGGTGAGTTGTGCTGTGGCCACCAGGGGGCGGTGTGGTCCTCTCCATCCCTCCTGTCCAGCTGATTCTCCTTGGGTTCCATTAAGGTGTCCGTTGTTGTATTCAACAGACGTTAAGTCCGTCTGATGTGGTTAAGAATTTAGATGAAAAAAAATTGCCCATCACGAATCCCCACTGAGGAAGGAAGAAGGGGTAGGCCCCCAGCTCTCAATTCCTGCAGAACTCAGGCACCCAAACACCTGATCACGCCTCCCTGTGCCCCAAGAATTCAGGTCCCCTGCCCCCTTCTTCCCTCACAACCAGGAGTCCTGGTCCCTCTGAAGGTATTGCCTCCTTCCCACCCCAGGCCGCTGTGGGCGCGAGTCGGGGATGATCACCTGCTGCTGCTCCAGGGCGAGCAGCTCCGCCGGACCATTCTCTCTATTACTCACCCCAACTACGTCCCGGGCTCAGGCCCTATCCTGCCGAGGCGGTCAGACGAGCACGACCTCATGCTGCTGAAGCTGGCCAGGCCCGCTGTGCTGGGGCCTCGCATCCAGACCCTGCGCCTGCCCTACCGCTGTGCTCAGCCTGGGGACCAGTGCCAGGTTGCTGGCTGGCAGACCACAGTCGCCCGAAGAGGCAAGAGCTGGGGGCTGACGCCTGTATCCCAGGGAAGAAGGACTGGGGACCAGGACTCCTCGATCTGAGGGAGGAGGGGGCTGGAGGCCTTGGGCCCGGATGGGAACAGTCTGGGTATCTGGACTCCTGGGTCCTGGAGGCCTGGGGGCTGGACCACAGGATTACCTCGTGTTTTCTCCCCTCAGTGAAGTACAACAGGGGCCTGAGCTGCTCCACGGTCACTGTCTTGAGTGCTGAAGAGTGCAAGGTCTTCTATCCTGGTGTGCTCACCAGCAACATGGTGTGTGCAGGGCTGGACCAGGGGCGGGACCCCTGCCAGGTAGGAACTGGCCAGGGATGGCCATTGACTAATGGAAGCAAACATAGGGAGGTTATAGGGAAGCAGAACACCTCACCCCTGTCCCCACCCACATAGCCACCCCACTCAGTGTCTTCCCCATGTCCAGCACTACCTCCTTGGGTCCATCTTCTAGGACCGACCTTGCCTTCCTCCCCATCCCTTCCCATCCTCAACCACCTTCCCTTTCTCCAGACCTTCCTCAACTCCCACCCCATCCCTATCTCTAGGTCCATGTCCATCCTCTGACCCGCCAGGAGCTACAACTCCTTGCTTCACGGCACCCCCATTCCCACCCCCCACCCAATGCCCACAGGTATCCCCATCTCACTTCATGCCTAATCCCAGGCCCACCCAACCTCACCTTTTTCCCAGCCTTAGCTTCAGCCGTGCCCAGCCCCGTCCTTCTCCATCGCTACTCCAGGCACCCAAGTGGCAGCCCTCAAACTGGTATGTTTATTTGATCTCTCCTTCCTCCCACCCACAGAGTGACTCGGGTGGCCCTCTTGTCTGTGATGAGACCCTGCAGGGCATCCTTTCATGGGGTGTTTACCCCTGTGGCTCTGCTCAGCGCCCAGCTGTCTACACAAACCTCTGCAAGTACGTCTCCTGGATAGAGAGAACCATACGCTCCAAATGACCCTGCGCGCTGCCAGTAGTCCAGCATCGGCCCTCTTCTCCTTCGTCCCCTGCCCCACTCACACTGCAGCTGCCCTCCACGCCTGCTAGTGTGTTCAAGAGAAGGGAAGATGCTGGTGGTCACCTAGGCTCTGAGAGAAGCTGTCAGCCCCCCATTCTGACTGTCTCTGCCACTCCTGCTGTGTGACCTTGAGCAAGCCAAATGCCTTCTCTGGGCCTCAGTTTCTCACCTGGAAAATGGGGACAATGAAGTGCCTACCTCATAGATGCATTGTGAGAGTACTATGATATAATGTGTGTGGTAGATTGTTATGGTAATTACCAATAAAACATTCATACAGTGGGTGGTGAGCTCTGACTAAATGCTACCTGTTGTTATGATCTGTGAACAAGTCCTGGTGAGAACATGTGTGACACTGTGTCCTGGGAAGGAAAGCACAGGGACAGCCCCCAGTGCCAAGCCCCTGCCACACCATCCCCATCCCCATCCCCATCCCTCAGGGCTGATGGGAGAATCGCCTTTCCCACCCTCTCCAAGTTCTATGCAGCCCCTCCTAACCACTTCCTCCCCTTCCTACTGTTTTTCATGTCCAGGTCCACCAACACAAGTTCCTCCTGTCTCAGCAGGAACTGGGCCAGCTCTGAGTCATCTGGTACCTTCTCTGCTTTCCTGGGGCCACTGGAACCCCAGGGACTTCCTCTGGTCACTCTCCCAGCCTCTAAGACGAGAGCAAATCTCCCCCACCTCAGTTGCTAAGTTCAGGCAAAGGAGTCCTCTGAAACTGAGGGGAAACTTTGTGGTTAGATTCATCTCCACCCCCTCATGTGCCAGGAGCTTCAAGGCCAGCTTTCCCGAACCTACGTTCCCATCCCCCATCCAGGGCCCACCCCTGCCAAGTCCATCCCCACTGCCCCCACCCCATCCTCAACCGGCTTTGAGATTTTGCCCTGAAAATTTGGAAGAGGGCGTTCTTTTCCTCTTGCTGAAACAGTCTCCGTGTAAATATTCCTGGGCTGGAGGGCATTATACACAGAATCCAGGGAAAGCTAACATGTTTGCATGGCCCCACTTAGCCTGGGCTTTGGAGCGTAACATAAGCTGAACATACACACAACAGAACATTTCCACCCGGTACTGGGTGCTTTTGTTCCCCGTTTCCACACCAATTTGTTGAGCACCTGTTACCTGGGAGGCTTGGTGCTGGGTTCTAGGAACAGTGCTGACTACAAGCACAAGGTCCCTGCCCTCACAGAGCCCACAGAAGACTGGCTCACACGTCTGAGCACACAGTGTGCGTAGCTCCCTTCCACTGACTCTTCCCCTGTCCCATTAGCACACCCAGGAAATGTCAGGCAGGCATATCGGCTGAGTTTGTCATACCAGGATCAGAAACAAGGTAGGTGGGAACTTGAAAACTCGATTCATTTTTAAAGGCAATTCACCCGTTCCTTTAGTCATGCCACAAGTGTTTATGAAGTCATGTCCTGTGCCAGGTACTGGAGGTGAATCAGCCAGGGCCCTACCCTCAAGGAGCTGCTAGTCAGGTCACGGAGAAGGCAAGCCTGACATTCTTGTCATTCAGGCCTCTGCTCAAAGGCTACCTCAAGGAGGCCTTCCAGGATGACCCCAGCTAAAGGGGACCCCGCTGGGCCACAATTCATCACCCTGTTTATTTCTCTTGCACCATTTATTAGAGCTGAAATGGCCTCATTTGTTTACTCCATAACGGTCTGTCCCCTCTCTCCCTCTCTCCAGACCATGAGGTCAGGGACTCTGATTTATTCACTGTGATTCTCTAAGCCTAGTGCTTGGTGCACAGAAGTCAGTCAACACATTGTTGAATTAATGAATGACACAAATCGATCAGGTCTGTAACAGAAAGAGGCACAGGGTGCCCTGAGGAGGGGCCAAGGACTCTTCCTGAAAGAGTCAGGGAAGGCTTCTCAGATGAGGAGACATGTGTGTAGGGTTTTAAAGGATAAGAAGGAGTTCACCAGGTAGAGAAGGAAATGTATTTCTGTCACTTACCGTGTGACCTTGAGCATATTACTTGAATGTTCTCTCTATCTCAATCTTCCCCCATGTGAGATTGAGATTGAATAGACTCCTGTGAAAATTAAAGGAGGTAATAGGCATGAAACACTTACTTAACTGCTAGGAACAGAGTAAACAGTCAGTAAAGGTAGTATCAAGATGTTCTTGGTTTGGCACATAGTGGATATTCAGTTCCTAGTCTCAAGGACATCCTTGTCTGGAAAGGGAGCAAAACATCCTCCAGCTACATAATACAAGATGATGTGTGTTACAATGGAGCACTGCAAGCCTCCACAGGAGGTGGGCAAGGATATTTATTGAATGCTTACCACATGTCAGGGACTCTTCGAAGTTCTTCATAGATGTTAATTCACTTAATCCCATTATAAGCCTGGTTATCATTGCTACTTAATAGATGGAGCAATGGAGAGAGGTCCAGAGACATGCCCAAGGTCCCACACATAATAACTGCCAGCATTAGTTAGGATTTGGACCCAGGTGGATTTGGACTGTGGAGAGTGCATGCTCCAAAGCACATCACCATAGTGAGGACACATTCAAGGGGTGCCCGGACCCAGCTTGATAATCAGGCTTACAGCAACATAAAGTGGAAGAGGCTGTGGTTGCCCAGGGGTTGAAAAGATATACTCTGTCTGGAGAAATCAGGAAGGCTTCCTGGAGGAGGGGGCATTTAGGTTGGGTCTTGAAAGATGAGTAGTTCACCAGGAAAAGAGGATATGGAGAAAGCCATTCACTCATTCAATTAACATCTCCTGAGGCTTCCCATGAGCCCAGCCCTGAAAGGGTGAGGCTGGGGACACAGAGATGAGTCCTACTGGTTCCTGGCCCTCCAGGGGCTGCCCACCTCATGAGAAGGAGGAATGGGGAGAGAGGCAAGGAGGAGGGGGTGATGGGACAGTGGAAGGGAGGAGATGGGTGAGGAAAAACAGGACAATGTTCTCAATCCCCTGGCCAAGATCTGGTGGCATAACAGAAAAGAAAACATGCTTAGTCCCAGGCAGGGTGGGCATGTGGACTCCTTGGATGGTAGGGATGTGAGCAAGGGGGTCGTTCCTGACAAGAGGGGCAAGCCAGTTGGGACTATATTCTCAGCCTTCTAGGAGAGGCCTTTGTCCTTATGGGAAGGGGCCCAAGTCCCTAGGGAGGGAGGGCTCTGCTGGGGTGTGCACTCCCTCTGTGGCCTCTGCTGGGCTCAGTCTGTGTTGCTGTCTTCCCTGCTTCTTTCTCACCCCGGATCCTTCTGTACCTCTGTGTCTCTCTTTTTTTCTTTCTTTCTTTCTCTTTTCCTGCCTCAGCCCCATCCTGCCTGCCTTCTTCCGTCTGATTCTTGGTTCTTCCTCTCAGCCTGTTTTCCAGAGGGTCCTGTGTATCCCACCAGCACCCCCCCCAGTGCTCTGGTCTCAGCTCACCACAGCTTCATTCAAGATAAACTTGCTTCCACCAGGACCCCGCCTGCCTTCGGGAACCTTTCTCTTCTTCCTCTTCCTCCTCCAGGCCAGAATATCCTGTATCCAGATCCTGCATCCTGAGGTCCTAGGGAACAAGGGCTCGCCTCTCTGGATGCCCCTAGGAGGACTCCACATCCCAGGGACCCTCCCCATATATGGGCCGGACCCCAGGAGGCCATCCGCTTTTCCCAGCAGGGGTCCCCCTGCACCACCTCACTTCTCTGGGCCCCCAGTTGAAGGCCCAGGGCTTCCCCCTCCCTCTGGGACATTTCCCAACCCTGATTAATCATGGGACGGCCCCAGGGAGGAGGAAGGAGATGGCATGGCTTACCATAAAGCAGCACTGGACGCCCAAGCCAGGCTCGAGGACACAGGCGCCCCAAGGTCATGAGGCTGAGATTCATCTGTGCTCTGCTCTCTCTCCTGGCAGGTGAGGCACCTGCCGTCTACTCTGCTGTCCTCCACAGCTCCAGGAGCCCCTCCATCTTGCCCTTCAGCCCCCAGCCTTCTGCCCCTGCCCTCTAGGCACCCCCAAGCCCTTCCACATTGCTCTTCGTTAACCTCTCTGCCCCCAACCCCACCCCAGGGCACAGCAGGGCAGACACTCGAGCCATTGGGGCTCAGGAATGCCGCCCCAACTCACAGCCTTGGCAGGCTGGCCTCTTTTTCCTCACCCACCTCTTCTGCGGGGCATCCCTCATCAGTGACCGCTGGCTGCTCACAGCTGCCCACTGCCGCAAGCCGTGAGTGACCCATGGGTGGGCCACTCTGGGGAGGGGGCTGGGGATAAGGACAGAATGAGGGGGGCAAGGGGCCCCTGGTGGAGGAGGGAGGGAGCTGTGGGCAGGAACATTCCCAAAAGTTCAACTCATAGAATTACAGAGTTGACCCTCCAAATTTTTGAGTCCTAAATAATACGGCTCTGAGGGTCTAAAATTTTAAACTTAGATCCTTAGAAGCCTAGGCTCTGACCCAGAAAGATCCAAAGTCACAGACTCCCAAACTCTTGAATCCATGAGGTTCAGATTAGCTTCAGGAATTCTAGAATTGGAGATTCAGAGACTGGTAGAATCTTAGAAGTCTGGAGCAGCCCAGTGGAATGGAACATATGCCCAGTGGAAATATAACCCCAGCCCACACAGGTAAGTATATGGGTAAGTGGTAGTGTAAATGTAGGTAAGTTTTCCAGTAGACACATTTAAAAAGTAAAAAAGAAGTGAATAAAATTAATTTTAGTAATAGATTTAACTTGACATACTCAGGACTTTATTTCAACAAATAATCAATTTTTAAACACTTATGAATGCCATAGTTTAGTCTTTATGCTAAGCTTTCAAAACTGGATCTGTATTTTACACACATGGTACATCTCAATTGGGCAACCTTTGGCACATTTCAAATGCTCATCACTTTTTTGGGATAGCGTGACCCCAGAATCTGAGATTTGGTCTTCTGGAGAGGTTCATGGCATACAGAAGCTCATAGTCCTGGAAGCTTCAATTCAGTCTCCTAGATCACTGTGATTTGTAGAATTCTAGAATCTTGAACCAAGAGAATTCTAGAGGCTTCTATTCAGGAGTGCCTAGAATCTAGTAAATTTAATAACCCAGAATGCTCTCATTCCTGACTTTTTAAAACCCCCCAATGTTTTAATTCAGAGAATTCTAGAGTCTCAAAGTATTTGAATCTTAGATTCTTAAATTTCTAAAATCGTAGATTTGGAGAATTCTAGAATGATAAAATTCTAGTCTTACTGTCCCAGTATGTTAGAATTCTAGGGTCTTTAAATCCCTGATTTAATTCAGCTAATTTAAATATCCTAGACTTCTCAGTCCAGAGAAATCTAGATTATTAGAGTCTTGGGTTCATAATATTCTAGAACCCGAGTCTCAGAGAATTCTAGAATCATGGATTCCTAGGATGTTAGAGACTTAGGATTCTAGAATCCTTAGGTTTTAGGCATTCTAATAGAATCCTAGAATCTGCCTGATGCAGAAATCCGTTCTCTCATATCTCTGGAAAGGGGCCGTCCATCCTGTTCTGATATTCTCCCCGCCAGGAGTGAAGCACAGGTGCTGGGACAGAATGTTGTGGGGGAGTTTCCTATCATGCACTGCTCCATGATGGGGGCCCCTTTAGGTCTGTACATCAGGCTAGGAGGACGCCGCTCAGAGTTGAGCCCCAAAGACAAAGGAGTAAAGCAGAGACGTGGAGGTAGAAGTGATTCAGGGGCAGGGACAAGTTGGGGTAGGGCGCTGGTTTCCCAGACACAGAGCCAAGGCAACAAGGCGACAGAGAGGGACGAAGGCAGAAATAGCACCTCACACCCCTCACACCCTGAATTCCCAGCCATTAGCCTGGTCCCTAATGTCAGTGGTTGGAGGCTGAGGGATGGACATGTAGACCCCCCGAGGGTCCCCAGCTGTCCAGGCATGGACCCAGAGCGGACCAAGTGGACTGGGGGTCAGGGAGAGGGCTTGAGGTTAGACCTCAGGAAGACATGCAGTTGGAGGTGAGGCCCCTCAGGCAAAGCCTGAGGCCACAGATGACCCCCAGCTTGGCGGTTTTCCATCCCCTGCCCCCCATACACATACACACACATAAACACACACAGCATCACTCCCCACAGAAGCCACCAGACGTGTGGGGGTAGGGGGTGGGGCTGTTGTTGTGTGGTAGGTGGAGCCCCCATATGCCTACACGGTTCCAAGGGACCCAGGTCACCAAGGCTCCAGGTGGGGCAGGGAGGAAGATGGCTCACTCAGACCAGGACTAGAAAGGGTGTGGATTTTTGGGGGAGAGCCACAAGGTAGAGACAGACAAAGGGATGGAGTGGGGAGCAGAGGCCCAGAGACGGTGTGTGCCTTGCTCAAAGTCACACAGCGCTCTGGATCATACACAGATGATGGGGATCCAGAGAGGGTGTATTGCTTGTGGAGGGTCATACAGCACCCTGATGGACACCCAGCTTGACCTCTCAGACCTGTGCCGGCAGGTATCTATGGGTTCGCCTCGGGGAGCACCACCTGTGGCACTGGGAAGGTCCAGAGCAGCTGTTCCGGGTCACGGACTTCTTCCCCCACCCTGGGTTCAACAAGGACCTCAGTGCCCATGACCACAAGGATGACATCATGCTGATCCGTCTGCCCAGACAGGCACACCTGGGGCCTGCTGTACAGCCTCTCAACCTCAGCCAGACCTGTGTCCCCCCAGGCACCCAGTGCCTCATCTCGGGCTGGGGTGCTGTGTCCAGCCCCAAGGGTACAGCCTTGCACACAACACACTCCATTATGTCTCATCTGAGGATCTGAATCCCCTCTCTTTCTCTGTCTCTGCCTTTTCGTCTCTGTCCCCTCCCTCCCTCCCTCCCTTCCTTCATTTACTATTTATCATCTATCTACTGTCTATCATCTATCTATCTATCTATCTATCTATCTATCTATCTATCTATCTATCTATCTATCTATCTATCTATCCATATTCCATCCAGCATCTATCTACTGTCTGTCTACCTCATCAAATCTAAGATGCTAAAATCACAAGATGCATCATCATTTTATGACCCACTAAGAGCTGGGGGGGAAAAGGCTCCATGGATCCCTGTGTGATCCCATTTGCTGGAAGAAACCTCCTGATGGCAGAGGCATTTAAATGAAATATATGCATTTTAGAATCAAAATAAGACCTACAGCTCTCAGTCATAAATCAGCGTAGTTGGCTTCCCACATCACGACTGGTTCTCAAATGCCTTAAAAAATAGTCTAAATTGGTCGCTGCCAGCATCTAAAACCTGGAAGATGGTACATGAAAGCCGAGTTTCTGGATTCCTTGGAAAAATTCAAAGAGTGGGCAACACTGGGCCCACATTCCCAAAATTGTGACCTTTGGCTGGATCCGTGGAGGCTGAGCCCTTCAGACAAGATGTGGGTTCTCTGGTCCATTACAGCTCACCCCACGGGATGCTGTGTCCCTTCACAGTCCCCTCCACCCACTTCTATTCGCCTGTCAAGCCCCTGAATGCATATATCTACGTGGATCTATGTCTATGAAGACCCATATAGTCTCTGTCTCTGTCTCTGTCTATCTCTAAATCTTGATCTCTGTCGACCACCAGAAATGTCTCCTCTCCTTTATCTCACTGTCTTCATTGGTATCTCTGGGCCTGTTTCTCCCCATTTCTTCATTGCTGAGAATCTCTTTTCCCTTAAGAGGTCTCTGTCTCCCACCACGGTCTTTATTTTTCTCTGGATGAGTTATTATGTATCTCTTCTTCCCTCTTGGCTGTCTGCATGTTTCTCTTTCTCCTTTTCTCTTCAGCCCTCTGGTCCTCCTTATATACATCTGTTTCTCTTTCAAACTATAATTCTGTCTCTTTGCCACTGTGTCTTGTTTCTGTCTTTGAGTGTCTTATGCTGTGGCTCTGTGGGTCCTTCTTTGGAAAGGTGGGTGGGGGCTGCTGGTGTGATGGGCACAGCTGCAGAGCCTCTAAGAATGAACCCCTTTCACCAACAGTGCAGTACCCACTCACGCTGCAGTGTGCCAACGTCAGCATCCTGGAGCCCAAACTCTGCCGTCGGGCATATCCGGGCCATATCTCAGACAGCATGCTCTGTGCTGGCCTGTGGGAAGGGGGCCGGGGCTCCTGCCAGGTGAGACCTACTCTGGGGAGGAGGGCGATGGGTAATCTGCTGGAGTTTTGGGTCCTGGGGGAGTAGAGAGTTGGGGCTCAGAATTCCTGGATCAGAGCAAGGAGGGAGCTGGGACACCTGGGTCCTGGGAGAGGATGGGGCCAGGGCAAGGACTCCTGGATCTAAAGGAGGAGGGAACTGGGGGTCCAAACACTTAAGTCCTGGGGAAAAGGAGGCTAGGAGCCCAGGGTGCTAGGTCCAGAGGTGAGGTGAGGCCTATGAGTTTTAACTCCTGGGTCTGAGGGAGGAGGGACTGGAGACCTGGATGCCTGGGTGTTGGGAAGGAGGAAAACTGGAGGATTCCTGTGAGGGAGGACGTAAACTTCTCATGAATAGACCCGCCTAACAGTTTCTCTGCTCTTATCCTGCTTACAGGGTGACTCTGGAGGGCCCCTGGTTTGCAACGGAACCCTGGTGGGTGTAGTGTCTGGGGGTGCCGAGCCCTGCTCTAGACCCCAGCGCCCCGCCGTCTATACCAGCGTATGTCACTACGTAGATTGGATCCAAAAGACCATGGAGGACAACTGAGTCCTCGGCCCTTGGCCGACTGAGAGAGGGTGGGCGCAGGGGAGGGTGAACTGCAGGGCTCCAGCCTCCAGGGTCTCCGCCTTGGCCTCGGCTGCCCCGGAGACGCCGTCCGGATATTCAGGCCCCGCCCCTAGGAATGGAGATGGGAGACACCTCCGCCCCACTTGGCCCCGTCTGTATGACGTCACCGAGAACGGGCACCATCCGCCTGAAACAGTAACACCTTGAGGCTCTGTGGGTGGAGCCAGATCACCAAAGCTCCTCCCCTCGAAACTTGTCCAATGAGACTTTCCCTCTGGACTCCGCCCTGTGTCCCCGCCTCCCCGTCAGAATCCCCTCCCCCGTGACGTCAGGGCGCGGTAGCCCTCACGTGGAACTCAGGGGGAGTCGGGCTCCGCCCCTCGCGGCCCCGCTCTGGGTGTGTCTCGTGTTTGAATTCTGGCGGGGACCGATTACGAGAAGTTGGGGGAAGGGCCCAGTTCTTTCAGACTCAACGAACAATTTTACAATAAACTCGCGAAGCCGCACCTTCCCTCTGCCTGCGTTGGAGGGTGAAGGAAGGGCAACGGGTGGGCAGTGGAGGGCACAGAGGGATCCGGCAACGCGTTGCAATTCCCTTTAAGGCCCTGGTAAGTCCTGCCGACGTCTGGCTGCCTCAGCCCTATTGCAGCAAGGCTCCTGGGTTCTGCTTGGGCTGGTCCCCAGGGGAAGGGGAAACCGGGTCATGGTACCTCCCAAACCTGCCTTCCCAGTTCCCGGACCTCTCAGGGGTCAGGCGGGCGGGGCCCAATCCGCCTTCAGAAGTCGGGACCAAGACTCGCCTTTCTTCCATTCTGGGTTATTGGCAGCAGCCCTCTCCTCCCACAAGGGTCAGGCTCCAAATCCCTCCTTCAAAAAGACTTACGAATCAAGTTGCCGGCCCCCATTTCCTCAGACCCGGGAGTCCAGGCCCCCAAACCCTCCCCCGTCAGCCCCAGAGTCCAGGACCCCAGCTTCCTCCCCCATCAGACTCAGGGAAGAGTCCAGGCCCTCAGCCTCTCCTCCCTCGGACCGAGCTCTCCCGGCCCCTGGGCCCTCCCTCTGACCCAGTTGTTTGGGTCCCTGGTCCTTTCTGTTTCAGACCCGGGAGTCAGAGCACAGAGCTCCTTCTCTCCCCTGCCTCAGGAGCCCAAGAGACTCCAGTCCCTCCTCCCTCAAGATTTCCCGTTCAGCCCCCCCACGCCCCCTCACTCACACCCAGGGTTCCAGTTCCCCGAAGCTCCGCAGGCTCGGGAGCAGGGGGCGGGGATTCCCAGTTAAAAGGCGCTAGAATCCTGTACCAAGCAGCAGAGCTGAAGTACTGGGGCCTCTTCCTCTGGGCCGGAATCAGTAAGTGACCCCGCCCCCTGGATGCTGGAAGGTGAAGTGCCCGGATGCAGCCATCAGTCCCGGGGTGGGGGTGGGGGGAGGCTCCTCTTCTTTCAGAACCCGGGACCCCAACCTCAGACCCTTCCTCCTTCAAGATCTACATATCTGGATCACACTCTCTCCTCCCCAAGACATTGGAGTCTCAGTCCTCAGTTCCTTTTTCCCCCAGAAAGGAAATTTCCCCTTTCCTTGGAATGTAGGAATCCAGCCCCCCAACCTACCTTTCCTCAGATTCAGAAATCTGGGGTCCACCGCCTTCTTCATCAGACCTAAGAATCTGGGTGCCCAGCTCCTTCCTCCTGCAGGACCCTGAAGAATGGCTCCGGGTGCTCTCCTCCCTCCCCAGTTCCAAGATCCTACTGGGATTTGGGGCTCCTCGGGCCTCACCTCTCAGCCCTGCCCTCTCTCTCTCCCAGACCCCACCATGGGATGCCCCCAACGTGCTGCATGTTCCAGCCCTTGCTATTGGAAGCCTGGGCAGGTGAGGGTGCCCTGAAAGCGTGTGGAAATGCCACCGTGGCCATGTGGGGCCATGTGGTGGGATCTGGAGCGAGCAATCACACGTGGGGGCTTCTGTGGGCTTTCCCCAGGGTGGGTGCTGCATGCACACCTGGCAGCAGGGAAGAGCGTTGCTGCACATTACATGAGCACACGTAGCCTGCAGGGCTGATGCTGAGGGGTGCAGACACACATGGAGTATACCCTATACGTGGATGCATGTGGGAGCATGTGGAAGCCTGCTCAGGTATGTGCTCCACGTGTGCCAACTCACGGGCTTCATGAGGGTCTGTGTATCCCTGTGGCCGCATGTGCAAGCTGGGGCCTCCCCCATGAGGTCAGTGGCCGGGTGAGGAGGCAGGCCAAGAACTTTCATGTCCATTTGAACCCACAGTGGTTTTCCTGGACCCTGCACTGCCCCAAAGGGTGGCAATGCAACCCTCTCCCTCCTGTCACAGGACACTTGAGGGCGCAGGAGTCCAAGGTGCTGCAGGGCCAGGAGTGTGAGGCCCATTCACAGCCTTGGCAGGCAGCATTGTTCCAGGGCGTCCGGCTGCTGTGCGGGGGTGTCCTTATAGATGACAAATGGGTCCTCACGGCAGCTCACTGTGAAAAAATGTGAGTGGATGCCTGTGGCAGGGGTGGGCTGGGGCCTGAGGAAGGGGAGTAAGAGAGCTGGGCTTTGGCCTCCGAGAAAGGAGGTCTGAGGGAGGAGCGACTGGGGCCTGGACTCCTGGGCTGAGGGAGGGGGTGCTGCTGGGGTCCTGGACTTCTGGGTCTGAGGGAAGAGGGGGCTGGACGACTGAACTCCTTCCTGGGTCCCAAACCACTCCCCACCATTACAGGAAGTACACAGTATGTCTGGGAGATCACAGCCTGAAAAATAAGGAAGGGTCAGAGCAAGAAATGGCTGTGGCTCAATCCATCCCACACCCCTGCTATGACAGCAGCAGTGAAGACCATAGACATGATCTGATGCTTATTCGACTACGTGGTCGGGCTTCCTTGGGGTCCAAAGTGAAGCCCATCAACCTGATGGATCACTACCCTCGAGCTGGTCAGAAGTGCACCATCTCGGGCTGGGGCACAGTCACCAGCCCTCGAGGTAGTAGGAGGGAGAGGAGGAGCTGGTTGGCCCAGTGGACCCCAAGCCGTTGGCATAGGTTTGCCTCCAGAGGGAGATAAAGAAGGGAAAGTGTAATGCTGAGATTCACAGGTGGCCCATGTTGGAAACCTTGAAGGCCAGAATATCGGAGCGGTGGGAGAAAGAAGCAAACTAGCAGATTGTTAAGAAGGTGTCAAAAAAATGAGTGGATGAATGAATGAGTCAGTGAATGAATGCATCCCTCCTCTATGGTAAAGAGTACCAAATGCCATGTTATGAAACCTTTTTTTAATACAGGATTTTATATAACCTTCTTAACAGACTTGGGATATCCAGGCTCCTAAGTCTGTATTCCCTCTTGAACCCAAGCTTTCTGGTCCCAAACCCCCTTTTCCCTCACACCCAGGAGCCCAGGCTCTTCCTCCCTGAGGACCTACAGTCTGGGTCCCCAGCTCCCTCCTCACTCTGGACCCCAAAGTCTAGATCTCTATTTAAGTCCTCCCATTGGGACTTTGGAGCCCAGGGAGTCCCTCAATCTGCTTCACAGTGAAAAAAATCGACACTCAGTTTGGAGAGGCAAGTGATTCTCCAGGAAGCAGCAAAGCCAGGATTCAGATCCCTGCCTGTCTGACTCCTGCTTCTAAGGGGAAATGGGATGTCGTGGAAACCCACCTGCTCATGAATCAGGCAGGTCAGTTCACACATGGCTCTGTCCCCTCTTCTCTGAGCAAGTCCCCTCCTTTCCTCATCTGCAAAATGGAGATAATTATCCAACAGACTTTTAAGCTCCAGAGGGCTCAAGTCACATCTGTTCTCTTCACTGAGTGTTCTTAACGCTCAGGATGGTGCCTGGTACACAGTGGCTCGATAAATATTTATTGAATGAATGCATGGATGAACAAATGATGGAACGAATGAATGCCTCCCTCCTTCAAAAAGATGTTGTGAGGATTAAATAAGACTGGAGCATATAGCTTCTGGCACACAGAGAAGCCAGAAAAAACTTTTTCTTCCCTCAAGTCTATTGCTAAAGAAAGATTAATTTCATTTTCTTTTTTATTGAATTAACATACAACATTTTATCAGTTTCATGTGTACAACATAGTTGACATTCGTGCACACTGAAAACTGAACACCACAATAAATCTAGTTACCATCTGTCACCATACAAAGTTACTAAAAGTTTTTTCACTATTCTCCATGCTGGACATTACACGATTAGTTCCACTTTCAATAATTAATTCAGCAATTAAAAATTAATTTTTTTGTGCACCTGATATGCCCTAGGTGTTGTACTGTATGAAGTCTTATCATTACAGAGTTATTGGCTAAGGTGGGGGAAATAGACAATAATAAACAAATACATATAAAATGAAACAGGTAGAGTTAAGTGCAATAATGAAATACATGGCAGGTAAGAAGATAAGGAGTGATGGAGGAGTGGTGTCTTAATAAGAATGGTCAGGGAAGGCTTCTAGGAGGTGTAGGATTTAACTGAGATTGAGGGCATGGCTGTCTGAGAATGGGAAGATTGGAGAGAACAGGTCAGATATATCACAAGAGGGCATCTCCAAGTCTCTAGTCACCTGATGCTTCATCTGAAAATGACTCAGAGCAAGAAACAAAAGATAAGGTCCAACACCCTTCTTTAGACAGAGAAATGCATGGATCATGGCTTTGTTTAATGGGGCGAGAAGTGATGTGCCCTGCAAAAGTGTCAGAAAACTCCCCTATGCAGCCATGGATGCACAGAAGGGAGGTCAGATCTAGACAAGGATGGAGGCAAAGGGTTGCTCTCTCTGGGAACTTACCTCTGCCCCCTTAGAGAACTTTCCTGACACCCTCAACTGTGCAGAGATAGAAATCCTTCCCAAGAAGCAGAGTGAGGACGCTTACCTCGGGGAAGTAACAGATGGTATGACCTGTGCAGGAGACACAGTGGGGCTGACACATGCCAGGTGAGTGGCTTCTGAAACCCCTTTCTTCTCTTGTCCCTCACCACCTGTGGAGGCTAAGTCTCGGCAGTGGGGTAACCCCAGACTGTTAGCACCCAGAGAGGTCACCCCTGTTTCTTCAGACTGGGAAGCAGGTTCAGACTCTCCCTGCAGCTCACACAGCACAGGGATCCGGAATGTGGAATGGTTGCTGTCATTTTCAGGAACGATACCTGCAGGATGGGGTGCAGGGAGGGGAGGAGTCACAGGGCAGGAGAGGAGATGTCCATGAAAGGGAGAGTCTGAGGCTAGAGGATACACAAGCTCCCTGCTCCTTTTTTCAGGGTCACTTCCTGAAATTTGTGCTGACTATACCATTGACCAGGTAGTCAGCCACTTTCGTTTGGAACCTGACCAGGTAGGTTCCCTAGCACAGCTGCCTTCTCCTATGATTGGTTTCTTGGGGAGCAGTGCTCTCTTCCCAGCTGGCCAGGAAATGGCGCCGTTGACTTCAATGCTCCCTCACTAATCTCCCCATCCCCAAGATGACAAATCTTGAGATTTGCCATAGATACAGCACTCTCTTTCCTATTGGCTGCAGTTTCAGTTCTCAGGGCTCGGCCTCGCTTTGTGTGTGTGGGGCGGGGGGGGGGCGGAGAGAGAGAACCTTGCTCCTTTTATGTTTGGTAAGGCTATTCAATGATCTCTTCACCATTGGCCAGGAGGGCAGGACACATCATCTCAGTGCCCTCCATGGAATCCCCACTGTCTTCTCTCTGGATTGGACCCTCAAGACAGCAATCTTTGCCCTCATTGGTCAGGATTTCCTGTGTGTGTTCCCATCCATGGAAGCCCCATCCCTCTGTTTCACCATTGGTCCCACGGTACAATGCTCTTCTCTCCATTGGCTAGAGGGAACCAATCATGCTACAGAGCCAGTACGAAATGCTGTGTACAGCAAAACATCTTAGACCAAAGCCTTCCGCTCTCCCCCTCGCTGGGGGATTCCGGGGGCCTGTTGGTGTGTCGTGGCGTTCTCCAGGGCATCACGTCCTGGGGATCAGACCCCTGTGGGCAGCCCGAGAAACCTGGCATCTACACCAACGTCTGCCGCTACCTGAACTGGATCAAGAAGACAATGGGCAGCAAGGGCCGATTCCCCTGGATTCCCCTCAATAAACTCATAACCTCGATCTGGCTCCTTGCCTGTCTGGGCTCCGGCCCTGCCCGAAGGGATGGAGGGGACAGGGGTCTGCACCCTGTTAGGAGGCTTGATGAGAGGTCTACAGAGACCAGGCCCCTGTAGCCACTCTGGCCACCACCACTGCCTGAAATGACTTTTTCTTTGTTCCTGGAAGGACTTGGAGGAATCAGAGGTTAATTTCGGAAGAGAAGACAAGCAAGGATTTCCAAATATCCAATGGGCTGCCTTGCAAAAGACAGATGTTGAAAACCTTCTGTCCATATTTCTGGGCTGGTTTCTAAGCTTTGGGGGTAAGACTTCCCCTACCCCATTAAAAAAATTGTGAGATACACAGAGGAGGGTGCAGGAAATATAGAACAGCTTAAACATGCATCTGAGTGAAGACTTAGATGGGACAGCCCCTGAAAGTCTGACACATTTTTTTTTCCCTCAAGAGAAATAGAAATCTCTAGCACAACTTAGAGCTTCCCCGAAATAGCTGCTGTGTCCAAACGGAAGTGACCAGAAGAGGACATTTGGGGGAGCTTTCATTAGATACTTTGGCTAATGACGTAAGTTGTCTTGGGAAAAGTGTATATGGAGATGGTAGCTATTGTGAGGATTGAAAAACATTGAACACCATAGAGACTGGCTCCCCTCTCTGTCTATCTCATCTCTCCAGCTATGTTCCATTTCGTTTTTGCTAACAACCACCTAACTCATTATTAGACTCTCTGACTCCTTTCTCTACTTCATGTTCCTCTATTTTCATAGTGTCTGCCTGCTCCAGGCTCTCCCTACTTTACAAACCCTAGAGCTTTACCTTCAGCTACAGCCAACTTGATTCGCTTTCCCAGGATATCTCTAATTATATTCTCATGAAAAAGAATCCAACCCATCCAGCTCAAGTCTTCTCCTTGGGCCACATCATAGGTCACTGAATGGCCAACAGCTTGACTGCTTTCTGGCCCGGTGACCAATCCTATCCAATGAGTGGGTATTTGGAGTCACATGATAGGACACAGGGCTCAGTGCTGATGGGGCAGTTCTCTCCACAAGAAGTGTGCTGTGTGAGCTGTTTTAGATGCAACCACCCCTGGGACCTCCATGAAATTCCCCAATACCAAATATCTTGAGGAAGTTTTTCATGCCTGATATTAGCCCCTTGGTGACAGGGATGTATTTCTGGAGGGGCCACTGAAGGGTCATCTCAGCCTGCAAAGTTGCCTTAGAATTTTTATTATGGAAAATTTCAAACATTTATAAAATAGAATACTATAATGAACCCTCATACCACCATCCAACTTGACAATGGTCAGTCAGGGTAAAATCAGTTCTTGTTTCACTTATATGCCCACACACTTCCCTAATGCTGGAATATTTTGAAACCAATATCAGTCATTTTTGTTCTTAAATATTTCATACATGTTTCTAAAATGGGATGGCAAACTATAGCCGATAAATATCACCTTTACTATTTGATTTAATGACAGGGAACAGTAACTTTGAGTCCTAATTAAGCAAGATGTTATTTCCCCCCACAAAAGAATTCCATTCTTCTCATGAACAGCCTGTATGACCAAAATTTGTACAAAATGATTATTACTGTATTTTGAATTTCATCATTTAGAAATGTGTTGAATTTTATTCTTTTTCTTGTTATGCGATCACCTACCTAATATCCTCAATTTTGTCTTTGGTCCACAAAGCCTAAAATGTTTACTATCCAGCCCTTTATGGAAAAAGTTTGCCAACCCCTGCCTTAAAAGATAGGCTTTTTTTAAAAACATCACCACCTTACATGATCACACCTTAATATCACCCAATGTCTAGGTAATGTTTTAAATGTTCACAGTATAAACCAGAGAGGACTTGAAGATTGACTTATGGTATTAAGGTGTGGGGAGAGGTACTGAGGTCAAGGAGGGGAAGGGACTTGTCCAAGGTCAACCAGAAATTCAGGAATAGGATGGTGGACTGTGGAGTCTGGCAGGAGATCGGAGCACTAGGCATGAGCAACAGCTGGAAGGAGCCACTGATCAGGAGCTTGCTTCTGCCTTAGTCAGGGAGCTTTTGGATACAAGTTTCCCAGCCCCAGTTCAAACTGGCTTATGCATAAGGGGATTGGCTGGCTTCGAAGGCTAGGAAGGCTGTGGGGATGCTTCATGACATCAGAGGAAGTGGCATGGGTACCAGAGCCTCACGTAGTTGAAATGGTGACTTAAGCCGATCAGCTTCCTCCCTGCCTCCCCATCACTCTGCCTGCCTCTCTCTGTCTCTCTTTCCCATATGTGTGAGCTGTTTTCCATCTCTGCTTGTCTCATTCCTTCTCCTGTAGATCTCATGCTAGCCTCTGTAGTCAGACTTTTTCACCTGGACGGAGCACAGCCGCTACTGACAGACCTAGTTAAGCAACCCCAGCGGAAGCAAAGATCTCCTTTCTCCTGGCATCTTGATATTACTCCCAGGGGAGAATTCTGATTGATCCAGCTTGAACGGAGCCCACTCTTTGGATCAACATTATTGCCAGGAATGAAGCCGTGCTCTTGTTAGTTTGGCCTGGGTCATCCCAGTGGTTGGGTGGGCAGGTGGAAAGGTTTGGAGAACTATGATTAACAATGTCACCAGAGCTATATGAAATGAGGGGACAGCTTCCCCAAAGAAGTTCAGGAGCTGCTCTTGAAAGAAGAGGGAAGAGAATACAGAAGGTCAAGTACAATGGGCCTTCAGAACCCAAGGGGCTGAGTCGGGAGGTTCCAGGGCCGCAGTGTACAGGATTCCTCCTGGCAAGACACAGCTGGCAGGAGAGCCAGATGCCAGCACTCAGGTGTGATCTTGAGCTGGAAGATGAGTCATTAGGCGCAGGTTCAGGACATAGGTCTGAGGTCGAGGGTGGTATGAAGCTGCATGTCTGTGTGGAACTTAGGGACAGGTGCTGGGGCGAAACCAAATGACATGGAAGGGCTGGGATTGGGGGCTGTCACCAACATGGGGGCTATGCACCATTAAGAGGCCCGTGGGATCCCAAGTCCGTTTGGAACCAAATAAGACTCGAGGGTGTGTGAGGGTGTCCCGGGGAAATCCCCTTCTCAGAGCATGGGTTTGTGTAGCCATGTTAGTGTCGAATTCTGCCCCTTCTGACTCCAGCTGCACAACTTTGAGCAAGGGATCTAACCTCTTTGAAATCTTAATTTTCTTATCTATAACATGGGGAAGACAAACATCACTTGGATCCAGGTGAGGAACAGACAAGCTCTGAGAAGCGCCTGACCCATCATCACACAACGGGTGCAGAAGAAACGAAAGCTGCCTCGTCCACTGGATGGTGGGGAAGGGAGCGAATATTAATTCAGTGCCTGCTTTGTGCCCATCCATTTTGCTTTCATGATTTTCTTTAATCCTTCCATATGCCTTGAAAAGTAGATTTTGCTCTCCCCTAAAGAAAATACCAGTGGGCACCAGACACATTCCCTCTGCTTATGAACACCAGTGTTTTGCAACAAAATCAGATTAAATAATGAATGCAGAAAGAAATATGCAAAGCAGAAGAGAAGTTCTGGTGGTTTCAGAGTGAAGAACAGGGCTCCAGAGGAACATTGCAACTTTCCCGGTTTTTAGCAGAATGAGGAGGAGGCAGCACGTAAAAGAGAGAATCTAGGGATGAAAATTTTGGTAGTAGATAACAAATGGGAAGTCTTATTAAAATTCCTCTTTGGAAAGCCAGGAGGAAAGATACAGATTTCTGATTCGTGGGGCTGTGAGGTGAAGTGGTTTGGGGTCGTCCCCTACTTGATTTGGGAGCCCAAGTCAGGAAGGCCAACACCCCTTAAGGTCAGGATCCCTCTGCGTAACTGGTGGGGTCAGGTGCCCAAGTTCTGGCGTCTGATTTTTGGATTTGATGAGAGTTAGTGTCTCAGAAGGTTTGGAGACTTAGCTTGGATTTAGTCATTACAGGATCAACATTAGTATGGCATTGTTGGTAGACTTTATTTTGGAGTTTGTGTGAAATTGGTAGTGTGTGGAGTTGGAAAAATGAAGATCAGAAGGGGGAAAGAGTTGGTCTTGGAAATGAATATGAGATTTCAGGTAGAAATTGGGTTGGAGATGAGAATAGGGTCAGGACTGGAGTCAGAGTGTTAGGATTGGTGTGATTTGGGAATGGGTTCATGGAGAGGATGTCATGGAGGGCTTCCTGGAATATGGCAGGGATAGAGACTATGGCCTGGTCTGTGCGTGGGGTCAGGTTTGGGACTGAGGCTATGGTAACATTCAGTGTTTGGGTTGAGGTTGAGTTTGGCTTATAGTTAGGAATTCAGGGTTTGGGTCAAGCATCAGAGTTAAGGTTGACTGAGGTGTGAGTCGGAACCTGAGCTGATACTTGGAGTCAGGAACCTGGTCAGGTACTAGGTTCCAAATTGAGGTATGTGGTTAGAATTGGTCAAAGATGAAGCAGACCTGAGGGTTAGGGCTGGGTATGAGTTGAGGTTTTGGGTTAAGACTCCAACTGATGTCAAGATTGGTGTTGAGAATTGTGTTGAAATGAGGATTGGAGTTAGAATTATGCTTGACATCAGGGACGGAGGACTTTCTCACCATCTTATGAGCCCTCTATCGTATTCAACCAGCCCTTCTCAGTGAATGGCACCACCATCCACCAAGCAAGAGACTTTGAAGCCTTAACATCTGTCTGCCTCAACACAGCCTCCATTCGATCCATTGTCAAAGCCTTCTGATTCTCGTTCCTAAATACATCTTGAATCCATCCACTTATTACCATCTCCACGTCCTGAATGGCTTTGTCCAAGTCACCATCATCTCTCATCTGGACCATATCAATAGTTTCCTTATGTCTCCACATTCCCTTAAAATCCATTCTTCACATAGCAGTCCAAAGGACATTTTGAGACTAGAAATCTTGTTATGTCACTTTCCCCAACTAAATTCCAAGTGGTTCACCATTGTTCACAGGTTAAAGTCAAACTCACCATGACATACAAGGTTCTTCATTGTCTGGTTCCAGCCTACCTCTGATCTCTGAGCTATATCCACACACCCCTTTCATCTCAGGACCTTTGCACATGCTGTTTCCTCTACATGATATACTTTCCAGGCTTCTTCCATTTTCTTCTAGTTAATGTTTACTGTTGTTTTGACTCTCAGCTAATTGTCACTTCCTGGGTCAAAATCTCTGGACATGCTTTCATAATACCCTGCACCTTTCCCTCAGAGCACTTGTTATGGTTATAATTTTCCATTTGTTTATGAAATATTTGATTAGCTTTCTTTTACATTAGACTGTCAGCTCCTTGAGGAAAGGGACTCTGTCCACATTTGTCCACCACTGTATCATCAGCATGTAGCCCAACCACCAGGGAAGAGACTCTGAAGCCTTAACATCTGTCTACCTCACCACAGCCTCCACCCAGTATATAGCTGGTGCTCAATACATACCTCTTGAGTGTAGAGGATTGGGTCTGAAAGAGGAATGTGGGAGGAGGGCTGGGGAGAGCGCTAGGACTGTAGACAGGATTGAATTTGTTTATTTTTGTGGCTTCAGGATAGAGATTCAAGTGAGAACTGGATTTGGATTCATGGTTTGAGATCAGATTCAGGATATGAGTTGAGATTTGGATGCAACATTGAGGTCTTAGTAAGGAAGATTTTAGCTATGGGAACCCAAATACCTAAACCAGGTAGGAAACCTGAAGAAGTCCTGAGATGAAGAGGCTCCGTAGTTGGTTAATTCACTAGCTCAGTGGCCTCGTCAAAGACCCTAGTCCTCTCCATCTCCCTAGCTGTCTGCAGTGTTTTGGCTTGTCCTGCCCATCCCTGGTCCTCTTCTCTCCATGGTCCCAAGAGGGATGCCATAATTCCAGAAGGAACACCAACTAGTAGAAGAATGGAGAACTCTTCCAGTGTCTCTTATGGAAATAAGAAAGCCTTTTCCAGAAGTGCCCTGGTGGTCTTCCCCTCACTCCTCATTGGCCAGAGCGGCATCCCATGCACATGTCTAAAGCCATCATGGGAAGGCAGAATCCGGCTTCCAGGCTTCATGCAGTAAAGCAGACAGCCACGGTGAGAAGGAAAGGTTATCCAAACGAGATCCGGCTTCTGCAAGAAAGGAGAAGCAGTGAATGCTTGGCAACAATAATGTGTATTACGGGTCAAATTATGGGATGAAGGTAGAATTGGGTTAGGAGCTAGGACTGAGATAAGATATGGGCTCAAGGCTGAAGAACCAGTTACATTTTCTGGGTCTGATTTAGAAGTTGGGGTCAATTACTCTGTTAGGAATTTGCCCTCAAGTAATAATCAGACAATGGTTCCCATCTTACTCAAAGTAAGAGACAAAGTCCAACGTTCTTCTAAGACCCGTGTCATTGCTTGCCTTTGCCTCCAAAGATTTTGCTCAAATTTCACCTTCACATGCAGTCTTTCCAAATATCTTTCCTAATATTAGAAGCCCAGGGATCCCTGAGAGAGGAGGGAACCAATAACCCACACTCTGTGTGGCACTTATGACCACCTAAAGTACAAACTGTACGTATTTTGTACTTATTTTTCTATTCAGTCTCTGCCCACTTAGAATGAGAGTCTCTGTGAAGGAATTTTTGTCTGCTTTGTTGACAGCTATGTCTCCATGAGCAGAATAATTTCTGGTACACATGCTCGGTGGATACTTACTGAATGAGCACATGAGCAAAGACGAATGTACAGAGAAATTCATTCTAGCATTATTTTCATTAAAACTATCCAAATAGACTTCACATTGACTACATAAATGATGGTAGAACAATAGTATGGAATATTATGCAACAGTTAGGAAGAAAGAAAGAAGAAACTATCTACATGTATTAAGAGGAAAAATGTTTTTTACAGAGTAAAAAAAAAGTTCCACGAAATAATGTTTGGTATAGACATTTTGTTGTGAATATGTAATATGTACAGAAATATGTGTATAACATGAGAAACAGACTAATTTGATAATAGTAAGCATTTAGTGGGCTGGAGTTAGAGGAAGCATTCTCTTATAAACATACCCCTGTAGGGGGCTCTCTTGTCCCTCCTGGCATGAGCCAGGAGCTCTGTCCTCTTGCTTTCTCTCTAAATAAAAGCCTCTGCCTTGCTCTCCTAAAAAAACTAAAACTAAAACAAACATGTACCCCTATATTAGGGTCGGAAATGGGTTCAGCCTCAAAGTCATGAGTGGGGTCCAGCGTGGACACATTCCCACAGGCTGGTCAGACTTAGGTATAGGGTCTAGGCCCCCCTGAAAGTGGGATGGGCATGCAAATGACCTCAGAGGAAGACCCACGCCAAAGCCCATCTGCTGAGCTCTGCCCTCCTGCCCTAGGCAGCCCCTCAGAGGCAGCACCTGGTCCTTGCCTCAGTGGCAGCCACCAGGGATGGTAGGGCCAGAACACACAGGGCAGAGGAGCTGGGTACCGCCCTACGGGACCTGGGGAGGGAGGGTGGAACACAAGCAGAGGGAGGCCTATTGCTCTAGCTGCCTCAGGGCCTCGAGATTAACGCAGGATGGGGGCGTCTAGGAGCCAACTCCACCTGCACCCCAGGGCAATGGGGCGGGCACAGCGGTGGCAGTGGTATAAGAGGGCAGCGTTCCCAGGACTGGAGATGTTGGGCTCCCTCCTGTGTCTGGAGCAGGGATCAGAGCAGGCCCTCCGGAGGTGAGAACGGGCCTCCGCAGGGGTGTTGGGGGCTGAATCTGGCTGGACAGCTGATTCCTGCTCCGGAGAGATGAGGGGCTGGAGGTCCAGGCTTTGGGGGTCTCTTGGGGGAAAGGAACTGGGGATCCAGACTCATGGATGGGAAGGGATGGGGAGCCAATGCATTTCTCTGAGGGGAAAGGACTCCCGGGCCTGAGGGAAGAGGGCACTGGGGGCCGCGACTCCTGCTTCCTGAACTCTTTGTCCTTCCCAGCCGCAGCGGAAGAGAGCTTTCCTCTGTCTGGCAGCCCCCCGAGAGGCTCAGAGAGGCCACCATGGCAGGACACCTTTTCCTTCCCCTGCTGATTCTACTACTGTCTTTAGTCCTGGGATCTGCAGGCCAGGAAGGTGAGGGCCAGGCCGGGAGCCCTGAACTCGCCCCCGGGCATCCCAGCGTCCCCAGGGACCCTACCCGGGGCTCCCTTCTTTCCAAGGAGTCCCTGAGTCAGACCTTTCCCTTCCAACGGCTTCTTCCCAGAGAAGACAAGACCCTTCTGCCCCTGCTTCCTGCTCCCTCCTGGGCCCTCCAGACCCCGCCTGCTGCCTTTGGCGTCTCTCCCACCGGCCTCCGTGGCCGCCTCCTGATGAAATGCCCCTCCGGAGTTTCCCCGCGGCTCCTTCTGTCTCTTTCCATCCCCGTCTCCTGAGTTCTCTGTATTGTTCTCCGCTTCTGCCTCTGCCTGTCTCTTAGCCTGTCTCCATCTCTGTCTCTCCAAAACCCTCTGCTGCTGCCCCAGCCTCCCCACAACAGTTGCTACCCACGTTTTCCTCCATGTCTCTATCCAGCCCAGGGTGACAAGAGTGGGGAAAAAATTATTAATGGAGTCCCATGTCCACGAGGCTCCCAGCCGTGGCAGGTGGCCCTGCTCAGCGGCAATCAGCTCCACTGCGGAGGCGTACTGCTCAGCCAGTGGTGGGTGCTCACCGCCGCCCACTGCATGATGAGGTGCGCAGCAGGGGCGTCTCTCTGGGTCCCTGCCCCCTCCCTCCTGGCCCCTGGCCCCTCCCTCTGGGTCCCAGGCCCCTGCCCTGGGTCCCTGCCCCCTCCCTCCTGGACTCTGGCCCCTCCCTCTGGGTCCCTGCCCCCTCCCTCCTGGCCCCTGGACCCTCCCTCTGGGTCCCAGGCCCCTCCCCCTGGGTCCCTGCCCCCTCCCTCCTGGACTCCGGCCCCTCCCTCTGGGTCCCTGCCCCCTCCCTCCTGGCCCCTGGCCCCTCCCTCTGGGTCCCAGGCCCCTCCCCCTGGGTCCCTGCCCCCTCCCTCCTGGACTCCGGCCCCTCCCACTGGGTCCCTGTCCCCTCCCTCTGGGTCCCAGGCCCTTCCCTCTGGGTCCCTGCCCCATGCCTCCTGGACTCCGGCCCCTCCCTCTGGGTCCCTGTCCCCTCCCTCTGGGTCCCTGTCCCCTCCCTCTGGGTCCCTGTCCCCCTCCCTCCTGGCCCCTGGCCCCTCCCTCTGGGTCCCAGGCCCTTCCCTCTGGGTCCCTGTCCCCTCCCTCTGGGTCCCTGTCCCCTCCCTCTGGGTCCCCTGTCACTCCTCCCTCCTGGCCCCTGGCCCTCCCCTCTGGGTCCCCTGCCCTCCCTCCTGGCCCCTGGCCCTCCCTCTGGGTCCCAGGCCCTTCCCTCTGGGTCCCTGTCCCCCTCCCTCTGGGTCCCTGTCCCCTCCCTCTGGGTCCCTGTTCCCCTCCCTCTGGGTCCCTGTCCCCCTCCCTCCTGGCCCCTGGCCCCTCCCTCTGGGTCCCAGGCCCTTCCCTCTGGGTCCCTTGTTCCTCCCTCTGGGTCCCTGTCCCCTCCTCTGGGTCCCTTGTCCCCTCCCCCTCTTCTGGGTCCCTGTCCCCTCCCTCTGGGTCCCTGTCCCTCCTCTGGGTCCCTGTCACTCCTCTCTGAACCGTCCTCCTCTCTCTGGGGTCCCTGTCACCTCTCTGGGTCCCTGTCCTCTCTCTGGGTCCCTGTCACCCTCCCTCTGGGTCCCTGTCCTCTCTCTCTGGGTCCCTGTCACCCTCCCTCTGGGTCCCTGTCACCCTCTCTCTGGGTCCCTGTCCCCCTCCCTCTGGGTCCCTGTCCCCCTCCCTCTGGGTCCCTGTCCCCTCCCTCTGGGTCCCTGTCCCCCTCCCTCTGGGTCCCTGTCCCCTCCCTCTGGGTCCCTGTCACCCTCCCTCTGAGTCCGTGTCCCCCTCCCTCTGGGTCCCTGTCACCCTCCCTCTGAGTCCCTGTCCCCCTCCCTCTGGGTCCCTGTCCCCTCCCTCTGGGTCCCTGCCACCCTCCCTCTGGGCCCCTGTTCCCCTCTCTGAATCTCTGTCTGAGTGTCGCTCCCTTCTCCCAGCAAGTACAACGTGCACATGGGAAGCGATAGTCTGAGTGATGGGACAGGCCAGAACATCAGGGCCACGAAGTCATTCCGCCACCCCGGCTACTCCCCGAAGACCCATGTCAATGACATCATGCTTGTGAAGCTAAGTAGACCAGCCAGACTGTCATCCAGTGTGAAGAAAGTCAACCTGCCCGCCCGTTGTGAACCCCCGGGGACCACATGTACCGTCTCTGGCTGGGGCACCACCACCAGCCCTACTGGTGAGGAGGCCTCAGGGACTCAGGGGCCCCCGGCCCGACCCCTCCTCCCTCAGACCCTGGAGACATAGAGTCAGGCCCCGCTTCCTGACCTAAGCTCCCTGTTCCTTGGGCCCAGGGCCCCTGCCCTCTCCCCATCAGCGCCCTGGGGGCTGCAGGCCCAGGCCGCTGGCTGACCGCCCCTCCCCCTCCCCAGTGACCCTCCCATCGGAGCTCATGTGCACGGAAGTCAGGCTCATCTCGTCCCAGGATTGCAGGAAGGTTTACAACGACCTGCTGGGAAGTTCCATGCTGTGTGCTGGCATTCCCAACTCCAACACCAACGCCTGCAACGTGAGACTCCCCTGTCCTGAGCCCTGGGTCCCCCGGCCACTTCCTCTCAGCACAGGGCTGCTCTTCCCCTCTCTCCAGAATCTCTGGGTCTGACCCTGGTACTGAACTTCCCTCACTCTCAGACCTGCTTTCCTAGCTCTACCACGTTCTCTGCTTCAATCAGTAGTGGGACCCCCGGAGGGCTGGCGTGGCCCTGGGGATGGGCAGAAAGTTGAATGGGAGGGAATGGGGGTGGGAAAGGTAGGGCTGGAACCAGAGGTAGGCAGGTGAGGCACTCGCCTGGAGCCTACTCAAGGGGACCGCCAAGAAACAGTAATCAAGACAAATCGTATTCTACTAAGGCAGTATTTTTAAAAAATCCATGCAAAAGTCCACGATGAACAAAATATCAGAATTTTCAGAAAGAGCTGGTTTTACTGAAGTTTCCATTTGTCCCAAGCTCCAACGTGGTTCAGCATAGCACTGTACCGACCCTCCCTTTATCTAAAGTTGGGATGCCTTGTTCATCGTGGATTTTTTCATATTAAATTTGATTTTTTTTAAGTATCACATTAGAAATGCATTAGGATATGATTTATTGCAATGACTGAGATTTCGCGCCTGAGCTAATGTCTCACTCACCTGGCCCAGGTCCTGGTTGTAGGGAGAACCACCTCTCCTCTCCTCTTTGTAACCCCCCCCCACATACACACAGCCCTGAACTTACATCCTTCCACATCTCTCTTTACACTTAATTTCATTCCCCTGTTTTCCTGCATTCTGTCCCTGTGTGGGATCTCTGTCCCTCTCCCTTTTCCTACCCCTACGTTGGTTTCTGCTCTCTATCCTTCTTCTCCTTCCCCTTTTTCCCCATCCCCTTCTCTACCTCTCTGTACTCTGGCTCCTTCTCTCTGCGTCTGTCTCTCCTCCTTACTCCATTCTTTGCTCACATTAGCACCCTCAGTTTTCAGGGAAGATGGGAAAGTGTGTGGTAGAGAAGGGCGACAGGATAGGTAGGGATGTGTGTCCTAGAAAACTGGGGGGTTTCCCTTTTTCCCCTAGTGAAGGCTGCCTTCATGAGTGTGCAAGCTGCATGGTGACACAGGCCTGCACTAGGAAGAGTCCCTGCTTCGTTTAACGCACTCCTGTTGCTGTCCCGAATTTCTTGACTTTTGAACAAGGGGCCCACGTTTTCATTCTGCACTAGACCCTGTGAATCATGTCATCAGTTCTGCCCCTGCTTTCCAGGACCATCCTGTCCCCCTTTCAGGCTGTAGGGGCATGTATCCATTCCCCGGGGATAAGGTTCCTTCTCACAACGGTTTGGCCCCCAAGTCCTTAAAGATGGAAAGGAAGTGGGGTGCTGAGCCCCAGAAGCCCCGCCCCCTTCCCATGACTTGTCCCATTGGCCGGGACTCAAGCCAGTGTCCTCAGAGAATCTGGTTTGTTCTCTCCCTAGTAACATTAAATCCTGTGCTCCCATTGGTCCCCAGAGACAATGGGTCTCTTCCCATTGGCCAGGGTGGTGAACAAAGACTTGATGACTGTGGGGTATTTGAGACCTCGGTGGTTGCTCTGAAGTCAAAGCTAACCTGTTGTCTCCTCTTCAGGGTGACTCAGGTGGACCTCTGATATGCAGAGGTACTCTGCAAGGCCTGGTGTCCTGGGGAACTTTCCCTTGCGGTAAACCCAATGATCCGGGTGTTTATACCCAAGTCTGCAAGTACGTCGATTGGATAAACCAGACCATGAGAAGTAATCGCTAATCTCTCCATACTCCCATCTCTCCATCTATGTGTCCCGGAACAGGAGATTCCCAGAAATAAGGACATCAATGAGTTATAGTTATATTTGACTTTACCTTTCAAAGACATATTAAAACCTCAACAATATGCTGTGTGTGTAAATCAATCAAACGAGCAAGGCTCTTAAACCAAAACAAGAAACACAAAAACCCAGTGCTGGTAAAGATGCAGTGAGACCTTCACTCTCAACCTCTGGAACTATATATAAATTGAGCGGTTTTTATGGAAAACAGTTTGGCAAGGTGACCTGAGACCCTTATTCACTGCCTTTGACCCAGTAATTCTAGTTCTAGGAAGATCCTACTTAAAAAAAAAAATCCAAGTGTGGAGCAAGGTTTGAGTTCATCACCTTATTTATCATAGAAAAACAGCAGAAACACTGCACATGTCCTAAATTAGTGGATTGTTTAAGTAAACAATCCTGTTTGGGATAAGAATATTGTGAAGCTGCTGAAGATAATAATATTACAGAATTGTTATGCAAGAATAACTATGCTATATGATGTAACTGAAAAAAGGAAGATACAGTAATATATATGGATGTGATCCTTGCCATGTAGAAGGAAATGTTCATGGAGTGAATCTGAAGAGATACATACCACACTGTGTATGTTGGGCGTCATGGGGTGCCTCCTTCCTTCCATTTACGTTTCTGTGGACGTACTCTTCTACAACTTGAAAAATAATGGTAGAAAAGCCTTAAAGACCTAATGTTGGGGAGAGGGAAGCCTTAAGAGAGGGAGACTGGAAAGAAGACGGTATCTGGCTTTGAGCCCTCAACTCGGTGGTGTGTTTCTCTCCATTTTCCAGGTCTGTTTTCCTCATCTGTAAAATGGAAGAGAGAGGAAGAGAAGGTAGAGAGGGAAAAAGGGAGGGAGGAGAGAATTTGCCTATTTCGTTAGGGTAGGAAGGGGTGTGAAAGTGCTTCTGAGCATTTCACAGGCGACAAACTAGAAGAGAGGGAGGAGGTTTTCAGGAAGGATAGGGCTGACAGGTGGATGGGACTCCTGGGTCCTGCAAAGCCTGCCAACAGTGAGCGACCAGCATCCTCGAACCCAGCGGAGGACGGCACTGGAACGTGGATAGGTGGGCTTCTATTCTCAAAGAAGGCCGGGAAGGTGGCTCTGGAAGGGAGGGGTCCCCTGTGACTCAGAGCCTGGCCACGCCCCCTGTCTCTGCCATCAGAGGCTCCCTGGGCTGTCCCACCGCAGACTGCTGACAGGCTGTTACAGGGATGTCTCCAGCTCAGGACTCGCCCTCCTACCTGTCTTTCCAGTTTTCCCTCAGAATTTCTTGTTCGCCAACATCTTGTAGATCCTTCCTCCTGGCATTTCATCTACCTCTTGAGTCTCTCCTAAGCCCCTGCACCTCCCGACCCTCCCCCATAGTGCAGAAATTCTGCCGCCACCCACTGTCTACACACAGAAGGCTACGCCCCCACCTCCCCCAGACCCAGGAGTCCAGCCCCGAGCCCCATCCTGCCTCTGGATTAATGTCAAGTTTTAAGGACTGTCAAGGGCTTGGGGACAGTTGTCCTAGTGGAGCTCTATCAATTTCCCTTCTGCCAAAACAAGGCACTCCAAATCAATATTCAATCTAAAACTTTAAAAAGCATCAAAACATTGCAGTGGCACTAAGTCAGCATGGAGGTGCCAGCTGGATGCAGCAGGAGACGCCTGGCCTTGCTCCCTGGCAACTCCTGTGTACAAGTCTGGAGACGGATGGTTTGAGTGACTTGAGACAGAACTCCCGGTGAACTTAAAAAAACAAGACAAACCCCTTTATTTCTTCTCGCTCAGACAGTATTGCCTTGTAGTTAAAGCTACGAACTCTAGAACTAGGCTTGTCGGGTTCCAGTCTGAGCTCTGCCACCCACAAGCTATCTGCCTTTGAGCACATTGCTTCCCCATCCCCTTTCCTTCATCTTTGAAGTGAGAAGAAATAATACCCACTTCCCAGGGCTGTTATGAAGATCAAATAAGTTTCATATTCAGAAAATGCCAGAATGTTGCCTGCAGATTAGGCTTTTCTGAGTGTTGGTTGTAAGTGTTCATGACTTTTTCCTGCTTATATTCTCACAAAGTTTTCTTATAAAACATTTTCTTTATTGAAGACTTTTGCAGAGCCTGTCAGTTTGGAGAAAAACTTTCTGTGTATAAGCTTGCACGGCACGTGGGGATGACAAAACCATGAAGGCCACTGGCAAATGCCTAGAGCTGGGGGCTTGATTCTCTCAGTAAGAGGCTCCTCCAATCCCCACTGCCTGCCGCCTCCCTCCTTTCCCCTTCGGCTCTCAGCAAGCCCTCCCAAGCCCACCCATTTCACAGTATAGGAAGGTAGACCCAGTGCAGACACCAAGAGATGGGTCATGTGCCCTGCCATGTTGGAAGCTGGGCTGGAAATTCCGGTTCCGCCCATTTCCAGGGTGTTTGATGTTGAGCAACTGATGTCCCTTTTCTGAGCCTCCGTTTTCTTTGCTGTAAAATGGGTGTCATGGAGTCATTTAGTCATTTGGTCAACAATTCTGAAGGTTTCCTCTAGGCTGGGCTCTGTGCAGGTGCTTGGGACACAGGAGTGAGTCAGCCCGGGTGTCTGCCCTCAAGGAGCTCGTGGTCCAGCGCAGGAGACGGACATAGATACAGATGCTCATGTGTGACTTGAGGGAGGCACCTGTCGTAGGATCATGGAAGAGAGAGTGACTAACCCAAACTGTGGGGGGTAGAAGTTGGGTGGTGTTCAGGGAAGGTTTCCTGAAGGAAGTGATGTCCAAGCAGACTTGAAGGACAGGTTATTGTCAGAAGAAGATCATCCTGGGAGGGGGACTAGCACGGGTGAAGGCCTAGATGTCAGAAGGCATGGCATGGTTCAAGAAAGCCATCTCCTCCGCGGGAGCACCGAAAGACGAGGGGTCCAAGCTGGACTGTACAACATGGTGACCACCCACCCCAGGGGCTCCTTACCTTGGAAATGCGGCGAGTTCTGACGGAGTCATGTCAGTGTAAAAGACATGTCAGATTCTAAACACTTACCGTGCAAAAAACAAGAAGGCAATGTATCTTTTAAAATTTTTCTTCTTTTGATTTCACGTTGGAATGAAGATAGTTTAGAGGTGTTGGGTTAAATGAAATATTAAAATGAATTCTTCTTGTTTCTTTGTATCCCTTATCTTTATGTTGTGGCTACTAGACCGTTTAAAAGTGCATGCATGCCTGGCACTCTATTTCTATTGGCCAGGACCGCTCTGGGCACTGTAAGTCTCCCAGCACCAGGCTGAGGGTCCTCCAGGGCTTTGCCCCAAGGGCAATGAGGGACCCAGGGGAGGGGTCTCAGCAGGAGAGGGGCAGGGCTGGCTCTGGGTGCAAGAAGCCTCCTCTGGGGCCGAGTGAAGGATACCGAGGATGGGAAAGAGCCCAGCAGGTGGGAGGAGGATGGTCCAGGTGGAAAGGAGCAGGTTGGAGCTGGGGTTGGAGGAGGGGTCCTTACAGAGAAAGGAGGCAGTGGACAAGGCTTGGGGATCAGGAGGTTGTGAGAGGTCCAGCCTGGGGTCTGGGAGGCTGGTGGGTCCTAAGAAGAAGACACCGTCGGGTAGGGACATGTGTACGAAGGGCTTGGAGGAAGCGGGGACAGGGAGAGCAGCCCCAGAGAGGATGTTAAATGCCAATGGATTTTCACCCCAAGAATGATGGAGGCCAAGCAAAGATTGTGGCTATTAGATTAAATGCAAGCAGAAAAGGTTACCCGTAGTGGCAGGCCCAAGCTGGTGCTAAAGAGAACATTCTTGCTATATCAGTTGTCCTGTGACCCAGTGACGTCCCCGTAAGCCCCATTTCCTTTCTCACACCCTGCATCTCCCCATCCCCACACACCCTGGCTCCCCCAACCTGTTCACCCCATCTTCTCCTGACCAACACCTGGCTTGGTTTTCAAGGCCCAAGTTCAAAGACATCTCCTCAAATCCCCCTGGATTTCTCTGTGGCTGCCAGGGCCCCCATTTCACACTCGCACATCACCCTCAAATTCCTTGCCCCCCCCGCTTATTCCTGCGTCTCCCGCTACATGCTGAATCTCACCAACAAGCCCAGAAACCCTACCGCTGCTCCCCATTCACCCAACACCCCCCTGTGTATATCCACATTTCTCCTGGAATTGCAGGAGGAAATTAGGGGAAGGTAAGAAGAGAGGGACTTAGTGAGCAGAGACTCAGGGCATCAAGGGGAAAGACAGAGACACCAAGGAAAAGATGCAGAAAGGCAGAGGGAGAGACACAATAGAGGCACACAGATATAAACACAGAAACACACAGAGACAAAGAGAGTGACAGACATGCAAACACCTCCTCCACGGCCAAGGGGTCAGGTGGACAGGGAGACCTCAGAGGTGGGCAGACTGAGAGGAGGGGGTCCAGGAGGGTCACACGTTCTGATATTCCGGCAGAGGTGGTGGACAAAGGACAGCCACAGGACCGTCAGATGGGAACAAAGCAAGGCCATTGATGCCGCCGGAAGAGAGGTTGAGAAACGGAGCTGCTAGGAGATGGCACTGGGCGCTGGGGGAGAACAAAGCCCAATTGTCACAGGCCCCTTTCCCCATAGCACTTGGGCCTATGCCCAGCCCAGGGCAGGGTGACACATGCTTTCTTGCTGGCTGGTCTCTCGTGGGGACACGGAGGTCGTCAGCACCCACAGAGGGACTTTCAGGCAGGTGCGTGTATCACCCCCACCCCACTGAATCCTCTGTCCCCAGGAGGGGGTCCTGCAGGCCCTATGCGCACACAGACAGAGGTGGTGGGATTCCTGGAGGCTAGAGGACACCGTCTGCTGGCCTGGCTGCTGGCCTTTGGGCCCTCAGACACTTTCTTGCTCGACCTAGAAGTCTGGGGACTGAGAACAAGCTGCATCTTTCCCTCCTTTAGACTCAGGAGTGCAGGCCCCAGCTCCTCCAACCTCAGCCCCAGGAGTCCAGGCCCCCAGTGCACTCAGGGACCAGTGTTGTCCCACCCGAAGCCTGGCTCCGGGGCGGGGGGAGCAGGAGGAGAGCCACAGACAGGAAGGGTGGAATGTGTGTGGGAGGCCTGGGAGAGGAGGAAAGGGTGGGGCCGCCTCCTGCCTCCAGGACCTGGGGAGGCAGGGGTTAAAAGGAAGCTCCAGGAGCTTCTGCACATAGGACCCGCCTCCTCCCAGGAGGCCAGGGAGCCCCTGTGCCTGTCCCCCAACAGGGCCCCTGCACGCCCCACATCCTCCGCTTTCTGTCTGTGATTTGGAGGCATCTGCTCTGCTTTTGAGGTCCCATCTCTCCTCAAAGCTCCCTGCATTTCTGACTCTCTGCCTCCCTGTCTGCCTGCCTGCGACACTTGCTGCCCTGGGCCTCACTCCAGGAATCCCTCCACCAGGCAACGGGTAAGAGCACCCTGCACCCCAGAACCTACAGGTGTGGGGGTGAGTGACCAGGAGAGCACAGGAAACAGAGGCAGAGCCCAGGGGCAGAGGAAGACTCCCATGGGGACGGAAGAACGTGGGAGGCCTCCTGGGCCAGCCCACTCCTGGTACTCGGCAGGCAAAGCCGAGCCAGAGAAGTACAAAGACTGCATGAAAGCCGCCCTGTGAGCGGCCGACTGGCAGATGTGCTTCTGGGCTCTTGGTGCCACCTGTCCCCACAGGGTCCTCAGATGGAAGACGGGTGCTGAGGACCCGAGAATCCAGGAGGCTAAGCAAGGACAGGAGTCCGGGGCCGGGAGAGCCCAGGGAGATGGGAGAGGCAGAGGAGGCAGGGAAGGGGGGCTTGGGGACTGATGGAGCTTTCGGCTTCCCCTCGCAGGGATGGGCACGAAGATGCTGATGGTAGCACTTGTCCTGCTGGCCGCAGGTGGGAGAAAGGGGAAGGGGAACGGGGAGGATTGTGGGTGGGGAGATGGGGTTGGTTTGGGGGATGGGGTAGCCTAGTTTTGGGGGTGGGGATGGAGATGGACTTGATGGCAAGATAGGATTGAGGTTCCCTTGGGGGGTGCGCCTGGTACCTCCAGACCTTCTCGGTGATGCAGACCCTCCCTCGGCCCTCAGCCCGGGCAGAGGAGCAGAATAAGGTGCTGCACGGAGGGCCCTGCGAGCAGACGTCTCACCCTTACCAGGCTGCTCTCTACACCTCCGGCCACTTGCTCTGCGGAGGTGTCCTCATTCACCCGCTGTGGGTCCTCACCGCTGCCCACTGCAAAAAACCGTGAGTCTCCACGTCGTGAAGGAGGAGTGGTTGCAATTAGGCGCCCGGGGTGGCTTGCAGACTTCAGACGTGAAATGACACCCACACGACCCTGTCCCAGTGTGAGGCCATCTGAGAAGCAGGTTCTTCTGGCCAGTATTTAATTGAGCACTAAATATGTGCCAGGCGCTGTTCGGGACGCTGGGGGTATAGCAATGAAGTGAGCAAGCAAAATTGGCCTTCTAACTGGGGAGTCAGATTGGGCAGGTCCCTGTAGGAGCCAAGGAGACAGGGATTTAATTCCAAACGCAGTGCGAAGCCACTGGAGAGTTTGAATCAGGGAAACAGCACCCTCTGACTTACATTTTTAGAAGCACTCTGGCTACCATGTGGAAAGTGGACTGAGGAGATGAAGGGGCACACGTGGTGGGTGCTGCCACTGTCTGGCAACCTGAGACGGTGGCTTGGGTTGGCAGGGGGAGTGGCAGTGAGGCTGGAGGGAATTGAAAACCTTCGGAAGTACTCTGAGACTAAGACCTAGTAATGTGGAGTGGGAGATAGAAGTCAAGGAGGGTTGACCTCCAGGTATTGGACTTGAACAACTGGGTGTCTTGTGTCTTTCCCTGAATCAGGGGACAGGGAAAGAGAAGCAGTTGGATATGGGCAGGGGAGCGTCAGACATTTTGTTTCAGCCAAGGTGAGTCTGGGAGAGCAGGGAGATGTCCATGAAGGATGCCAGAGGGGCCACTGGCGCTCAGGGTAGAGGTCAGAGGTGGAGATAAACATTAAGGCATCCTCCGAACTCAGGGGGTACGTAAAGCCAACGGGGGTGGGATGAGATCGTCCAAACACTGGGCGACCCAGGACTAATTCTCAGGGCACTGTTAATCAATAGATAATCAACTGCTCATCAGTTCGTTCAACGCTAATATGGGCCAGCTGCTGAGTTAAGCAGTTTATATACCCTTCCTGGAATTCCCACAATAGGCGCTCTTGGCAGATAAGGAAACCAAGATCCACAGAAATAGCAAGTGACAGCTCAAGTGTTTGGAAACCAATCGGTGCCACGTCCACTGTGGGGCAGGGTCTTAGACAAAGTCAAGACTCAAGGACCCCCAGGGTGGACTCTCCGAAGCTCAGGACAACCTGGCATCACTGCCCCTTGTTCGTTCGCTCAGCGCACACTGATTATGAGCATTTACTAAATGCTACATACGAGCTGGGCCACAGGGATCAGCAATGGAGTAGAGAAATACACAGAGTCCCTTGCCCTCTGGAGCACAGGCGCAGGAGGACAGTTATTTAACAAACAAACCCTCGAAAAACCATATGATTACAAATTACCCTATGCCTAGTGAAGAAAAGGAACAGGAACGGCTCTCTGAGAGAAAAGAACAGAGTTGCCTGCATTCGATGGAGGAAGGACTTTCTGATGAGGTGAAATTCAAGCTGAGATGAATATGAAGTTCAGTGAAGAAGGGAGAGGGCATTTGGGCAGAGGAAATTCAAAGTCAAAGGCCCTGAGGCAGAGACAGTCCAGTTCTAAGAAAAGAAAAGTTATCAGTTCACAGGAGCACAGAGGCTGGGGGGATGAGGTACTTTTCGTTTTGTTCTGAGGGCAATGGGGAGCCACGGGAGAATTCTGAGCAAGGGAGTGACTCTGATCTGTGTCACAAATATTTATTAAATACCTGTCATGTGCCGGGTACAGGTGTAGGCGCTGAGGATGTTGTATCTGAACAAAACAAAAATCTTGAAATTCTAGAGCTCTGCCATCTGACTCAGGAGCCATTAGCCACATGAGGCCAGTTAAACTTATGTTATTCAAGATGAAATAAAATCCCCAATCCACAAGCCACCTTTCAAGTGCTGTATCACACAGGGCAGGCAGAGACCATTTCCATCACTGCAGAAAGTTCCATTGACCAGCACTGCCTTGGTGGGAAGAGCAACAATAAAACAAGTAAACACTGAACAATCTATATACAGCATATCAGATGGTGATGACAAGTCCTCTGGTAGAAAAGAAAAGGAGTTAGGATTTGCCTTTTGGTGAAGATATTTGCATTTATTATTTGGGTTGCCAGGGAAGGCCTCACTGAGGAGGTGACATCTGAAGGAGGTGAGAGACTGAGCCGCAAAGATATCTGGGGGAAAGGGTTGCCGGCAGAGAGAACACCAGTGCAAAGGCTCTGGGGTAGGAGGATGACCGTGGTGCTCAAGGGAAGGCCGCGAAGCCAGTGTGGCTGGAGCAGAAGGAGAGAGGGGGAGAATAGGAGGAGACGATACCTAGGAGGTGATGGGAGCAGGTTGTGCAGGGCCTTGGAGGCCATGGTGAGAACTTTGCCCTCTACTCTGAGTGAAGTGGGAGTCATGGGAGGGTTCTGAGTACATGAAGGACAGGGCCTGTATATGCTGTTAAAATACTTCTGGCTGCTTAGCGGAGAATAGACCATAGAAAAGCAAAGGCGGGAACCAGGAATGCAGGGAGTCCGGCGAGACAGTTACTGGCATAGTCCAGGGAAGAGATGATGGCGCCTCAGACAGCGGGGGAGGTGAGAAGTGGTCAGATTCGGGATATACTTTGGAGAGCCAAGAGCATTTCTGGACAGTTTGGATGTGAGGCGTGAAATAAAGAGAGTCAAGAGTAGTCACAGTGGTTATTCTGGAGGGATGGGCTTGTCATTTCCTCAGCTGGGAAGACTGAGGGGAGCAGACCAGATGGTTCATGACGGCACCAGGCCACCCCCACCTCCTGCCACAGCCATCCCAGTAGTCTCAGCGGCAGCTCACGGGTTCCAGGTGAGACCCAGCCCTCCTCTTTCTCAGGAATCTTCAGGTCTACCTAGGGAAGCACAACCTTCACCAAAGGGAGAGTTTCCAGGAGCAGAGCTCTGTTGTCCGGGCTGTGCCTCACCCTGGCTACGATGCTGCCACACATGACCAAGACATCATGTTACTGCGTCTGGCACGCCCGGCCAGATTCTCTGTGCACATCCAGCCCCTGTCGCTGGAGAGGGACTGCTCGGCCAACCACACCAGCTGCCACATCCTAGGCTGGGGCAAGACAGCAGATGGTCAGTAGGAAGAGGAGGGCTGGGGAGCAGGCCAGTGGGTGATGGGTCATGGGGGACGTGGGCAGATGATGAGGATCAATGGGGAAGTGTTTCAATGGGTGAGAGGTGAGTTAGGAGGGAGGGCAAATTTGAGAGTGAACAGCCAGTGGGGAAAGTGGACCGGTGGGTCAATGGTATGGAGAGATGGGCCATCAGGTGAAGGGTCAATGAGGAAGGGTCACTGGGGAGACACTAATCAGGAAGGAGGCCAATCCTTAAAGGAACTAATCAGGATGCACTTATGATTCAGAAGGATAAATGGAGGGTCTAATGGAAGAAGAGTCATCAGTAAGGTAGGGGAACCAGCTAAAGGATGTGAATTGAGAGAATAAATGGAAAGGAGAAATACACTGGGGGAAGGACTGACTGGGGAAGAGTCAATGGTCCAGAGGCATCACTACAGAAGTCCAACAGGTCAGCAGGTGGGCTTGTCACTGAAGGGCCAAAAAGGAAGGTGGACCATTAGATAAAGGGCCAATAGGAAGGGAGAACCAATGGGAAAGGGTGGGGCCGTTTAGGAAAGGACCAGTAAGGGAGGTAGACCATTGGAGAAAGGGCTAGTAGGAAGGGAGAGCCAACCGGGAAAGAGGCGGCCAGTCAGGAAAGGGCCAGTGGTCAAGTGGTACCCAGTCAGGATGAACCAATGGGCAAGAGGGTCCAATGAAGGACAAGAGAGTGTAATAGGGGCGGGACTAATAAAGGAGGAGACTAGAATCTAGTCAGCTGGGACTACTGAAGAAGGGGGGACCAATGGAAGAGACAAGTGGAGGCAGGACCTAAGAGAAAGGAAAACCAATAGGAAATGAGGACTCATGAAGAAGGGCAATTAATGATGAAGATAGGCCAATGGGTGGGAAGAATGATGTGGCTATGGGCCAATCAGGAGTCAGGGCCAACAAAAATGGATTTAGGAATGAAAAACAAATAGGAAGAAGGGACCCATAGGGAAATAAGGACGAATAGAGAAGGGGGGGAATTGTAGAGGTTGGAGGATCCCTGGGGAAGGGCGGGTTGTGAGGTGAGCCTGGCGTCTCCCGGCAGGTGATTTCCCCAACACCATCCAGTGCGCATACGTCCACCTGGTGCCCCGTGCAGAGTGTGAGCATAACTACCCGAACCAGATCACCCAAAACATGGTGTGCGCTGGGGACGAGAAGTACGGGAGGGACTCCTGCCAGGTGAGGCCACCAGGACCTGCCAATTGCATAGTCAAGGACATAGGCAGGCACAAAGAGGGAGAAAGACTCAATTCAACCCACAGAGACACACTCAGGGGCAGGCAGAGATACCACGGACAGCCAGCAGAGACAGACAATGCAGAGACAAGGATGGAAATGGAGAGACAGGAGGCAGATGAGGTGAGGGGATTATCCTTTCTCAAACAGAGACCCCGCAAGTCCAGCTTGGATGTGGCCATGCTTGACTGGGGGGCCCAGCTTGGAAGAGAAGGAGCTCCAGCCCCCCTCCCAAGTACCTTTAACTTGGGTGTCTTCCATCATCATCCATTGGGTCTCCCCTCTTTATGCCAGAACTTACTCCAGTGCATTGAAGGGCCTGCAGAGATCAGACAAGAGGGAGAGACAGCGAGAAAGTGAGTTGGACAGAGGGAAAGGGCAGGCAGACAAACCCTATTTCTGAGACTGTCTTTCTTTCTGTCGTTTTATTGAGGTATAATTAACACACATCACTTATAAGTTTAGGGAATCCAGCATAATGTTTGACTGACATGTATTGTGAAATGATTACCACAATTAGCATCCGTCATCTCAGAGACGAAACAAACTTTTCCCCTTGTGATGAGAACTCTTAAGGACCTTAGTCACCTAATGACTTCCTTCTACCCCGTACAGCAGGGACAGCTAGAGTCCCCACACTGGCTTTACATCCCTAGCACTTACTTATCTTGAAACTGGATGTTTGGGTGTCCTTTCTTTAGATCTCTCTCTCTCTTTCTTTATATATATATATATATAAATTACAGTACACATTTAATAAATATAAAATTAGACATAACATGTTTTATTATTTATATAGAGATATTTCTCTCTCTCTGACTCTGTGTGTCTCTTTGTGTCCTCTGTCTCTATTCCCCTGTCTGTGTCTGTCTGTCTGTCTCACTCTCTCTCTTTCCCTGAGTCTCTCCATGTCTGAGTGCCTTTCTCTCTCTCTCCGAATGTCTCTATGTCTCCTTCTGTCTCTGTCTTTCTTCCTTTGTATTTCTGTTGAGACTCTCTCCCTCTTTCCCACAGGGTGATTCCGGGGGTCCACTAGTGTGTGGAGACCGTCTCCGAGGCCTTGTATCATGGGGAAACATTCCTTGTGGGTCCAAGGAGAAGCCAGGAGTCTACACCAATGTCTGCAGATATGGCCACTGGATCCAAAAAACCATTCAGGCCAACTCACCCTGGCATGTGAGATCCAACACTTGACGTGTGACTCCTACTAATTGACTCCACAATATCCCTGACCGGCAACTTGCCGCCCCTCCATGTGCCTAGATCCAGCCCTCAATGCTTAATAAAGACAGTGATAGTACAGATTCTCCCTGATTTCACCCCGTCCCATCCTTGCATCACTGGGGGTGAGGGGGAACATGGGCTAAAGTCTTCCCCCCCACCACTAAGAGAATACAGAAAAATCCCTGCCCAGTGTCTCTCCCTCTCTGGATATTCCGTGGGCTCAATTTCTCCCTGCAGAGGAGTGGCCGAAAGTGGCAAAACCCGAGCTGGCATCCCAGCTCCGTCACTTGCTAGCTGTGCACCCTTGGGAAGTGCGGTCCTTCACTGGCGGATTTCCTCATCTGTAAATAAGAGTAACAGCAGCATTTGCTCACAAGGCTTTGGCTGTTGTGAGGAGGATTCAAGATTCTAAACAGGCGCAACACATGCAACAGTGCTGGCACACCTGTTGGAGCAATAAAGAGTGAATTTGATTATTAGTGTGCCTTTGTTCACACCCCACTCCTGCCTCTCTGAAGCCCAGATGTTCCTTGTTCCCTTTCCCAGCCCAATTTAATTTTTCCTCCCCTCCTGGAAGACACCCTTGACAACTACCCCTTGGGGGGGGGCACTGTCCCTTACCCCCCTCCCCCCCACCTTGTAGCAGCTCCAGCAGGTAGCTGAGAGGGCTGGGAGCCTGTGTGTGGGCAGGGGTGGAGATCCGACTGGGGAGGATGGCAGGGACCAGATCGCAAAGGACCTCAGGCCCCAGTTTGAGAGGCTGGGGCCTTATCCTGAGGGCGATGGAGAGCCGTGGAAGGGAGGGCCAGTGTTGGAGGCCAGGCAGGAGGTGGTACAGGGAGAGACGGTGAGGGCTGAGCTGGGGTTGGGGGGCTCGAGCAGGAGACTTGAAGAGGTCACCTGCCATGTGGAGAAGGTTGGGTGGGTGACATTCTCCCAGTGGGAATGACCCGTAGAAAGGTCTGGGGCTGTGAGAATTTCTGGTGTGCTCCCAAATGGCAAATCATCCCCGACAGGGGGAGCTGGGGCTTGAGGCAGGGCAAGTGGGTCACGTGGCTGGAAATGTGGGTCAAAGGGAAATGATGCCAACTTGGCCTTCATCCTGAAGGCCTTGAGAAAAACAAGGACAGGGTCAGATCTGGGAATTAAAAGATGTCACTGCCGCCCATTTGGGGGACAGGGAATGGGTGGAGAGACGGGAGGCCCCCAAAGACACGAGGGGAGCAGGCAGGTAGAGCTGGGCAAGGACCCAGGCTTCTGCATGCTTTCTGGGACTCTTCCACTGGTATGTACCACACACGATCCAAACCAGGATACATTCCTCTCCTCCCAAGCCCCAAGGCTTGTCCTCAGAGAAGCCTTCTTCTCACAACATCCACTGCACCATCTCTAAGGAAAGCAAAATAACATCTAAGCCAGGGTCTTCCTGGGAGGCGAGTGGAGCAGGGAGAGGCTCCTAGACAGAGGCAAAGGGCCGTACACAGAGGCCAGCATTAGGAGCCAGGGAATATTTAGGAACAGAGGGAAAATCAGAGATGACAATCCATCTGTTTCATGAATACTTATTGCAAACTTCCTTTTGCCCAGCAGAGTAGGAGGAAATTGGAAGCTCTTCTTAAGCAGAGTGGCTGCGCCACAGGAGTTCAAAGTCAAGGTTGCGTTGTTTTATGATAGGCCCAAAGACGGAGAATTTGAAAAGAATGGAATCCCTCAGTTTGACAAGTCTTCTGAGTTGGAGAAAAAGCACACTTACATGTCTTAAGAACCAGAGAAAGGTGCCAGTTTATCAAGGGATGTGATGGGAAGGAGTGGCTGATGTTTACAAGTACATGGAAATTTGAAGTAATGTGAACAGCCTGGGCCCGCCTTGACCAACCCCTTAGAGAAGTAATGGGCAATAAGCAGAGGCATGAAGTGCACCGGGGACACCAGGAGGGACCAAGCTGTAACTGGCCAGGCCAAAATCAACTTCAGTTAATTGAGAGATATTTATATTCATTAATGAATAATAATAATAAACTCTCTTAGCACCTGCCAGGCACCCTTCTAGGGACTTTATATCTTAATTCATTTAATTCTCATAACAAGCCTCTGAGCTAGGTACCATTACTGTTCCCAGTTTACAGATAGGAAAACTGAAGTGCAGAGAAGATCCATGGTTTGCCCAAAGTCTCACAGATACTAGGCGGCCAAGCCAGAATTTGAATGCCAGGGGGCCAGGACCAGAGTTGGGAGTGGTAACTGCTCTGCTCTATGAAATTCTTCTTCCATTCTGCTGTGCTTTCAAATTGAGCATGGAAATGTTTAAAGGTCCAGCCCTTAACAGGAATATGTTTTTGAAGCAGAATCCTGCAGGTTTGGAATTTAAGGTGCTATATGTCTCAGAGAATTATACCTGTTTTAGGTGCAGCCTTATGACTTCAACTTGAAATGCGTTATGGGTCTACGATCTTCAATTTGGAGTCATATCAATTTTATATCCAGAGCTGGAATATTTGAAAGAATGTAACATCGATCATATTTACAAGTATAATATACACGAGGATGTGTAAGTTAAATGATCTAGGAAGTTTATCTAAAAATTGAAGGACTTTCAGAAGAGACTAAATGTGGTTTTAGAAATGTCATTTAAAATGCTAGAACTTAATTAGCTTAGCTTGAAAATGGGACAAAACATTATTATAAAGACCTCTCTAGAATAAAAAAGAAAAAAAAGACCTATCTAGAATAAAGAAGCTTGTGAGCTAAACTTAAAATACTAAGAGAAAAATAAGTTTCTGGATTTTTCACTTTAATGCATGCAATATTAAGTGCAACAATCAAAATAAACCGGGGAATAGTTGCAGGTTTTTTCCCTGTACACAGAAACCAGCCTCAAGGGCTTTAAAACCTCCCTTTCAACAGGTGCTAGGTTACAGAAGTGAGCAATACATCTCAGTTTTTGCCCTCAAGGAAGGTGAGTTCCACAGTGGCAGCCTTTCCAGGCACCTGTGTCCATGTTGTTCACGGATAGAGCTCAGTATGGCATCCAGTAGGTGTCCAGTAAATTGGTGTTGAATGAGTGTTAAATAAGTTCTTATATCCTCGTGGGGACAGAGACTTGGAGACTCAGTGAGATGGATGCAGAATCAGGGGTGCAAGAAAGAAGAGTGAGGATGGAGAAGAGGTCAGGAGAGGCAACCCCAGGTGCCCGGGACTGGGGAGGGAGAAGCCACCTTTTGGGCACCCACCCAGTGCCCCATTTCCAAAAGGGCCAGGAACCACCCATGCCTATCCTGGCCTCTTTCCCCATCAGCAGGTTGCCCTGCCCAGCTCTCTCACCCACACCTGACTGGGTCCTTGCCCCTTTTTGCTCCATGCTGCCAACTGCAGGGTGAGGGGTGGGAGAAGGGGTTGAGGAATTCCTTGGCAAAGTGGCCCGAGTCTCCTCTGCCTAAAATGCAAGATGAGGGAGACAGAGGGACAGAGAGACACAGATACACAGATACTTAGAGCCAGTGGCAGTGAGAGAGAGACTGAGAGACAGAGAGAATGATGTAGAGACACAGAGAGAAAACCACAGAGACCGAGAAGGATAGAATCGCAGAGAAAAGAAAGATACTGGGGAAGGAAAACTACAAAGAGAGGCCCAGGAGGTGTAGAGAGATTCATGGGGAATCAGAGACACATCAAGGGACAGGGGACACTTTGGGGGGGGTGAGGCAGATGCTGGCCATCTCCACTGTGGCAATGGCTGGGTGTGCGTGTACCTACACCCATCATATTGTCCACGTTAAACACGTGCAGCTTCTTGGGCCTCGATTGTACTTTAATAAACCTGTAAAAAAAAATAGTAAAGCAGAAGGGAAGTAAAGGGGGAAAAACTTGAGAATTCCAAGATATGTCTGACATAGAAAGCACTCAGAGCCATCAAAGAGAGAGAGAATCGTGGAGACATGGATAAAGGGCAAGACGAATGGACACAGAGAATTAGAGCGGGAGGGCCAGGGAGGCCCGGTGAGGAGGGAGAGGGAGCGACGCAGGGACCTGAGACGCGCGGGGGTGGGTGCAGAGAGCCAAGAAGGGGCAGCGGGGGCGCCCGACGAAGACAGGGACTCAGGGGATTCGGAGGGAAGCAAACCCCGAGGGAAGAAAGGGCAGAAGAGGAAAAAGACAGAGACGAGGATGGAGAGACGGTAAGGTGGGGGGCCGGGGAGGCAGAAGCTGGGGAGGGCAGAGGGCAGCGCGGCGGGGAAGTAGGCTCCCCGGCGACCCCAACCCGCGGGAGGGGCAGGGCGTGACCTCGGGCCTGGGGGCGGGGGCGAGGGAGGCAGGACGAGTGATTGCGGAGCCCCGGCGGGCGCCTCACTCCCCGGGAATGCGCCCCGGGGATCCGTGGGTGGTTATAACCCAGGCCGCGTGCCCGCAGCCGGGGAGGCGGCGGCACGACCGCGCGGGCCGAGCAGTCAGCGCTGAGCCGGATCGCTTTCGCGCCACCTGCCAGCTCGGGGGACGCGGCCGGTGAGGCCTGGGGAGGGGCAGGAGGGAGAGGCGTCGGAGCGTCGGGCTCCGGTCGCGCCGACGGGAGGGGGCTGGAGGCCTGCTCCTTTGAGTCCCTGGGTCTCGGCTCCTCTCTGTGGGTGGGCAGGCCTCCTGGTCCCTCTCTGCCTGGGGAATCGGGGGAGGGGAGGAAGGCGGGTAGGGTAAAGACTCCCAGGCCACGCCACCCTCAGTCCTCCCCGCCCCAGGTGCCCTGGCCATGGCTGCTGCAGGACCCCCCTGGACGTGGATGGTCGGCGCCCTGATCGGAGCCCTGATTCTGGGAGTGACAGGTAACCAGAACCCGTCTGTGTGCCTGCCGGCTGTGGATGGGACTGTGGGTGAGTCTCTGAGTGACACTGGAGGGCTCGTCCCAAAGGGAACTGTGTGTGACTGGGTATGGCTGCAGGCTGGGTGAATGTGACTCACAGTGTCCCGTATTGCGATCGTGTGATTGTGTGTGGCTCGTGATTGCCACCGTGTGTGTGTGTGTGTGTGTGTGTGTGTGTGGTGCCTTTTCCCATACTGAATGTCTGTCAATGACAGTCGGGACTCCCCTTTGAGGCTGTAGATTGATTATGTGACTGGGTGTGTGTGCATTTAGGGTCGTGTGGGTGCTTGTACACACGCTGTAAATGCTACTGGGTGTGTGGTTGTGTATGGCTACTTGGTTCTATGTATGACTGCAGCTATCTGGGGTTCCCATCCCCGTGTCAAGGGATTGCCTCTGACAAAAGTGTTGGTGCCCATGAAAAAGTGTGTTTAGGTGCTTGTGGAAAGCTGTTTGTCATTTTGAGCTTGGAGCCGGGTGCCAGATTGTGCGTGGCTGTACTGTGACCCCGTGGCTGGTTGAGCCCCGTGGGGACGTTCGCAGGGAGCAGCTGTATGCGTGCGTGCAGCTCCTGTCCCTGCCTTGAGGGACTTGAGTGTGCAGAAGTGGCTGTCACTGTGAGACAGTGATGGTGTGAGGGAGGAAGATGCTGGGCGATTCACACTGGGCCATGCTGGATCCACTGAGACATCTTGTCCCCAGGCCAATGTGCCTGTTTGCAGAAGTGTAGGTGACAGTCTCTATATCTATGCATATGCGGCCTGGGTGCATGTCACTGAGACCCTTTGCGTGGGTGGGGGCGCCCCTGCAAGGCTGCCCCCGAACGTGCGCCCCAGGCAGTGTGTGCACCGTGAGATGGAGCTGTAGGACTAGCTATCCACGTGGAAATGCCGTGAGTCTGTGTGACTGTGTGTGTGCTTGTCTGTGACAGCTGTTGTGTGCCTGTTTCTCGGAGTGTGTCCATAAATGGAGGGCTTCGCTCCTCTGGGCCGTCAGCAATAATCTGACGGCTTGAACGGGACTCTGGGTCCCCTGATGGAGTGGGGATCTGCAGCCTTCTATAGGGAAGAGGTTATTAGCAGGAGGATTCAGGAGGCACACCTGTGTTTGAGAATTCAGAAAACCGCCTTGCTCTCCCTCGCCAAGGGGCCCCCAAAGTCAGCGCTTTCCTGGTGACCACAGTTCTTGCTCCGCCCATGAGCTTGACTCCGCCCCTTTCCTCAGTCACATCCCTGAACCAGACTTTATCTAGTTAGGGGCCCTTTGGGTCGTGCGCGCCTTCCCAGTCAGGCCCCGCCTCTGTGGCTCTCCCTCGTTTGGCGGACTCCTCCTGAGGTCTTGTCTGCAGCTCCTTAGAGCCCAAGCCCCCACATCCACTCCCAGAGTCCCAGGGCTCTTAATAGACTCGACCTGTCCACGTGACCCAGGCCTTGGCTCTGCTCCCACATCTCTGGCTCTGCCGCCTGCAGCCCAGACCCCATCCACTAAAGCCAGACCCGGCTTCTTAAACCTAAAGCCCTGGTCTCCGGGCGGTCGGTAGGCTCCACCCCCTGAAGCCTTGGCCCTGCCCCCGAGGTGGTCCAGTTTTTACCCTCCCTGACCCCACCCACTGAGCTCTAGCTGCTGCCACGAATCCAGAGTTCGAGGCAGAGTCCAGGCTCAGGAGGTAACTCTGTCCTCTGAGTTTTCGGCCTCGCTCCATCCTCTGCGGTTCCACACCTGTTCTCCGGGCCCCGCCCCTCAACCTCGCGCCCCTGGGGCTCAGGCCTCCTCTGGCTATTCCCGACTCCGGAATCTACGACCCGCCCACATCTGCCCCCAGAGCCCGTTCTTGCAAAGGATGTTTCCTGTGACAACCCGTCCACCGCCGGGCGTTCCGGGAGCAGCCGAGACCTTGAATCTGGGACCGGGGAGGAAGGCGGGACAGACGGCGGGACGGACGGCGAGACGGAAAGCAGCAGCAGCCGCATCGTGAACGGCACCGACTGCGAGGTGCACGCGCAGCCGTGGCAGGGCGAGTTGCTGCAGCGGCCCAACCAGCTGTACTGCGGGGCGGTGCTGGTGCGGCCGCAGTGGGTGCTCACCGCGGCGCACTGCCGGAAGCCGTGAGTGGGGCTCCAGGGCGCGCGGGACCCCGTGGAGGGACACGCAGGCCGGCGGGGTCTGGCGGGGCGGGTTGGGAAGGAGGGGCCAAGAGGAGGTCCGGGGGGTAGGTGGGCTGTGGGATTACGGACGGAGCTGGGGACGAGAGAGGGGTGGGGATGGGAGTTAGGGATGGGTGGATGCGGGGTTAGAGATGCATGTGTGAATGGTCCGAACGACGGTGTGATCGGCTTGGCTTTAGAACTGGGGTGGAGATGAAGGGGGCTTGGGGCTGGGATTCCTGTGCTGATGGTTTGGTACATTGGGGTAGCATTCGGATTGGCTCTAGAATTGGAGGTGGGTGGAGATTGGGATGGGTGCAGATAAAGAGGGAGATAAGGAGGGAGTTGAGAGGGGTTGGGACTGGGAATAGATGGAGGTTGGAGGATGGGGTTGGGATCAGAGTTATGGGTGAGGCTGGGGATGGTTGGAAACTTGAGGCTGGGGATGGTTAGATTTGCGGTGGGGGTGCATACACTGGTGGTTTCTGGGGAAAGGATTAGGGTGGGGGATCCTCCCTAAGATGGGTGGGGTGGAGCTGGGTTGGGACTAGGTTTGGGGCATGGCTGGCGTTGGGTGTGGGCATAGGGGTCAGGGTGGGTGATGCTCTGCACCGTCTGTCTCAGAGTTTTCAGAGTCCGCCTTGGCCGCCATTCCCAGTCACCCAATTATGAGTATAGGCAGCAGCTGTTCCAGGGGACCAAATCCATCCCCTACCCTGGCTACACCTACCCTGGCCACGCCAATGACCTCATGCTCATCAAGCTGAACAAAAAGGCCCGTATGACTAGGGCTGTCAGGCCCATCAGCATCTCCTCACATTGCCCTTCTGCTGGGACCAGCTGCTTGGTGTCTGGCTGGGGAACGACCAGCAGCCCCAAGGGTGAGTGTCCAGGTCCCTTGACGCCCACTCACGTCTGCCTTCTTCTCCTCTCTGCCACTGAGCACAGGCCTCCTGTCTTTCTCCATGGCTTACAGTGGCCCTGCCCTGCATGTCTTTGTTTGACAGTGAACTTCCCCAAAGTCCTCCAGTGCTTGAACATCACCGTGCTAAGTGAGGACAGGTGCAGGAAGGCCTATCCAGGACAGATAGATGCCACTATGTTCTGTGCTGGTGACAAGGCGGGCAGAGACTCCTGCCAGGTAAGGCTCAAAACCTCTCCATTCATTCAGCATGTACGCACGGAGTGCCAACTGGGTAACCTGGAACCTTGCTAAGCGCTGGCGACCTAGCAGCAACCAGATCAGTGGGGACCCCTGTCCTCACGGAGCTCATATTCTGGGGCAGCACTGCTCAGAGATAGGACAGAAGCGGTACATGTAATTTAACGTTGTCTAGTAGCTACATGTAAAAAAGTAGAAAAGCAGCAGGTGAAATGACCTGTTTTAATAATATAGTCTATTTAATCCCCTGTACCCCAAAGACCATCATTTCTAATGTAATTACTATTAAACACAATTATGAATGAAATATTTTATTTTCATAGTAAGTCTTTGAAAGCCACTGTGTATTTTTACATGGACAGCATATCTCAGTTTGGGCTAGCCATATTGCATGTGCTTGGGGGCTACTGTATTAGGCAGCACAGGAGTAGAGGGACAAGTCAAGGCTGTTCTGTATGGTTGGGAAGGTTGTGTACTGCATAAAGAGGTCGTAAAGGGGCAGTCTTCATCTAATAGACATCATAAATTGTCTGTTGATTTTGGTAAATTTGGGGAACGTGGCCATGAAGTGTTTTGTTCCCACATAATCTGTAGTGGGCAAGCTTTCCAACAAATGCTAGTAAAATGTCGTGGAGGAAAACAGAAACCCTTGCCAGATATTTGAAAAAAAGAGAATATTTATTACAGAGGACTGGTTACAAAGTTGTTGGAAGGGATGTAGGAGCAAAAAGGTAAATAACCCCAAAACCCTGTAGCCAAGAAACTGCATAAATTGGGTAATTTCAAAGAGTGGTAAGGGCCATGCAGGAAATAAGCCCAGTTTTGTGAAAGCAAGTGATGGGGGCAATATTTAACAGGGCGGTTGGGACGGCCTGCTTGAAGAGGTGGCATTGGAGCAGAGACTGAATAATGCAAAAGGAACCAGCAAAGGTTAAGGGAAAGAAGAGCGTTTGCAAAGGCCCTGAGGCAGGGAGGAGTTTGACTGATTCAAATACTAGAAAAAAGCCCTTGTGTTTGGGGGACAGTAAAAGTTGAGTTTGAAGAGATGGGTGGGGGCCAATGTTGAACAAATGTTTCTTGATCCCCAATGCAGAGCCTCTCCAGCCTGTTCTTTTGGAAGTTGTATCTATGGAGGATGACAGAAATTAAACTGTTACAGCGATCAGGACCCTTCCCTGTATTCAGGCCCAAGAGGGATGTAAATTAACAAGCTCCCCATTGGCTGGATGAACTGTTGAACGACAAAAATTCAACTGAGTAAATTTTAAACATCTAGTTGGCCTTATTAATTGATTCATGCATGAATGGGACAGCATCCCATCTAGCAAGTAGCAGGGAGCTTCGAGGAACTGCACAGAATGGAAGGATATTTTTTAGGTAGAAATGGGATGGGACAATTAGCAAAAGGAAAGGATTGTTTCAGGCAAGGTCACCTTCCCTTTGCGGGAGGAGCAGAGGGTCTCGCTGTGTTGATTTCCTTTCTAGCGTTGGTCAGGCATTTCCTGACCCAGTTGAGACTAGATTTTTGCAGAAGGCTGAAATTGCAAATAGGTTTGGTGACTTGGCTTAGCATAAATGACTCTGTTTGGGGCCCCTGGTTTTCTTTTTAACAGTGCACTTCAGTAAGCCTTGGTGTTTAGTCAGGCATGGGCTCAGATGGCATTCCAGGCCCATTCTGATGATGGTGTGAAGCTCCCTGCAAAATTTAACGACCCTGACCAGTACAGCATTTCCCAGGTCTCCTAATTTCATCTCTGTCCCCACTTAACACGGGCAACACACACACCTGGAGGGAGGGATGGGTGAGGGGATTTTTATGAGAAGAAAACACATCTAATTCAAACTTCAGCATTTTAAACCACGTAGCCTTTCTGTAGCCAAGGTTCATACCTTTTTTGGGGGGCGGGGGAGACCCCACATGGCTTTTTGATACCAGCATGGGGGGTCTGGCTGTGGCCACCCAAAGTGAGAAATAATAACAATGCCAATGATACTAATAGTATAATAATAGCAGCTGACTGATTGCGAAACACTGTTTAAGTGGTCATGTACATCAGCTCATTAACTCATTTAACCATTATTATTAGCTCTATTGTACAGGCAAGGAGCCATGGCTCAGAGCAGTTAACTGCCTCTCAGAAAAAGCTCTGCAGGGATATTAAACAAAAAATTACGAGATAAATTAAAACACAAGAAAGTTGAAATTTCGAGGTCCAGGCAGCCGGACTCTTTTGCCTTGAAACAGTGACTGCTAATGGGGAAAGAAGCCAGGTCCTAGATTTCTTTAGAACTGTATTTTGCATAAACATAAATAAGAAATGACAGTCATGAGTAGTAAGGATTATTAAGGGGGGAATCCCAGGGAGCTATGGGGAATTAAGGGCAGGCAGCCCAAAGTAATCGCAGGGCAGAGGGGCTCAGAGGAGGTCTCTCTATCTCCCCCACCCCTCGCCAGGGGGTGTATAGCAATGCCTGGAGATTATTCTTGTTGTCACAACTGTGCCCTGGGGGAGGAAGGGGGTTACTGGCATCCAGTGGGTAGAGCCTGAGGTGGCCACTCAGCATGTACAACGCACAGGACAGTCCCCGTCGCAAAAGAACCGTCTGGCCCCAGGTCAGTGGTGCCCAGAATGAGAAAATCTCACCCAGGGCTTGAAAACTGCATCTCTGCACAAGTGAAGTATAAGTACAAGATAGTTTGACGTCAAGAAGTGTCCAGCAGGAGAAATATGGTATTCAAAGGCTGGAGGGGAGAGAGACAGAGAGACAGGCAATGAGGGAGATAAAGAGGGCCGAACAGGGCTTGGGGTGGAATACTGACATTCTCTGTCTCTCTTCACCTGCGCCTCCCGTTGCCCTGGTCTGTGTCTCTTCCTCTCTCTACTTTTCCACCTCTGGGTCTCTGTCTCTTGCTGCCCTAGCCCTTCTTCGTCTGTGTGTCTCCCTCCCTCCACTTACATCTCTGCCTTTTTGTGCCCCCCTTCCTTCCCCACAGGGTGATTCCGGGGGGCCCGTGGTCTGCAATGGTACCCTCCAGGGCCTCGTGTCCTGGGGAGACTTTCCCTGTGGCAAGCCCAACAAACCTGGCGTCTACACCAACCTCTGCCGCTTCACCAGGTGGATTGACAACACCATCAAGTCCAACTCCTGAGTCCCCGCGGGAGCTGGCATTCTGGTGTCCCCCACCCCCTGCAAGGGTCCTGCAGAGACCCTGACACTCCTTCCAGACCCCTGCTCCTTCCTGAAGACGTTGGGGTTGTTCATCTCTCCAGTCCCCCGAGTCCCCCGGAATCAGGGACCCCCTTCTCCGACAGTGGACTGACCCTGTCTCTTTGCAGACAGTTCTTCAAATGACCAAAGTGTGGGCTGCATCTCAGTCTCCCCGGCGCTTCCTTCTCCAGGCTCAGAGTACATCCCTTCTCTGCAGCTCTGACCCATGTTTGGTTCCAGAAATAAAGTATCCAAGGAGAGGTGGACTGTGTGTCTTCCACTCACTGAATGACCAGGCAGCCAGAAACACCCGCTGCCTTCTGTCTCCCTCTGCTGTGTTTGCTCTGAGGTTATTTGGGTCGCAAGAAACAGAGATCCCCTCTTGGTGTTTTCTTCACAAATATCCATCAAAATGTCTGTTTTGTGCCAAGAACTGTCCCAAGTGCTCGGGATCCTGCGCCATGCAGAACAGAAAGAATCCCTACCTTGTGGAGTTGCTGTTCTACAAGGGGAAGACAGACAGGAAAGAGGTAGACAAATATGTTATGTGCTATAACAAGTATGTAAGCAACATATATAAAACCAAAGCGGGGCCTTAGGAATGTTGGGGTAGGGGCCTATTTGTATTGGATGGTCAGAGAGGGTGTGAGAAGGAAGTATAATGTGCCCCCACCCCATGTCTACATCTTAGCCCCTCGAACCTGGGAATGTGTGACCTTATATGGCAAAGGGACTTTGCATGTGATTACCTTAAGGATCTTGAGATGGGGAGACTATCTTGGATTATCTGGGTGGGGCCATGGTAACCCCAAGGGTCTTTATAAGAAGAAGGCAGGGGGCTCAGAATGAGAGGGCCATTGGGAGATGCTACCCTGCCGGTTTTGAAGATGGAGGAAAGGGCCATGAGTCTAGGAGTAGGTGGCCTCTAGGATCTGGAAAGGGGACAATCGAGATGTAATGATCCCCACAGGCCAACCCAACTCTGACATTCCACTGTGTACTCCTGGTGGTCTGGGTGGACACAGGGTCACTCCAGGGAGTATCTCAGAATGGAACATTCTTGAAAAAGTATTACATTGGGGAATTTTATCAGTAACAAAAAATTAAAGGGGGGCTTCCATAATAAGGACATTTATCTTTTTACATAATGGAGCTCAAATTGGGGACAGTTTTGTGGCCAGTGTGATGTCTAAATGATGTCATTGGGAGGTCCAGGTTCTTTCTACCTTTCTTCCCTAACAACTTCTGCATTCATTCATGCACTCAGCGATGATATATTAAGCCAAGTAATATTCTAGATACTTGGGATATTAACAGAATATCCCAGAATACCTGGGGAGTTAACAGAAAAGACCCAAAATCTCTGCCTTCCTTCAGCTTACATTCCATCAAGGGGAAGGAAACATACTGGCTTTCCTTTTCAGGCTTATAAACTCTTGGTTGTAAAATGGCTGCCATGGCTCCTTCAGGTCATCACATATCCACACCACCATGACAAAGGAGAGAAGAGTTTCTCCGGCAGAGCTTTCTTCATAAGGAAAGAAAGTCTTTCTCCAGACTCCCTCCCCAAGCCCCACCCCACCTCCTGGCCCTGCAGACTTGGCCCTGGGTCTCAGTGGGAGAGAGTCCCAATGTCCATTGCTGTAAGGGAAGCTGGAGAAATGGTTTTCTGGCATTTTCCATCTATTTTGAAGTACAGTCTGCCAAGAAGGAAAAGGGGGGGATGGCTGTTGGGTAGAGAGTCACTGAAGAAGATATCAAGAAAGAAGATATCAAAAATAATTGATATGTACTCATCACCGTCACCTCCGCTGCCCAGCCACTTACAAGTCCTCACAACAATTTCGGGGGACATTCTACAACGGTTGGGGTGCCAGGGTTTGAGGCCACTGACCTCACCAACGATTCATCTCTTCTTAGTGGTTGCCAATCTAGGATTCATATCTGGTATGCTGTGATTACTCTCCATAAGCACGTGTAAGATGGGTGGCGTGGTGCAAAATCAGGAGCAGGGCTGACATAATTCCAGGTGACAGAGTTAGTTCAAAGTCAGAGTAGTAAAAAAAAAAATCTATATCAGAGCAGAATGCTAGCCAGGGAGCAATCCTGAGCATAGTTTTCAAAATGATGTTAGCCACTTTGCTTCTGGCAGCAAGAGAAAATTCACACTGTTTTCATCAGTTAAGTTTAATCCTGCACCCCAAGAAAGGCGGCTAAGGGCAGCTCTAGGAAATGTCAGGGCTCCAGTTCCACTTCTCTCTGCTTCTGATTCTACCTCCTATGAGCTCATCGTCAAGACCAGTATCTGTAGTCTTTAAGAAGGATGACACTTCCAGAATCCACGCTAGCAGACTTTCCTTCATTCTTATTGGCCAGAACTGGGTCCCACATCCTCTCCTGAACCAATCACAGGCTAGGGGAAATGGGACTAACGTGGTTGATTTTCACCAATCAGGATTCATTTTCCAAGACTGTGAGCAGAACGTTCCTGAATTGTATAGGCCCAGGAGGGCTCCCCCTTGAATCCAATCAGAATTCTCTTATCAAAGAAGGAGAGAAGGATGCATGCTGGGTAAAGAACCAATGGTGTCATAGGCGTTCTTTCAGCAATATTTTCAAGCAACTTTTCAGTGAAGGGGATAACCTACAAACAGAAATGTGCACTAATCCTAAGTATCATAAACTCCATGAATCTTCACAAAATGGAACACACACTTGTAACCAGCACCTAGATGGAGCAACTGAACATGACCAGCGCCCCCCCCGCCACCCAGAAGACCTCCTAGGGCCCTTGCAGTCACTACCCCCTGCCAAACTTAGTGGCTTTTGCATGACTTTAAGCGCCATCCATTCGTCTTGCCTGTGTATTGTTCAAAAACAAAATTCATCCAAGTAAATGTGAAGATCTAATTGGCTTTATGAAGCAATTCATGAATCAGGCAGCATCCCCTCTAGCAAGTGGAAAGATGGTCTGAGGAATTGTCCAAAATGGAAGTTTTTTATAGATAGGAGGATGGGAGGTAAGTTATGAGCAAAAGAAAAGAAGGAATTATTTCAGGCAGGGTCACTTTCTCTTACGGGGAAGAGCAGGGGTCTTATAATGCAGATCACTAAGTCTTCTTTTCGGGAAGGTAAGGAAGGATTATGTGACAGAGTACTTATCTGTGATGATGGCCAGAAAATTCCTGACTGACTACATTTCTGGGGGGCGAGTGAAAACTAGTCCACTTGAGGTATTAAGCCTTGGACTATCATACGTGATACCATATTGGATATTGGGCCCGTGTTTCTCTTAAACAGTATGAACTTTGTTTAAATAAACTTATTTGCATAGATTTGTAGAAACAAAAGACTTACATCAATAAAACCACACAGTGCAATTTCTTATGTTCACCTTGTTTTGCTCAATATTATATTGTGTGATTCATCCAGCATTTTGTCTGTAGTTATAAACGTCTCATTCTTACAGCTGCCCAGTATACTACTGTGTAAATGTACTCCAATTTATATACCCATTCTTTATGATGAGTGGATACGTGGGGTAGTTTCTAATTTCTTCAGCGGTTTTCAAGGTCATGTGGACTGTGAGGACCGGCCACCTTGCACCATGAAAATGAAAACCATGGGATGCGATGAAACAGCAAGAAGTGAGAAGAAACCCACCCCCTTGGGAGACTTCTTCCAGCCACAGATTCCCAACATCTGGCTTGAAGCAGAGTGAATAAAACTTTGATCAACTGGCCACCATGGCTGGTTTTCAGTATGGTGATACAGACAAGGTGATGAGGCAATGAAGTTTCTGGGGACAAAAGTTGAGCTTAAACTTTGTGCAGAATTTTCCAGGCAGGTTCAACTCTCTCTTGCTGAGTGAGGATGTACCTCTTTCAATAGGAATGCTGGACTGAGAACCAGGAAGGAACAGATGTCTGCAAATAGTTCCTGTTAAGGGTGGAGAGGATCAGTGCATTGTCTGCGTGGTGAGGAGAACAGGGCTGTTGTGGTGCAAGAAATAAGCTCCTTGCCCTACTAGGTATTAAGACATACTGCAAAACAAAAGAATGTATTTAAAAAAGGGGGGGGAGTGTTAATGCAAGAACAGACAAATGGACCAGTGAGACAGAAGAGCGTTCTGAAAGAGATCCATGGGAACTCCACGTACTGTTACATAACACGTGGGGAATTATGAAATATGATAAAAGAGCCACCGTAGCTTTCATGAAGAAGACTGGTGCAGGGAAATGCACTCCTTGCTAGCCAAGCCATGGCACTTCCCAGCAAATTCTTCCTTTGGTTTTGCTGTTTTTCCTGGTTGTATTTTCCTATCAACCACGGTTCTTAGGCTTCTAGAGAAGTTCAGGTTGCCGCTAGTGCTGAGTTGGGATCTGAGGCTGAGCTGCAGTCTCTAGGTGGGAGAGACAGGTCTGGCCTCCTTCCCTCTCTCTTCAAGATTCTGTACACCGGGCAAGGCGGGGCCCCTAGGCTGCAGCCAGACTCCAGAGCTTTGTGTGACATGAAGAGGCTCTATAAGGCCTATGCTACCAAGGAGGGAATCCCTAAATCCAACAGACGTCACCTCTACAACACTGTTCAACTCTTCACCCCCTGTTCCCAGCACAAGCAGGCTCCTGGGGACCAGGTGACCGGAACCCTTTGGTCAGTGGACGTGCCGTTTAACCTGGATCGTGTTTCTGCTGTTGAACACTTACTCAAGTCAGTCTTGCTATGCCCTTTGAACAACTCAGTTTCTTTTCCCCCTGCTGTTAAATGTGTGTGCAACCTGGTGATAAAGGGACCCGAGGTTTCTAGCAAGACTCTCCCTGGAGCTCCATACTCACTTACCTTTAACGCACAGTTGGAATTTAAAAAGAAATACAAATGGATTGAGGCTGATGTGACCACTCTCCTTCCGCCCTTCGTGGCCTCCAAGCAGAGAAGTGTTCACATGTCTGTAAATCTTACATGTGTGAGAGACCAGGGACAGCATCCTTCAGCACAAAATGGTTCCTCTTGACAGGACTCTCCTGGTACCCCCCTCACTGCTTTTATATTTGAACGACACACGTGCTCAGGCTTATCACAGCTGGTATTCCCCGCACTATAAAAGGAGGCCTTCACAGAGTCCTGACCCTCAGAGAGGTCTGTCGGCCTATCCTGGGGAGAAGAGGCTGCTGGGAGTGTAAGGGCTTCCCGTCACCGTCACCGGAGAGGTCAGGAAACTGTCAGCTCTGAATTGAAGAAGCCTCTGGTTCCAGCTTCTTTCAATCTGAGTGAATACTTCAAACAGTTCCTTTTTCCCCAAAATGAGTGTGAGCTCCATGATTTTAGACTTAGCTTTAGTCAGCTGAAGTGGAACAAGTGGATGGTGGCCCCACACAGATACAACCCTCGGCACTGTAAAGGGGGCTGTTTGAGGGCAGTGGGCCATTGCCACGGCTCTCCCGTTCACACCATGAAGGAGAACATTATCCACGAGAAGCTGGATTCCTCAGGACCAAAACCTTCGTGTGTACCTGCCAAGTACAGCCCTTTGAGTGTTCTGGCCATTAAGCCGGATGGCTCGATAGCTTATAAAGAATACGAAGATATGATAGCCACTATGTGCACCTGTCGTTAACATAGGGTCCTCTAAGCTAAAACCTTGAGCCTCTTTGGAAAAGTAAATGCAGTGCATGTGCCTATCTGCCCTTTCAGGAGAACACTTCGTTTGTCAAATCTCTAAATATAAGGCAGTGTGTGTGGCATGAGGAGAAGTCTGTAGATGAGCACATTCTGTGGCATCTATCAGGGTGAAGGGGTATTATCTGCCTTTGTATTTCCAAATGTAAATGAAATGTAATTATTTTGGGAGAGCTTTCTTTTCCTGGAGTGATTATTTTTTTCTTTTCATAGGAGTCTTGTTTTTGATTTAAGAAAAAAATCTTAACTAACATAAATCTGGATTGGAAACTGCAGCGCTAAACAGACAGCACAGAGTGCTGTAACTTCATTCAATGGAATAAATTCCTGTCAGTGGCATAAAAAAAAAGAGCAACCCAAATTAATGGGGGCAAGATGGTATCTTAGTAGAAGGCTCCCTGTGCAGACAAAAATAAGCCTCAATTCCTGTCTGATGCCACGCACAAAGGTGGACTAGGGAGGTGCTAAAGACCAACACATGAAAGATACACTTATAAAGTTAACAGCAGAAAATCAAGGAGAGCATCTTTGAATCTCTGTGACAGGGAACAACTTCTTAAGACTTCGAAAGCACAAAAATTGCGGAATAAAACACGATGTGAGCTTGATCATGTCAAAATGTAAAGATTGGGTTTCAAAGAGAGTAGAATGGCCCCCAAAAAGGGCCCTTACGAGAACGGGAGAAGCTCTTCATAGTATCTAAAATGGACAACAGACTAGTACCTAAGAGATTAATGCCTATAATAACCTGTGGATGAATAAGAAGAAAGATGGATGCCCTTACGGGAAAAATGGATAAAGGATATAAACCGACAATTTGCGGGAGCAGAACCCTGAAAGCTAACAGGCGCATGAGCCCTGTGATGTCTCCAGTTCTGAGAAAGGGTCTGGCACTATTAAATTAAGTAGACACATACCCTATACATCCCAAGAAATTCCTATGCCCCCACAGGGGAACACGGACAAGGATGGGACCCTGGGGCTGAGCATGCGCTTCCTGTTCAGTAAGGTCACCTGCTGACACTGTTCCATATCCCTGACTTGTTAAATCAGACACAGACCCTAACCCGTCTGTGGCCGATTCTTGTTTCTGGACCACCACCACCACCTCCCAGAACGCACAGAATTGGCCCAGGATCTCGGAGAGGCAGAGATAAGGGCAAAAGGTGTGACAGGGTGTGCCACAGAAAGCTGGTGCATCCTCCACCCCGTGCCCTGGCTCTTGGGGTGGTTGATCCTGGCGAGAAACCGAGGTCAGGGTGTGGCCCCAATTTTGTTGGTGGGAGGCTCTTGCCCATGCATTCCACAGCAGATAAGCATCTAATTGTTGACTACAGAGAGGCTGGCTGTGGGTTACCTTTTATTAGCAATAATTATAATGACAGTGACGACAGCTACCATTGACTGAGTGCCTGACACCCCGCCTCCTTCACTGCAGTCCCGTCTCTCTAGTTCTGAGAGCAACCTCAGAAGGGAGGTGCTCACCAAGCCAGGAGGCTGAGGGGCAACCAGGTTGGGTGAATTTGGCGCAATTTCTGCAGCTGGTACGTGGCAGAACCGGGATGTGAATCAAGAGCGTAGGCGTCCTGAGCCTGTGCCCCAAACCACAGTACGCTGGAGCCAACAGAGGAAACCCTGGGACTCGGGGCCACAGCCAGGGAGGCAGGAAGATGGCCCTGCAAGGCAGAGAGGGGGGAGAGAATGGGGAGGAGGGAGGGCGAAGAGAGGGAGAGGAGAAAGGAACTCAGTAACGTAGATGACACAGGATAGATACGGATAGGTGAGACAGAGAGATGAGAAGGACGGAGAGAGGCAGAGGGAGACAGAGACACAGAGAAAGGAGGGGTCCTTGCAGTGAGAGTTGCAAGGCAGGCAGGCCCGGATCCCGGGTTCCCTTTGTGGACCCTTTTTCTCACTCTCCCTCCACTTACAGACACCTAAGTGCCCCCCACGCCCACGCCTTGGCCTGGAAGCCAGACCTTCAGACCGCAGGCTCCGTCCCTCGTGCCCTGTAGCGAAGAGGCGACGCCCAGCAGACTGGTTGCATTGACACCTGCGGGTTTCCCATTCAGAGTACGGGGTACCTCATGGGGCTGCCGCAGCACCCCAGGAGAGAGTGCACACCCAGGCGGGGCGCAGGGCCTGACGCAAAAGGCGCCCGCGTCTGCGATTGTTAGAACAGCTTTACTGCTGTCCCCGGGGGCCCGCACAGTGTGGAGACAGCCCTTGATTCTAAACCCTTGTCGCATCAGCATTCTCCGGGAGCTTGTTAGAAGCGTAAATTCTTGGCCCCTCCTCGGACCGACTGAATCAGGCGTCGCATCTTAACAAGATCCCGCGGCCATTGGTGTGCACGTTTGCGTTGAGGTGAGCCGCTAGTGCCCAGGAAGAGGGAATTTTAAACCCCGAGCGTTAGAATCCACCGCTTGCTCTAGGGCGCCACCTTGAGGCCCATTGCAGAACTGACCGGGGAAAGCCACAGGCCGGGTCACGAAATTTGCAGTCCTCAACCCTGGGTGACAGTGCCCCCGGGGCTGGCTAACTTTGGGCAAGCTACTTGACTTCTCTGAGCCAGGGATGGGTCAAACTCTTTACCTGTAACACTGGGATGACTAGGGCGTCTCATGCACCATGCCTGCCCCAGAGTTGGTGCTGAAAAGATACTCTACAGGCTACATCACTGTTTTCCTAGATGGAGACAGGACCCAATTTAGAGGGCAGGCTCCTGAGTCCAGAGCGTTATGGGTTAAGTTGTGTCCCCCCTAAAAGGTATGGTGAGGTCCTAAACCCCATCACCTCACAGGGTGATCTTATTTGAAAACAGCATCACTGCAGATGTAATTAGTTAAGATGAGGTCGTACTGGAGCAGGGTGGCCCTCATCCAAGCCATCTGGTGTCTTCATAAGAGGAGGGAAGACGTGAAGACGGAGGCAGAGACAGGAGCCATGCAGCTGGAAGCCGAGGAACACCCCCGGCCACTACCAAAGCTGGAAGGGGCAAGGGAAGTTTCTTCCCAAAGTCCCAGAGCAAGCACGGTCCTACTGACCCCTTGATCCAGACTTCTGGCCTCTGGTGCCATCAGAGAATAAATTTCTATTGTTTTAAGCCATCCAGTTTGTGGCGCTTTGTTTTACAGCAGCCCCGGGAAACTGGTGCCCCTGGAGAGCTGACAAATGTGTGTGCATTAGTCAAGAAGAGCTAACTTTTGTGTAAGTTAGATATGGCATTGGACTGTCTCAGGACCCCTTTCCTCTGCATGAAGGAGTCAAACACAGGTCTGCTTTACGAGAGAAGATAGGCAGCCGGTCGGCAAGCACAGGAAAAGATGCTCAACATCCTCAGTCCTGAGAGAGATGCGACTTAACCACAATCAACACCACTACGCACCCGTCAGGTTTGCTTAAAAAAAAAAAAGTTAAATCCCTCAAATTCCAAAATGTAGCAGAGATGGAAAACACCCAGGACTCCTCTACACTGTGGATGGGAGTGTAAAATGGTATAAAAGCCTGGCGTAACAGCCAGGCAATCTCATAATACTAAACATGGTCAATCACTCTGGGAGGTATTTCTCCAAAAGAAATGACAGCAGGTGTCCACACGAAGACTTTTACACCGATGTCCATAGCAGGTTTATTGGAAACAGCCCTGAACTGGAAGCAGCCCAGGTATCCAGAAACAGGAGAAAGGAAAACCAAACGGTGGTGTATGCAAACAACGGACCATGCCTCAGCAATGAAAAGGATCCATTGCTGCTACCTGCATGAACCCAAGATGCAAGAAGCTTTACACCAGGAGGGCATACTTATGTCTCCATGCAGGTGAAGTTCCAGACCGTGCGAAACTAATCTGCGGTGGAAAGATATCAGATCGCTTCTTGCCTCTCGGATGGGGGCTGGGATAGGCAGGCAACTGGCATGGGGGAACTTTCTGGGGTGATGGTAAATGTTCTGTGTACATCGGGTTGGGCATGTGCATTTGTCCAACCTCCTTGGAAAGTACAGCTTAGGCTTTGTGCATTTCATTGTGTGTGAATTTTACCTTAGAAAAGAAACGTGCAGTTTGAATGAGGGTTTGAGAGTTTCCCATGCAGTGCATGTCAGTGACTTACTATGGAATGCATCACAAATAAGATGGATGGATGGGGGGATGGGGGATGGAGGGATGGACAGATGGATGGATGGCTGGACAGATGGATGGATGGATGATGGGTGGAAGGTCAGCCGGATGAGATAAAGAAGTAAAGCAATGTGTGCATGGTGGAATCTAAGCAGCAGGTATATGAGTACTTGTTATAAATTTTTTAAACTTCTGTATATTTGAAGATGTCCATAATAAAAGTGCTAGGGGTAATCGCACGTGGGTCTGGTTGACGTGCAAAGGCCAAGCTCTTCTTTCTCTTACTTGCCACCCTCTTAGAGCTGCTAGCCTCTCTCCCTGGACATTCACTCATTCACTCAAACACTTATTGAGTACTTGCTATGTGCCAGGCACTGTCCTAGGTCTCCAGACCATAGCATTGAATAAGCAAGAGAAAGTCTGTTTTCTTTTTTTTTCTTTTTTGAGAGCACAGCAGAGATTTTTATTTAGAGATAAAGCAAAAGGACAGAACTCCTGGCTCATGCCAGGAGGGAACAAAAGAGTCCCAGGGTGATGCATTGTCTAGGAGTTTTACAGGCGGTTGAGAGACAAAGGGCGTCCCAGAATGTTTACCTTTGAAGAAACACTAAGTTTCTTATTAGTCTTCCTGGTTATTTACTGCTCTGATTCCCTCCCAGGAGAGCAGCTTCCTGGTCTGGGAGCGTATCACTCAGGGCTGCCTGCTTTGCTCCCAAGGTAGGCTGAGTTATTGACTGTTTGTTAAGAAACTTAACTTTTTAACTAATTGGGTTTTAAGATGCAATCTTATTTTCAAGATGGAATCCTTCCTGTTGTTACTACGTTGTTTTGGGCTTGCCTGCTACATCGCCCAGGCTGCAAATCATTTTGTTTAGGGCTGGAGGAAGAAAAGCAGCACCTGGGGAAAGTCAGAAAAACAAGCTGGGCCCCCCAGCAGGCCAAAGCAAATCCCACAATGGATTATCTTGCTTTGTTTTTTCCGGAAGCCCTCACCCTACTCTGTCTAAGCCCATGGTCCCTGTCTCATTCCCCCCCTCTAGAGATGGAGACCCGAGGTGCTGCTAGGGAAAGGGGGCGATGACCACTCTGGCTGCTTCATGCTGAGAGGGGACGCAGTAAGGGGTGCAGCTAGGTCTCCATCACTGGTCAGCCGAGAGGGCCGTGGAAGATGGGCACTGCTATCTTGGTTTCCATTTCCATCACCTTTTGCAGTTTTATGGCTTCAAAAGGACTGAGAAAAGCAGCTCCATATCATAGTAGTCTATGGGACTTCTGGGCCTGACATGGCTTGGACTTGCCTTTGGAGGTCCTGGAGTGAATCAGAGACATTTTGTGAATAATTTGGAATGTATACACAATACACAACTTTAATTATAGCACAGGTCCCAACCTGTACTGCTGTTAAGATGTCTACTGCCATTTTATTTTGTATAAATGCTTGGCACATTAGTTTAACTTTAGTATTAAGGCCCTTTGAGTAAAATTGGTTGAGGATATATCTACTAGATTACATCTTCTAAACCAAGAGATGGTATAAAAATGGAGGCTAGGTGATTATACCAATGAAAAACACTCCTAGTCCATCTATTGGGGGCTTGGGAAGTTTGCAGGGTGTGGGATGTTCTTAACATCCTTGCAACCAAGAAGAAATTCAGTTATTACACTTTTTCAGTTCACTTGTTCTTAACAACCATGCTAGATTACTTACAAAACCTTCACTAAACATGACAACGCCAAGCCTCTCTTTAAACATCCTTTCTTTTGAAAGATTTAAGCCAGACTGTATTGCAGGAGATAAATTTGTCTCAGGGAATCTAGCTTAAAAACCTCCCAATTTCTGATGATAATGATGAACCCAAATAAGTAGAATAGATTTCCAGTGAAAGGATTTAGAAAACCAGTTTTATATTGTAGTGGATCATGGGCCACTTCCCTGGGGCTGCAGAGAAGGAAATGCCGTACCCCAGGATGACCGCCTCTAAAGAAGGGGGGTCATGGAATAGAGCCATTTACATGTTGAGCTCAGGTTTCAGCTTGACTATTTCACAGACTTCATTTATGCTACACAGGAGAAAGTGGCACTGTCCCAAGAGGACTGCTTCGAATGAGGAGCAGGGGAACTTAATTTTTAAGGCCAACGATAAAATTCAGACAGAGGCTGCCATGGACACTTATGAAAGCGGTTCTATACTCTCAAACACCAGTTTCTGCCACTACCTGGGAATTATCCTACTAGTCACCCACTGTAAGAACTCTAACCTATGAGACAAAGAGATCAAGGGTCATCTGTGGCTCTTGCACAGACGGCAGCCTAGCCAGAGGTTCACTCAGCACCGTCAGATCAACAGGCCAGAGCCGAGATCCAAGGACCACTGTCTACTGGTCCTGTCCGCCTCGGAGTCTGCAGATTAGGATAGGAAAGTAGGAAATCGGCTCAGCCGCTCCCCGACATTCCCGTCCGTCCGGAGGCGGGGGATCAAGGAGCGGCAGACACCGGGAAACCTTTCATTGGAGACTTAAGACTGGTAGCCGATGCTAATCGTCTTTTAAGTGGCTAACGGGTGCCCAGACACATTTTTATGAGAAAAAGTACAGCATTTAGTTAAGAGTAAGAGTGAAGCGTGGATTTCCTACCTTGCGGTGGTGAGCATCGGGTTCCATGAAACTGATGAAGTTAGAGGCACGCGGAGAGCATATAAAGGCAGTAAGGAGCATCCTTGCCTCACTCAGAGGCCAGGGCGGCCTGAAGAAGCAGGCTGGAAGTCAGAGAGACAGAGAAAGAGTGACACTCCTCACGGACACCCAGCCGGGCTGTCGGGGTCTGATTCCAGACACGCGGACCTTGGAGGAGCCGCTGAAGTGTAGCCTCAGCCTGGACTCTCGCAGCTGCCCACGGCTTTCCTCAGTCCCTCGCATCCAAAGAGATGCCTCTGAAAGGGAATCATGGCCTCCACTCAGGTGACATTCCCGGCTCCCAAGGGAGACGGGGGATCCACTGAGGGAGACGCAGGGGAACCTGTCGCTTGAGACTTTCATATCGGCAGCCAGGCTGGTCCCATTTAAGTGGCTGACGAGCGCCCAATGTTGTGAGCCATAGACGGCTTCCTTGTATAAGGACAGTGAAAGAAAAAGGCAGGCTCAGATGCCAGTACTCACCTCTGAAGTTATCCCGGACGAGCCCCCAAAACTGATGCCGGGGTTCTTCTTCACGGAGTCGAAGAATGAACTTCGCAAACACTTAAGGTAGGAGAACCAGGGAGAGGCTTTTATTTGGAGGTAAAGCAAAAGGACAGAGCCCCTGGCTCATGCCAGGAGGGGACAAGAGAGTCCCAAGGAAGTCTGTTTTCATGTATCCTTTTATTTTTTCCTGGAGGAGGAGAAAAACAAATACTTCTAACTATACAAAATTTAGTGGGGACATTAAATACTAAGGCAAGTAAAGCAGGGTACAAGGGAAGAGAGTGTGTATGTGGGGGGATGTAGTTCCCCTGGACTGGTCAGGAGAGACTCCCCTGGGGAAGAAACTCAGCATAGAGCTGAAGCAGTGAGGGAGGAAGTCATAGAGGTGAGAGAGAACGCCCCGGGATGGGGGGCACAGACCCACCGGGCCTCTGCTGAGCCCTCCCCGCTTCCATGCACTGCTCCCTGCCTTTGCTTTTGCTCTGCCCTGCCTCTCATCTGCTCTCTCCGGAGACGAGTCTTTCATTCTGCAGATGGCAGCTCAGACCGGTAGGCTGAGTGGGACTTGCCATGGAGTTTGGTGGTGGGGATGGGGAAAGCTGGACCTCTCTGCTCAGGAGTGAGGAGAGCTGAGGGTCCCTGGGGGTCTCTCCAGGAGGTGGAGGAGGGGAGGAGGGAGGCGTGAACAGCATGGCTCGATGAGGAGCGGGATTCATGCTTGGATGTCTTTCAAGCTCCAGGATGCTGAAAGGTCAAGGCTGGAGTCCTGACTTTGAAGTCCACCCTTTTTGACAAATCCCACTGTTAACACATCTCCTACCCTTGGGACTCCCTGAGAGCATTTTGTGCAGAAGTAGAAAAAGCTGTCCCTCAGGGGGACAGTAGGATGCAGACGATGGCCTTGAACTTCCATGAGGGTCCGGGAGGAGGCAGATGAAGTCCCTTTTCTGCTTAAAACCTGTTGATGGCTTTCCTCTACTTTTAGGACAAAGCCCAAACTTGTCACCAGAGACTTCAGGGGCTGGCACGGTCTGGCCCCTTAGGGTCCCACTTTCCCAGCCTAACTGGGTGTCACTTCTCTGCCCCAGGCCTCAGGCCTGAGTTGGAGGAGCCCTTGGGGAACTTGAAAATTAAGTTTGCTTCATTTTTTGCAATGGATCATCTATAAGCAATCTTTTTTCCACACGTGAAAAAAAATACTTTGCAAAGATGAAAAGTTCTAATAAAGAACTTTTTTCCTGGCCACCCAAACAGGGGTCATCAATCAAGGGAGTCCATAGATCAGGGGGTTGAATTTCATTTGATGGCAGAGCAGACTCAATACTCTGTATCAAGTATGGTTTATTTTTTTACTTTTAACTTAGACCAAAGGTGAAAGGGGATTCGTTCACCATGTGCTACAATTGCTGACACCGTATTATCAAGGCCCCTGTCTTATTTTATTATTATTTTATTACAGTATGTTGTTTTATCATAGAATTTTTCAAATCCATTTTTGTCAGTCCCCTGTTCCTATTTCCATCTTCCCCTGGACCCAAACTAGAGGTGACTGAGGTGTTTGCCATGGGAGCAAAATGTAAGGAGTCAAAAACTTCAGTAACGAAGACAATGCTATTTTAAAAGCTCAAAAGAAATGCAGACGAGTCCACACAGGCATCTAACTCTTCACTGCATGATTCACATGCCTCACCCCAAACCCAGCCTGTTTGGTGCTCTTTATTTCCAATTTTGGTATTTTGTTCATCATGGATTGTTGCATTTCACTCTGAGTTTTTAAAATGTTGCATTAAACAGTATGGATTGTTGATAGTGAGGTTTCTGGTGCGGGCTTAAATTCGTGCACAAGACCCTCTTCCTGCTCATAGTCCATAAGCTGCTTGGAAAACCATCCTATGGGTTTCCTTCGTACTTTTGTGTCTGTGTGTGTTTCTTACTGCAGTGAGTATGCCAAACCACCAATGCTAAGGACACAGTTCTTCACAAGATTGCCTCTGTTGCAAATACCAGCTGCAAGTTTGGGGTCCACAAGGCCACCCCCACTTGAGACCAGCTAGCTTCAAAGTTGGAGTCCCCACAGAGTCTCTTAGGTTTAAGGAATCACACTCACAGCACTCAGGAAAGCATTGTGCTTACAATAACAATCTTATTATAAAGGATACAAATTAGAAAAGATGCATGGAGTGAAGTCGGGGATGGTTTCAAGCATGAAACTTTCTTCATCCTCAGGGATGTCACACCTTCCCGGCATTGAGGTGTGACAATTCGCAGAGTATTGCCAACCAGAGACATTCACTCGAACTTCAGTATGCAAAGTTTTTATTGGGTTACATTTCATAGGTGGGATTGACTGACCAACTGGCTACAAATCTAGGGCTCCAACTATCCCTTTAGATTCGATACTTCACTAGACCAACTCACAGAACTCAGGAAGGTGCTACATTTACAGATATACAGTTTTATTATAACAAATCAGGACAAAGGAAAAGATGTGTGGGTGGGACCTTGTGGGTCTTATACCCACCCCCGCGCCCTCAAGGTTTCTCTCTTCTCCACTGTCTGTCTGTAGGCCTCTCCTATCAGTTCTTCCTGACACTAATGCATCTTTAAGCTACTCCTGGGTCTCTCTCTGGATCCGCATGTTTATTTCTCAGTATGGCTGCTCCTTTTGACCAAGCCCCTAGGATCCTGATTGAGGCAGGGGAAGTGTATGATCCTAATGGGGGAGCTAAGGGGAATTGTGGACAGCAGTTGGGGGCTGGGAGCCTGAGTGTAGCCTGAGTCAAGACGGAGGGCAACCTTGGATGGCCCAGAGGGGGCACTCGGGGGTGACAGCATTGTACCATCTTCAGCTGATGGTCAGTGAGGGCCAGTGTGGGGTCAACAAAGGGAAGCGGGGGAGACACCCCTCTTCAGAGGGTGCCGGCCTCAAAGTGCAGCTCAGATTGAGTCTCTCACCTCCTGTGGACTCCAGCTGGTGGTGGGGTGGGAGAGGAGGAAGACCTCACAGAGGGGATTTGGACTCCCCCACGTGAGGTGGGCATGAGGACCTGGCTCCATGTCTAACACCCATCTGTGTTTCCCATTAAAAATAAGTTTTAGTGTCAGTCATACTGTAGGTCACGGGGATGGTAGTACAGCATGGAGAATATAGTCAATGATTCTGTAACATCTTCCTATGTTGACAGCTAGCAGCTGTCCTAGTGGGGCTAGGATTTAATAGTATGGGTAACCACTGAACCAATGTTTTGCACACTTGAAACTAATATAAGATTGTATATCAACTGTACTTAAATTTTAAAAATCAAAAAATAATTTAAAAAATAAGCTTTAGTCGGGAGGGATATAAGCCTATATACCAGTGGGAAGAATAGTCGAATAAGCCTTTTATGCTCCTCTCACCCAATTCCAAAGTTATCGATACACAGCCAAAGTTGTTTCATCTATACACAAACCCCCAACACGTGCACATGATTGTTTTGAAGCAAAATTCCACTGTATTTTATTTCTTCAGAAAACATTTCAAAGAAGTGTTTATCTTTAAAAAAAAAAACACTTTAAAAACCATAACCACGGTGCCATTATCATGTGAAAAATTAACAAGAATTCCTTTATTTCATCAAATACACAGCCAGGAGTCAAATTTGCCTGATTTCCCTGTAAATTTTTTTATTCCTACAATTTTTTGACATTGCTTGAATCGGGACCAAATCAAGATGCATATACTGCATTCGGTCAATACGTCTGTTACATCCCTTAGAGGCGTGCTGTCTGCGATGGTGGCCATCCCTCACGTGTGGCTAACTGGGAACTTGAAATGTGGCTGGTCTCAGCTGATTATGTATGAGTACAAAATACAGACCAGATTCCAAAGACTTAGTAGGAAAAAAATATAAACAATCTCATTCATATTTTTATTCTGATTACATGTTGAAATGATAAGATTCTGTATGTATTAGGGTAAATAAAATATAAATAATTTCATCTGTTCCTTTTTAATTCTTAAACTGTGGCTACTAGAGGAGCTTCTGGGTTGGCGCTCAAATTGAGGTGCTGGAAGAGTGAGTGGGGCACCCGAGAGAGCGTGTAAGCTCTGTGCCCCTCTCATCCCCCATCCCTTGCCCTATACATCTTTTCCATTTGTCTGTTTATGATTTCTCCCTTGCAGATGAGTGTGGCCAACTTCAGGAAAGAAGTGTTACATTAGACTTCCAGGGAGGCTACATAAAGGCAGCTGACTTAGCTGGAAAGTGGCCCTTTAGATCCTTCCTCTCTTTTTCCTCTCTGTACTATCTAGAACTTGGGTGTGATGTCCAGAGCTCTTGCAGCCATAATGAGTCATGAAGTGATCCTGAGGATGGAAACTATCCCCAAAATGATGGAGCAAAAAAGTAGATGCCTGAGCTCCTGGTGACTGAGATACCAAACATGGACTTCCCACCTCTGGACTGTCTTGTATCAAGTAGAAATAAGTATCTGTTTTGTTTAAGCCATCCAAAAAGAGTAATGAATTAACTAAGGAATATTTTTAAAACATATGTTTCCAGAACATTTAAAATTACATTTGTGACTTGCATTATATTTCTATTGGACAGTACATGGCCTATTAGTTCATTTTCCCTTTTATTTTTTTCTCACAATTTTTTATTGTTGAACAAAACAGGTCATTCACCCTGAAACTTTCCCCATCACAGATTCTCTTAATTGCATCCCTGTGGGTTTATTCAACATATTCTTCCACCCTTTGCTAGTTAGTGCAAGAGGCATGATCTGGTTCAGGTTCAAGTTGGGAGCAAAGTATTTCAAAGCTGGTGATGTCTTTACTGTCACATCAAACCATGAGACACACACTGACGAGCTGCCTCTGTGATGTCAGGATCCTGGCGCTGTCAGCCTCATCCGTCTGTTGGGAAGTTCCCACCTGCTTTCCATCTACCTGTTTTAGCAGCCAATAGCGACCATTGCCAGCATCCATTATTTCATTCAGGGTTGCAAAATGATGATTTTATCATTCTTTCACTCTCCTGCATTTATGATCTGGAATTCTTCTATGGAAAAAAAATATATTCCCCCATCCACTATTCAGTTACTCTGAGGAACACTGATGTATTTGAATGAAGGAAGTAAAACCGGCCTGTGATCCCACAATCCACAGTAAACCTATGTTGACATTTTTTCGTACATGTGCTGCAGAGAGGCAGGACAGCAGAACAGCGAGGCACACAGCTTTCAAAAGCCAAAGTCCTACTCTTAGCTTTACTATGTATTAGTACTTGTCTCTGAAATGGCAAAATGGCAAGAATAATAGTACCACCTCATGGGGTGGTTTAAGGATAATGGAACATAATACCCAAGAAAGCTTTGCATTTGGACTTGGGTCTCAAGAAAAAATGTAGAGAAATCCCTCTACCAAAACATTCCTCCCCGGACAGAGAGGAGGGAAATTGCTTGTCTTCACATTTTCAGTTTGTGCTGAGTTTTTATAGCTTTTTAAACAATGTACCTTAAGAAGTGAGCCAGGGAAGCTTCAGGGCTGTATCATTTACCTCCACTGATAACAATTAAAAGTCATCACGAATTTTCACACTTAGTCATTGTTTTATAAGTTACGCAATTGCTTAAATGAGGTGTTGCAAACTTGGTAACCAACTCAGGCGTCAGGTGTTTTTAAACCTTTTATTTTATTTTTAATTGTGGCAGAAACACGTAACATAAAATTTACCGTATTCTTCATCTTTAAGTGAACAGTTCAGTAGTGTGAAGTACATTCACATAGGTGTGCCCTGGATCTCCAGAACTTTCTCATCTTGCCAAACTGAAACTCTGTATTCACTACACATTAACTCCCCATTTCCCTTTCTCCCCAGCCTCTGGCCACCACGGTTCTATTTTGTCTCTGTGAATTTGAATTATTTTAGATGCCTTACATGACTAGTGTCATACAGTGTCTTTTTGTGACTGGTTTATTCCACCTCACAAACTGTCCTCAAGGTTCATTCACATGGTAGCATATGACAGGATATCCTTCCTTTTTAAGCCTGCGTAGTATTCCGTTTTGAGGATATACCACATTTATTTATCCATTCATCCATCAGTGGACACTTGGGCTGTTTCCACCTTTTGGCTTTTGTCAGTGATGCTGCTATGAACATGGGTGTACAAATATCTCTTCAAGATCCTGTTTTCAGTTCTTTTAAATATATACCCGTAAGTGGGATAAGGAGATCTTTAATTATTACTAGGTAAGGAGGAAAGAAGCTATCAAGTTTCAAAGCCCTGCAACCAAGTGAGAAAGCTGGTCATCTCTACCTTCACATAGTCTCTGTCTTCTTTGCTCCCTTGATCTTGAGGTCAAAGACCTGTGCTCAGCCCTGCAGGCAGGTGTGTTCATTATCAAAGGGAATTTTGCTCATGACTTAAGATTGATGTGACCAGCCCTTTCCCTGAACCTTGCCTCCCCTGAGGAGGCAAAGAAGTATGTACAAAAATGACGACTGGCTGTCAGGGACTTACAGGAACATCGTGGTCATGCCAACAGATGACTGGTGTCAGCTAACCAAGAACAAGGAGTCTCACCACCCTCCTTAGTCCCTTGCTGATGTCTAGGTGTCTGAGTCAATCGTCACCTCCTGACCTCAACCTCCTCCTGTTCCCTCCTCCCTAATATAAAAAAGCTTGAAATCAGCATTAAGCTAAGATGGTTCTGTAGGACATGAGGCCCCTGTCTTCTTGGTCAGCTGGATTTCCAAATAAAGTTGCTTTCCATGGCCCAACGTGTTGTCTCTCTACTTATTGGCCTGTCATGGGGCAAGTGGCCTGAGCTTGAACTTGGTAACAGTACCGAGTGTTGTCTTTTTGCTTCTTCTTTTGTTAGTGTCTCTGGAGTCAGGCTGCCTGGGTTCAAGTCCCAGCTCTTCCACTTACCTGCCGTGTGCCCTTGGACAAGTTACTTCACCTCTCTGCCCTCAGTCTTCCCATCTGTAAATAGGATTAGCAATGGAACCCACAACCTTCTGGCTTTTGTGAATGATAAGCAAGTAAGTACACACAAAATATTCTTTTAAATGCTTACAAAAGGAGCAGACAATTACCCGTGTGACAACTTGGAAGGAGCTCAAGGGCATTATTACAAGTGGATAAAATCCCAATCCCAAAGGATTCCTTACCATGTGATCCCATGTATAGAGCATTCTCCAAGTGACAGGATTACAGCGACCCGGAACAGACCGGTGGTCCTCAGGGGTTGAGGTGGGGGGGGAAGGGCGTGATCGTTAAGGGATAACACAAAAAGAATTTCTTGGCGGCGATGAAACAGTCCTGATTGAGGTGACTGGAGGGAAAGAGAAAGGGAAGTGAAAATGGTGAAATTCAAATACGGTCTGTACCCAAGTTAATGACATTGTAGCAGCCTCGGTTTTCTGGTTTCACCAGCGTATAAGGTTAGAAAAGATGTCATCACGGAGGGACGGAATAGGAGAATTCTCGGTACTGCTTCACAACGCCCTGTGAGTCTTGAACTCTTTCAAACTAAAACGTTATAAGGAAAAATGTGTCTGGCCCATTGGACGGGCTCCGCAGGTATCACCAGCCACAGTCTCTTCCTGTGTGCATTTTGCCTCTGATCTTTTTTGCTCTCTTTTCAATATTGTTTTTCTGGACAGCTCGAATCCCCACAAAAGGCGGAAAAGGTCCCTTCAGGACAAAAAAACACCTACCACGGAAATCTCCCAGACCGAAAGCCTCCCCAGCAGAAAGCTTTATAGCCATAGATGTAATCATGAATCATCTTGAATCTTTACACCAGCCCTTGTTTTATAACTTGTGTAATCATCTAAACAGTGTTTCACAAACCTTTGAAACTATCCCGGCGTTACCGGTCTTCCATGCTTGTAACAGGAAAAAGAATTAACCACGTGCCCTGAACACCAGGAGACGCCTTACTTCGTGAGGAACCCAGGCTGGTGGCTGAGGGCAAGAGAAAAACAGGAACACGTCTTTGCATTTGCCTGTTTATGGGCAAGGAAACCCTCGAAGGCCACCCAAGGAACACATTCTAGTTGTCATGTTTTGAAGGAGGGATGAAAACAGGACAGAACGGGGACAAAGTCACAATGGAGATTAGTCACTCTATACCTTTTCTCATGAACAGACTTTATTTTTATACCTTTTATACCATGTGGAAAGAAGATCTAGTCAAAAAATTAAGTAGAAATGATGTTACACACATGTATACACACAGATTCTTAAACCCGGCTATTTCTTACTGTGTGGCCTTGGAAAATAACTTTCATCTCCCTTTGCCTCAGTTTCCCCTGTTGGGGATAGTGGCGATGGCAGTAGCAGCAAATTTGTGTTAAAGCCCTTAAAATAATTGTACAGAGCACACGCCCAGCATACGTTGGCCACCACTGTTCACATTCTCCCTCTTGCATTAAGTAAAACTGTTCCATGCACGCGGGTGACGTATTGTTATTATTATTTGCATGATCATTATTCAGGTATCCGGGGGCACAGAGGAGATGGCTGTGGAAGAAACCCAGAGCTACATGACCCGAGAATAAAGAGAGATGACGAAGATGCCTCTGCCTCATTAAATCATCCTGTTAGGAGCCCTAACTGGAGATAGATAACCGCGGCCGAGCTCGGAAGCCAGGAACACGCAGTCCCTCGCCCAGGGTCTCACGGGAGCAGGCCTGACTCCAGAGGCCACACTCTCAGCTCTTCCCGTTAGTACCGGAGAGACCCAAGGTGAGGATTCAGAGCTGAGTCCCTGGGAGCGAGGTGCGGGTGGCGGCACCTCCTCCTGCTGAGTGCTGAGAGCCAGGTGACTGGTCCAAAAGACCCGTGGGCCCCTCCTTTGTTCCCCCCACCCCTGAGGACCTGTGACTGTGTGCGTGCGTGCGTGCGTGCGTGCGTGCGTGCGTGTGTGTGTGTGTGTGTGTGTCTGTGTCTGTGTCTGTGTGTCCACAAGGGGGCGATGCAGCATAGCGGTTAGGTGCACAGACATGGGAGGTGGGGTCCTCCCCCTCTGTCACTCACCAGCTTGGTTGGCACCACATTACTCGTAGGTTCTCTGTGCCTCACTTATCTCACCTGTAAAATGTAAAGTGGGGGTGATAATCGTTTCTGTGTCATAGGATGTTGAGGAGATTAAGGCAGTTAACCTTTGTGGAGAACCTAGAATAGTGCCTGGGATAAAATACTCTCTATGCAGTCTATAAGTAAGTCTATACGTAAATACTCTACAGGACAATTATGATGATGTATGACGATTCTTTGTGACTTGGTTTCCCTCTGATCTCTTTGGATCCACGTCTTTCTCCACTTTTTCTTCTCTACTGGGGTCCTGAGCTCTGCTGCCTCCTTGGGCCAGGCAGGTAATGTAAATGAGGGAAGCAGACTGCAGGCCAGGAAAACCTCAGTATGCCTCCCACCCCACCCTGGTGGCGAGCACTCAGTCCTGCTGGTGATGGACTATGGCCCCCTGGAAATGCAGAGGTGATGTTGACTGAAGCGTGGCCCTTTCAAGAGAAGCTTGAAATCTCCTGATCTTTCAATGCTGGTGGCCAATTAAAAAAAGGGGATGTGGGGAAGCCCAGAAATAAACAAAGTCCTATAAGGTCAAACTGATCTTAGATAAGGGTGCCAAGAATACACAAGGGGGAAAGGAAACTCTCTTCAACACATAGTGTTGAAAAAACTGGAAATCCACATGCGAAAGAATGACTAGGACCCCTGTCTCACACCATACACAAAAGTCGGCTCAAAATGCATTGAGGACTTAAACAGAACTGAAAGTGTAGAACTCCTAGAAGAAAACACAGAGAGAAGCCTTATGACATTGGTCCCGGCAGTGATTTCTTAGAGATAATATCCAAAGCACAGGTAGCAAAAGCAAGAACAGACAAATGGGATCTCAGAGCCCGTGGTTAACATATTGCACACTTAAAATCTTGTTAAGAGGGTAGCTATCAGGCTAAGTGTTCGTACCACAGTTTTTTTTAAGTGCCCAGACTCTGTGAAGCAGCTCAGCTGTGTGTGCAGCCTTTATTTAGCTCAAGAGCTGTCCCTGTGTTACCCAGGGAAGAGGCCCAAGAGAGCTCCAATGGATTTTATCCCTACTCAGAGGGGGCAGAAAACAACACGGCCTTCCCCTCCCTTTTCAAAGAGAACTATAAGCCTTGACTTTCCCCTTGAGAGGGGAATCTTCTTTTATTGAGCATATTGGCAGCTGAATTTGTTAAGCTTGGATGATGAAGTCGAGACTCAGTTTTGAACTGAATCCCACGTACTGGATTTCTCACTTCTGAGCTCATCATGTCCGAGGTGAACATGGTAAGAACCCTCCAAGGTGTTCCTGAACTTGTTTTTTCCTATTTTGAACTACACACAACACCCCCAACCCCTGCCCCCACGTTTGGGTTAGCATCACATTTTGTGAAACATTGTTTGCAAAATAATATTAATAATAACAAAAGCAAACACTTATGAAGTACTTCTTATGGGCCAGGCACATTTCTAATTGCTTTGCACGTATTATTAACTCATGTAATCCTCCCAATACATTATGAGACTAAGTATTAGAATTATTCCCATTTCACAGACAGGAAATGGAGGCACAGTGAGACCCAGTAATGTGCCCAAGGTCAGCCAGCTAGTGAGTGGCAGAGCCAGGATTTGAACTCTGACAGTGTGGGTTCCAGAATCACCTCTTCATGAGTGTTAAACACACCTGCCATTTTTGAAATTGCTTCTGTTACTGCAAATGAGTTGTTAGTAAGGGCATTACTTCTTGCCTCCCTGTGCGAATTGGTGAATATCCCATAACCATGATCTTGAGTCTCAGTGTTACAGAAATAACATGAACTCTAGATAACAGATCAGCTAAGGTTTATTAAGGATAGCTTGTATGCAAAGAACCTGACAGTAAGTGAGAAATTGGTCTCCGTGGAAAGGGGACGGTGTGGGGTTTATACAGGCAGTCTTTGAAGATCCAGGGATTCAGAGGTATGACAGTGATTCATCTTTCTTGATGATTTAATGTCTCCAGGTGAGGCGCTACGTTGATATACAACAGATGCCAGGTGATAGATAATCTCACAGTCTGTTCGTCAAAAGGTGTTCCTGGAACAGAGGCTTTCAGAGCGGAACTATCTCCTTGAAGTTTATTTTGAAAAACAAGCAGAAGAAAAACAGAAGGGGAAAAACATGAAAAAAAAAATCGTCACAGGTCAAGTTAACCTAGACTCCGTGCTGGATCAGGCGCTGTTCTCATCAACAGGTGACTCACTGTGTGCCGTTTAACAATAGGCGATAGATTGTAGGTCTATTCCCCATGTAATTATTCCACTCTCTGAGAAACTTTTCTAAGAATGTGTTTACGAGTTAGGTATACATCCCGAGATGAAGTTCATCCTGAAATGGAGTCCCTCTTGTTCTGCCCTGTTCGCTCCACGTGGGAGCATTTGTTCATTTGGTGACTATTTATTGACCACCTACTATGCACCAGGCATTGTTCTTAGAACTGGGGATACAAAGGTGGCCTGGGCAGTTATGTTTTGTCCTTATGGAGGAGATTAGAGAAGAAAGATACAACGAATAAGTAAACCTTTACATTTGTCATGGGATATTGTAGTAGATAAAATAATGCCCCAAACGATGCTCTGAGAATATGTGATTTTACTTGGGGACTTTGCAGATGTGATTAAATGAAGAGGATAAATGTATGTTGTTTTAAGCCCATAAATTTGTGGTAATTTCTTACAGCAGTCACAGGAAACTAATACAGATTTATATACTGATGGCAAGTTTGGTACCGATAATCAGGGTCTACATGCTGATAGGAAGGGTATCTATCAGGTTAATCTCATATAGATGTAATAAACATATAAGGGTATATATAATCAGAGTACATATGGTGATAATAAAGGTAAAGAAATGGAGCTACTCGAGACAGGGGTTGGGGAGTCAGGATCCTCTGAAGAGGGGACATTTAAGAAGAAATGTGAATAGGGGCAGAGGCAGGTAGCTATCTGGGCAAAGAGCATTCTGGGTAGCAGAAGCAGCAGGTGCAAAGACCCTGAGGTAGAGACATGCTTCACATATCTAACCAGTGAGGAGGCAGGCGCAGCGGGGTGAGGAGTGATGGGGACAGGGCGGGAGATGAGGTCAAACCAGGGACAAGGGGACCGAGCGTGTGTGGACCTTTGGGTCCTGGTGAAAATTCTAGCTTTTATATGAGTGATCAGCAGTCTTCCGGATCAGGTCTACATATTAAACAGTCTCTCCTACAGCTGAGGGCTATTGTAGATTAGCCCAAACAGGAACCTTCTGTTCTAGAGCTCTTTTTAGGTGTCAGCAACACTTCTGGGGGCCAAGATAAGCAGGAAAAAGAAATCCTGACCCTGTCACCCACTGCCGCCCCCACCTCCACACAGCAAGTTCACTAAGTGCCTCTGGACATCTCTGCTTCACACCATTTTTTGTTTTGCTCATCTTTGTCTTGCATTTCATCCAAAACGCTGTCCTAGCAAACTGCACGGTGAGCTGTAGATGTCACTTTAAATGTTCTAGTGGCCAGAGTTTTTTGTGTGATTTTTGGTGTCATTAATGTACAATCACATGAGCAACACTGTGGTTACTAGATTCCCCCCATTATCAAGTCCCCCCCACCAACCCCATTACACTCACTGGCCATCAGCGTAGGGCCAGAGTTCTACAAATTAAAAAAAAAAAGCAAGCAAAATTTTAATTTTAGTAATATTTTAACCCGATGTATCCAAATTATCATTCCGACAAGTCATCAGTAAAAAGTCAGTAGTAAGATATTTTGCATTCCTTTTTCATACCAAGTCTTCAAAATCCAGGGAGTATTTTCCACCTAGAGCCACCTCTCCACTCAGATGCTAAATTTTCATCAGAAACACTTGATCTCTGTTTAGTGCCTATACAATTTAGAGCTGAAAAAGGAGACTCATGCACCCATATGGTTCCAAACGTACTTCAAACTTTTCCAATCAGTGAATCCAGAGTGGGTGTTCACACCTAAGTTCGTTAAGTAAGATTGAAAACCACTTCCTCTACCACACCTGCCACATTTCAAGTGCTCAAAAGCCACCTACGGCTGGTGGCCACTGTGCTGGACGGTGAGGACCCAGGCCCGCCAGGCAGGAGATGGCTCAGTCACTCGGGGGGAGGACTAGAAAAACAGGGACATGTCCAGGCCTTGGTCCGCTGGGGCCACCATCTTAACTTCTGCTCCTTTGATCTTTGCCGAAGTCCCTTCCAAACCCCGTCACTGCAGAGTAGTGGGAGATGCCCCCCTTGGGGGTCCTCACTGCCCACAGCTATCTTCCCATCATGCACATGGTCAGCCTATGTTTGCAGTGGCTTCCCATGCTGGAGTAAGGTCCAACTCTGTCTTTCCAGTGAACACCCCCACTCTGTCCTCTGCCATTCTGGGGGGCCCCAGGATTGCCCTGCTCAGTGCTGGCCCCTCTCTTCCCTGCGACAGGAGCAGGGAAGGGAGGTGCCCACATTAGGCCTTGTGGGGGTTTTCCTTGTGAATACCCATTGCCCTGGATAAGGAAGGAAAACCCTTCTCTTCAGGTAATAAATGTGCCCCAACGTAGCTTTAGTTTTTTTGTGTTTTTTTTTATTAAGGTGTCATTAATATCCAATCTTATGAAGGTTTCACATGAGCAACATTGTGGTCACTACGTTCACCCATATTAACAAGTCCTCCCCCCCACCCCACTGCAGTCACTGTCCATCAGTGAAGTAAGATGTAGCTTAAGTTACTGAGTGAAAAGGGTGGTCCCTCTTCTGACCCTCAAACCCAGCCCGCATGAGTTTCCTGAGTTTACCAGGTAAAACTCAGGGGTCAGTTCCCTGAGGGCTGACAGACAGGAGGACCACCTGGAGCCTTCCTAAGCAGGTGGACTTGCTCCACTGTATCCAGAGGATTTCGGACTCTTTTTGGCTAAGCCAGCCCTCGGGGTACCAGAGGTAGGGGTGGCTTGTTCATTGGCAGTGAGAACGGGCGCTGCAGGCAGGGGGTGGCCTCCATGTCTTCTCTGGCTGAGGCTGTGTGTGCAGGTGGAAGTGAGGGCAGAAGGCTCAGGTGAGGGGCTGTGGGTCCAGGTGCTTCAGGGGGCCCCATGACCTGTGTCCCTATGGAGATGGCCCACCCGTCCCATGGCTTCTGCTTCTGTTTCCCGACATGCATGATGGAGACAACATAGTGGAGAGCTCAGGATGTGGGCTCTGGAGCCAGCAGCCCAAGTTCACTGCCGCTTTGCTATGTGTCCTTGGGTAGGTGGATTGCCCTCTCTGTACTTCCTCTTTCATAAAATTAGGTATAATAATGGGTACCTCATGGGGTTATTATAAGGATTAGAACCAGTCAATGTGTGTACAGCAATTATAAGGCACCTAGAAAAGAGTAGGGCACCTTTAACTGTTAGATTTGTATTGTTTATGTCATCTTTACCCCTAGTTCCAGAGATGTGTCTTTCTGTTGTGTCTACTTATTTTCCTGGCCACCCCTCTCACTCTGTTCCCAAATCCCTCCTGCTCTATATCTGTCCATCTTTGTCTGCTTGTCTGTCTCCTCCTTTTCCAGCCTCTTTCTTCCTGTGACCTTGGGTAAACTACTAAACCTCTGTGCCCCAGTTTCCTCATCTGTAAAATAAAGCTAAGACGAGCATCTTCTTCTTCACGTTGTTGCCATGCATAAGTGAGTTATTACATACAAAGCACTTAATGTAGGGCCGCAGTAAACTCTCACCATAATCATAATTAGTTCAACATTAATTAATTAAACATATTCAGTTCCTTCCTCCTGTCCCAGTGGAGAGAGAGCTATTGTTAATCGTAAGCTATTATCATTGTTTATTATTCTGTCCCCATCAGTCTTCATCTCCTGCTCTTTGTCTGTCTGTCTGTGTCTTTCTCTGTGCTGGTCTTAGTATCTCTATTTACCCATCTGTGCAACACAATACATAGCAAGCATTTCCTCCCCTGGAAGCACTGAGTTTTCAGCATGAACAGAACAGGCATGGCTCCTGCCCCCAAGGAGCCCCAAGTTAGTGAGAGAGGCCAGTGTTAGAAAAATCAACACACAACTGACAACACATGTGCACGTGGTAGTAATGGCTCTGAAGAAACCTGTAGGCTGCTTGAGAAGAAAACAGACCAGGAAGCGGAAAGGCCTGATTAGGTTGGGGGTAGGGGGGCTGGTCTGAGAAGGCTTCCCTGAGGAAGTGACATTGAGCTGAGCTAGATGAAGGGTGGGAGCTGTTAGGCGGAGAGGCAGGGGAAGAGTGTTGTTGGAGGTGAGTGGAAGGGACCACAGGGTGGCCTGGGAGGGGGGCGGAGGAGGGGACAGGAAGGAGCCCTCTGGGAGGTAGGCCAAGGTGGGCAATAGTGGATGGAGAGAGGGAGTGGGGCTGGGGGCCTGCTGGGTGGGAAGCGCACTTTGGAGGCCACCCAAACGACCCGCATCGGGTGGCAGCGCCTGCCAGAAGAATCAAAGGGGGCCTGGGTCGGGTGCCACCCAGCCAGAGGAGGACCTGGGGGCTGGGTCACATTGGTGGAAATTAAAACTACCTTTTGTCTTTGTTTTAAAGTGACTTCCAGGATGCTTAACAGCCTCTCCTCATCTGGTCACTTTGTCTCGCCTCTGCCTGTGCTGGGCTCTCTTTCTCTGTTCCATGTCTCTGTCCCCCTCTCCCTCTCTGTACCAGTCTAGCTGCCTCTATCTAATGTTGGGTCTCTATTTTTCATGTCCCTCTGTTTCTGTCTCCCTCTGTCTTTATCTCTTCTTCTTGTGAATCTCTGTGTCTTTTGTCTCTCTGTGTCTCTGTTTCTCTTTGTCTCTTCTCCCTGTTCTCTGGTTCTCTCTATCTCCCTGTCTCTGTCTTCACCTCTTTGTGTCTCTGTCTATATCCTCTGTGAATTTCTGTCTCTGGCCCCAGTTTTCTTTGCTCATCTCTGTCTCTCTTTGTCTCTGCCTGGGTTTTGACCCATGGAACCCAGTCCCTGGGGTCATACACCCAACCATTCCCACCTGCCAGGCTGGAAGCGTGTCCATTGCTTGACCCCCACCCCCTTGAAACTCTGTCCTGGACCCATCCCCAAATAACTGGGTCACCTCTGCCTGACCTGGGGCTGGACAGGACAAAGGAGAGGCCCCAGAACAGGGGGGGAAGGACACCACGTCCCCTCCCTGCTTCCTCTTTCAGCTGCCCGGCCCCTCTGCCAGCACCACCCCATCGCCTGCCACCGATCAGACCCTTCGTCCTGTCTGTGCAGCTGTGGGGCCAGAGCCCACCCTGCAGCCCCGCCCCTCCTCCGGACCTCCTCCGTCCTCATGGTCAGACCTGCTGGGCCTGGGAGCAGGGCAGGGCCAGGGGTCTGTGTGCCACCAGGAGACAGAACACAGGCAGATAGAGGGAGACAGAGCTAGAGAACCAGCAGACACTAAGGCAGAGCAGGAGACAGAGAAGTCAGAGAAACGGGCAGAGAGCCAAAGGAGGCCAGCGAGATGGAGAGAAACAGATATCCATGCTTTGTGGGCACCAAAATCCAGCTGCCCAACCCCTCATCGGCGCTGGCCTCACCTCCTTAGGTGACTGGTCCAGCCCCAGGGCTCTCGCCACCACCTCTCCCTGTGACTCCCCACTGTCCCTCACCAGCAAGGCCCTGCCCGTGCCTTGGCACGCTGTCCGACCTAAATGTCACCTCCTCTGAGGCTCCCCAAATGCCACCTTCTCATACAGTGACCCTGACCCATCTGAGCCCGGTCACTCTAACATCACCCAGGTTCTCTGCACACACACAACTCCCAGACATTTGCGTGTCCCAGTGGTTTTTCTGTTTGTCCATCTCCCCAAATAGGATGTGAGCCCCGCGAGCACAGGGATTTGCCAGTTTCTTCCCGCGTGTCCAGCGCAGACCGCCGAGCTGGGAGCGGGGAGGGGGGGGGCTGCCCAGCTGCTCCCCAGAGGGAGGGTCTCGTCCTGCTCCCACTCACTGGGCGCCTACTGCTCACCTGACACTGTGTCAAGGCGCTTTCTCCGCATTATCACTTTGGACATATTTGGGGTGTGAGGAACAATGTCCCCTCCTTTTTAGGGATGGGAAAACGTAGGCTTACAGGGTGCAGTCGCCCGTCCAAGGTTCCCAGGGTAGAAAGTGATGCTGTTTGGATTTGAGCTCAGGAAGTGTTGCTGGGGAACCACAGTAATGGGGGCGGGGGCAGGGGCGAATGACAGAGACTTAATAAGAGGGAATGAGAGAAAGAGAGAGGAAGAGGGAGGGAGGGAGGGCGGGAGGGAGGGAGGGAGGGCGGGAGGGAGGGAGACAGACAGTGCAACAAGGAAGAAAGGGACTCACTCCAGGGTCTCCTGGCTGGGCCGTCTCCTGGGCCCTGACTGCAGCCAGGCACCAAGGCAGCCAGAGACCACCGAGCAGAAGCTCACAGCAACTAACCCCAGGACTGTGCCCCAGGGTGGGGGGAGGCGACAGGCCAGCCCAGGTTGGCAGCCAGGGGAGCATCCCCACCCACTGCCCCCGGGGAACCAGCAGTCCTTGTGCTGGACTCTCCTTACAGCTCCTTGTCACCCTGACGCTCAGCCCCTGGACCGTGTGTCTCCATGTCTCCTCTCCGCAGATGTCTCTCACTCTCTCTAGTTAGTGTCTCTAGTTCTCCCTCTTTCTCCCCCAGTCTGTTTCTCCGAACCTCTCTCTTCACGACTCTGACCCTCAGTCTGTCTCTGATTATATGTCTCCAAAGGTCATGTCTCCATTCCCCTACCTCTCCCAGTTTATAGATGGAGAGACATTTGTTCTATTCCTTCCTTTTCACCTGGTTCTCTCTTTCCACTTCTCCCTCTCTGAGCCAGGATCTCAGACCCTGTGACGTGTGTGTGTGTGTGTGTGTGTGTGTGTGTGGTGTGTGCTGGGCAGGGAGGGTGTAGAGGTCCATGTCTGCCCAGCAATACCCAGAGGGACAGATGGGGAGGAAGAGACAGATGGGGGGATGTGGGCGGTGGGTCTCCACCTCACCCACCTGAGACTGTCCCTCATGCCCAGGTGCGTACGTGATGGCCACAGCAGGAAAACCCTGGTTCCTGGGGTACCTCCCCCTCCAAGTCACAGGTCTCTGAGTGTGTGTGTGACTGTTTGTGCCCGAGGGCACAGTGTTTGTTACTGCGTGGGTATGACTCAGTGGCCTCCTGGGCGTGACTAAAGCTACTGTGTGACCGTTGCTCTGGGTACCTTGTATCACAGGGAGTTTGCGTGTGTGCAACCTGTGTCCCGTGTGTGTGGCTTTGCGCACCTGTGTGTGTGACACAGGGTGACCAGGTATGGCCGTACCTGTGAGAGTCAAGGCCTTATTGGGGAAGGACTCTGACAGTCCGTGCCTCTGCAATCCCACAGAGTGACAAGGATGCGACGGCGCTATGAGGACGAGGGACGCCCAGGTGCCCCTGGCAGGGAGACTGTGTTGGTGGAGGAGTCACCTGTTGCGGGCATCTGTGCCCGCTCCCGGGCCTCCTCCCGGGCCCCCAGGGGCCCATGTCCCGGGACCGACGTGCTGAGGCTGTGTGAGCTGGGAAGGCGCGACTCTGAGGGCCACAGAGAGGACACTGCGTCCGCGAGCGTCGGCTGTGTCGCCCTTGCCTCTGCCATGCTGTGTGAGGGGGTCTGCTTGTGCTGGGAGGCAGGGCCGCCGTGCGGCACGAACCTGGCGGGGGGCCTACGTGCGTGTGCGTGTGTGCGTGACAGAGCAGGGGGACTGCACATGGGTGTGACGGACTCTACGCTCAATCCCTCCTGACAAATGCCCTATCTCTTGACCTTGAGCTCCACCTCCTGAGTACTCACCCACCGCAAGGAGCCTGATATTCCGGAGAAAAGCCGCGCACCGTGACCCCGCCCCCAGGAGCCCTGGCTCCACCTCCTGAGCCCGCCTCTCCATTCCTGACTTTGCGCTCAGGATCCCCAACTCCACACGTGAGGCCCCGACCACACCCCCGTAGCGCTGGCCACGCCTCTCGTTTAGCCACGCCCCTCATCGTGGCCCCGCCTCCTGAGGCTGTGCCCCAGCCCTGACCGCTCCCTCGCGCCGTGGCCACGCCCTAGGCGCCCCGGCTCCGCCACGCGCTCGTCCCCCCAACCCAGCCCTGACTCCACCCCCAGGGTCCCTGGCCGCGGTGGGCGGCAGCTACATCATTAACGGCGAGGCCTGAAGCCCGCACTCGCATCCCTGGCAGGTGACGCTATTCAAGGAAAAGGAATTTTTCTGCGGGGCCGCCCTGCTTCATCTGCAATGAGTGCTGTCAGCCGCACGCTGTTTCGAAAAGTGAGTGCAGCGGGCGATCTGGGGCCTCGGGTGGGGGAGCCCGACTGTGACGATAATGAGGGGAGGGTCCTCATGTCGGGCCCAGCTGCTGAGGGGACTCCGCTGCGAAGGCAGGTTCTGGAGGGAGGCAGGAGCTGTGGTTTTGGAAAGACTCAGAACAGAGGATTGAAATCCCAGCTCAACGGCTAAGTCACCAGTGCAGTAAGGCGCGTTCTTGGCTGGATTCTTCATTGTGAATGAGGATTTGAGATCACGGTTTGAGTCGCTCTAGCGCGGTGCTCACACTGGAGATCGCCTGGGTATGTGACTACAGGCCAAGCAGAAACCTGGCTGTGGCCAGACCCCACGTGGCTCCCGGCGCCCTCCCTCACACCCTGCAGGCTGAGCCCCGCCCCCCTCCTCCCTTCCCCCCCCCATCCCCCCCCCACGCCCAAGGGGTCTGGGCTCCGGGCGGCGCCGTCTGGCCCTGGCATGCCTGGACCTGGCATGCACGTATCGAGCTCGGTGCTTCCCCAGACGGAGGCGGAGCAGGTGGTCCGCAGTGAGGCTCCCGTCTGTCACCTGGGCGGGCTCCGCCAGGCGCAGCAGCACAAGGTTGTGGCTGAAGTCCTCCCCCGGGAGGTGGGTGTGGTTCTTGAGGAGGCTCTTGTTGAATTCTGGGTGTGGAAAGCTTTTAATGTCTTAGAAAAACTGAACTACACCTTTCGTCTCAAACAGGTTGTGGCGCCCCAGCCAGATGTGGTACTTGCTGGGGAGAGAGGGGGACGGAGGGAACCGGAGGGAGGAAGGGGGAAGGACATGGGGCAAGAGGGCGGTGGGCGGTCGCCAAAGACGGAAAGAGAAACAATCAGCAAAATACAGAGAGAAAGCAGGAAAGATTTAGTGTCTTGGAGAGACAGAGACAGAGCAAGCTTAAAAGATACAGAGAAGGAGAGGCAGAGGGGGAGAGTGAGAGAGGAGGCCCAGGAGGCAGGATGGGGTTGGAAGAGAGGCACAGGGAGAAATGCCCTCGGGGAGGAGGAGAGGAGAGAAACTGGAAGTGAGCGGTGGACAAAGGGAGGGGACACAGGACAAAAGGCAAAGAGAGGGAATGGGGACCAGAGGCAGAGGGGGCCAGGAATCCGCCAGGGCTGTGGGGCTGGTGCCTACAGGCAGGTGACCTGGACCCCAGGGATGAGGAGACAAGAGATGTCCAGGGGCCGGCAGGCAGTGAGCTTGGAGCTGGGAAGCCTCCTTCAGGAGCCTTTAAAAGCCCTTATCCCCCCAGGGCTCCGCCCCTGCCCCACTGGCACCCAGATGCTGGCCAAGTCCCCACCCCTGCTGCTGGAGGCTGGACACCCACTCCTGTCCCCAGAGTTGAGGAAGGGCTGGGAGAGCGAGTACTTGTTCTGCAGGCCCCAGGTCACCCTGGACACATCCCCAAGGGATGAGGCCAGATGGGCCAGGGCCTGTAGCTCATGGAGCCTTGATCTCGGGAACAAAGCCAGAAAGGAGAGGCCCAGGGCAAAGAGGAAAAGAAGGCAGGACAACTATTCCTCAATCCAAAGCCTCAAATGCCTAAAGCCCAAGCCAATCCTTTGCACCCCAAGGCTCAGTGCACCCTGACATACCAGCACCACTGGATTGGGAGACCCCCTGACCCCTGTACCACACTGAGCCAAGATGCCAGCACCCCAGCTGATCGTGTCCCCCAACATTCGGAACTTCCTGGTTCTGGAACTTGCACGCCCAGAATCTAGTTTCTCAAATCTATTGTTGCTCCCATAATAAAACATTATGGTCCCACAAGATCCACATGCTTAGCACCCCCTAACCCATAAATATGAAAATCAAGGAGTCTCCCCCAGAAGTAGTTTTCTAGCATTTCAAAATCCAGTGTCCTTCAAACAATGTGTGGTGCCAATGATCCCCTTCCTCATTCTCCAGTTCTGGGCATTCGTTGCCCCAGGGATGATCTCTGTCAACACAACGGCGTCCTCATGCGAAATCCAGTGCCCTCTCCCAGCAATCTATTAGATCTCAGACAGCAGGGCCATACAACTCAAGACTGAGTGGCACTGGAATCACCTTCTGAGGTCTCAGACATGAACAGGAGTGAGAGCCCGGCAGCCCCCACTGTTAACCCTGTAAGATTTCCTAAAAGTTGCTTATTTTTGCTATTCAGTAAAACCAGAGCAGCTCACATGGATCCAGCCCCAGCCATGTCTCAAGAACTTGATAAAATCGTCCCCCTTTCTCAGATGAGGAACCAGAGAAACTCTATATGTAGTGAACGAGACAGAAGTGGATTCCAATAAGCACAATTTAAGACCATAAGAACTGGGTAGAGGGATCTACTCAGCCAGTGGCCTGACCTCCCCCCCACGTAGATCAAGGATTCCCTGGAACCATCCTGTAGAGGGAAGTTTGCCTCAGCTTGAGGGAGGATTCCCTGGATCCAGGGTCTCCCAAACCATCCTACACCCCAGCCAACCCAACCCAATTTAACACAATTCCACCTAATCATATCATACACAACCCTAACCCACTCAACCCAACACATCTGAACACCATCTGATCCAACTCCACTGACTCAACTCCAGCCCAACCCAGCTTAACTTAGACCCACCCCATCTCCACATCTTCCCCCATTTAAAGCCAAACCAAAGCTATGCCCGTTGTCACATTCAACACAACTCAATATCTATTTCTCCCACATCCCAAACCAAACCTGTCCCCATCCCCAATCCAACCCCCACATATTTCCCATCCAACAGCAAACCAAAGCCACTTCCAATCACAGTCCTTTCATGACAACACTAACCCGCACCATCCTAAACCACCCCCTCGTGGTCATTCCTAAACCCAACCCAAGCACAATCCTATCCCTGTATCTAACCCAGCTCCATCCTCACCCTCCATTCTAACTGGTCTTCGTACTGCACCCCATACCTACACCTAGCATGTCTCTGACAGAGGGAAACCAAACCTGATTGCATGCCAACTCTCAAACCCACCCACGTCCCTCTTCCCTTGTCCCCACCAATGACCCACTCTTGGCTCTGACTTCACAGGGCTCTGTGCCTCCACCCTCCACACCTGCACACACCATGGCATCCACCAGGTGTCCTGGGTACCAGATGTGGCCGAGGTCATGCTGATGTTGGCATAATGCAGCACACCTGGGTGCCTCACTGGGGAGGACAGTGGACTTGGAGCAGCCTCCTAAGCTCAGGCCCTTGTCCACTCCGCCCCTGAGACGTCATGGTCGGCCGTTATCTGGCCATTCTCATGCACCTCCCAACCTGTGGCCCCCTGTGGTCCCATTCTCCTTGTCTGCCAAACACTCTTCAGGCAGCACACACAAGCAGCGCCATGGCAGCAGGCACGTGACTGCAGAGGCCCGGGTCCCGCACGTGGGGTGGGTGGAGAGTACATGGAATGATCTGAGTGAGCGACCCTTGGTCTCCTGCACCTTTGGGAACCTGGCGGTCCCATTGTACCTTCCCTCCAGACTGCAGAGCAATGGTTACAGCCCCTGCTGGCACCTTGGGGACCAAGGAGTCTCAAGGCACGCACACCTGGAATCAACCCCCAGATTTCAACCCTTCCTCAGGATACAGGATCAATGGATCTCCCAGGCCATTCTGACCTCCTGAGGACCTCAGGAGCTGGGCCTTTCCAGTCTCCTCCCTCTTCCTCCTGGGACAAAGAGTCAGGAACCCTCACTCTTCCTCACCCCGGACCTTGACCTCCAGCCTCTATCTCCTTCAGAATCCGGGAGACTGGGCTGCCTCCCCACTGACCTCCAGGATTTCTGGCCCCCAAGCCCAGTCTGGGATCCTGCACTGGGCTCTCCTTCCTGATCGGGCAGTGCACTGCAGAAGCACTCGGTGTGGGAGAAGCACCTCAAAGCATCCATGCTTTAGATAGGGCCAGACCAAGTTGCCATCTGACATGTTCAGGAACTGGACCGAGAACCCTGTCGGGCAGGGGTATCCGGGGTGTGATAGTGTTTAAGGATGGAAAGATATTGTCCGGGGGACAAAGGTAGAAAGCTCCAGCTAAACAGAGACAGTTCTCCATGGGTCTTTTACATTTCTGCATATTAACACTTTTATTTTTTTCTGGACTGTCTTTTCAAGAATGTTTGTATAGCGAGCAGCCTTGCAAAAGAGTATCTCCTTCAGAGCATGTTTTCTTACTGTCCTAGATAATAAAAATAGAATCTCCCTTACCACAGATTAATTTATTAGGATAGTAAATATGATATGTCTCTCCAGAGCAAGTCTGCTTGTGGTAATAAAGGGTAATAAAGATTGTATCTCTCTCTAGGGCAAATGTCAGGCCGTTTAGCTAGCAGTCCCTTATAAGACTGAGGATTCCTAAGCTCAGGTTCCCCAGCTGTGGCACAGAACCCACTGGGTTGCTCTCATCAGCCCCGTGGGACTTGGAGGGACGAGGTGAACCGATGCAAACACAAAGCCCATCTGCCTGTTGTGCTGTAATAAAATTCTCTGCCCCTGCCCCAGGAGTCTGTGTGTTCTGCCAGCATCCCTGAAACTATGGCAGACTACCTTGTTTGTTTGGAAGTTGGTGAAATTCATAGTTCTTGTCAAACAGTTGGGCACTGAGTGTGCACCTGGCCAGCGGGAACCAGAGGTAGGCAGGGGCCCTGGGAGTGTAGGGGTGGGAGCAGTGGGCAGGTAGGGGCAGGAAGGAGAGAGGGCTGACAGGGAGCATGGCAGGAGGCTGGCAGCCTAGGGGAAGTCCAAGAGAACCCCAAAGGCAAGGACATCAAGTCACAAATTAATTTCTCTGCATTTGGTTATTGATCACGGTGTCTGGAGTTGCCTGCACCTTGGGCAACCTTGACTCATAGGGCTGCTGTGAGGATTCAGTGAGCATTGGTAAGCACAGAGTGTCACGCTTGGCACACACCGAGCAATGCTAGCCCATCCCCACAGGGCACGCCTTAAGCCAGATGCGTGCTGGCACCTCCAACACAACTACACTTAATCCTCAAAAGGACCCTGTGGTTCAGGGTGTTCTGTAGAGGATTACCTTGCCCAGAGGGAGATCTGGCCTTTGCTCTCCACTCAGGAGAGGTGATTTCTAAGCCTTTGAAATAGCCTGCCTCATGAGAGTGCCTTTGTTCACCTAGGGGCCTTCGACCCCACTAGGCAGTCTAGCAAAATGATTGTGGTGGGAGCTTCAGGCCGTGACATATCAGCTCAGCCTCTGAAGAAGGTCAACCTCTGAAGGCAGTCAACCATGCCTATGCAACCAAGACCCAGTGGTCGTCTCTGGGTATTGAGGCCCAGCTCAGTTCCCTGGTTGGCACTGCACTGGGCATATTGTCACACCTCATTTCCAGGAGAAGTCAGTGCTTCTCACAACTCCACTGGGAGACCACAGCTGGAAGTTCCCTCCTCAAGTTCTCCTAGACTTTGCCGCCTGCATCTCTTCCCTGGCCAGATTTTCATATGTATCCTTGTCCTACAATCAACCATAACCACGAGTATGTGTTACACAAGTCCTCTTAGCAAATGACTGGCCCTGAGGTGGTCTTGAGGATCCCCCAGAAATTGCAACTAGTGTCAGATGTGACGGTAGTCTTGGGACTCCTGAACTCAGTAGAGGGAGTGTTATTATTTCCATGTGACAGCAGAGGAAACTGAGTCAGAAAGATTTTAAGTCACTAGAAATCAGCAGAGCCGGGGTTACCATTTACATAGTGAGAAGTCCAGGGAATATGTTGGGGAAGGGTTATGGGGGATAAGGGTGGAAGGAACATAAAGTTGAATCAAGTCAGATTTACCGATGTGGGCTCACTAGAAAGAGCTTCTGGATTTAACATTGCAGCTTTGGGGCTAGAAGGGGCCCAACGGTTTAGTTGCTTGGCTGAAATATGGACCAAAGAGGGGAAATACACTAAAGAAAGCTGCAATGCTGGACCTGCCTAGGTGTCCTGTAGAGAAAGGTAGCCAGAGGTTTAGGGAAGTTGCAATGTGTTGGCAGCTTTATCATGCCTCATTTACTCCTTGTCAAGGGCACCCAAAACGCATAGGTTTGAGACAGGAGGAGGCTGGGCTGATACTCTGTCCTTGAAAGAAGGGGCTGAGGAGCCGGATGGGGTCGGCCACAGCCCTGTTCCCCATTGCCCATAGCCAGGAAGCCAAGTGAGCTCCACTGTCAAACGACATGTGTGCCACAGCCCACACCCAAAAGGTGATATCATGCCGTGCACCAGGGACTTGGAGGACAGTAAAGATACTTGTCTGGTGAGCCAGCCTCTTCCCCTTGGCCACCTGGGCTGGGGGAGGTGACCCAGATTCAGGGCCGGGGTGTGAGGCGAACCAGGCATCTGTCTCCACGCTTTCCAGCAGTAGTACACCTGCCCCCCACCTCCCTGACCACCACCACCCACGCCTCAGCTGTCTCCCCCACTTCCTGACACTTTCCCCACCCCCATGCAGGCTCCACCTGCAGCCCACGCACCCCCCCCCCATCAGAGCTCACCACTCCCTCTGGCCACACGCATTTCGTGAGCAGCTACTACGCGTCCGGCACCATCCTAACCTCTGGGAAGATAGACCAGAGGGCAGCCCCTCGTGGAGGCACCATTTCGAGGGCAGACAGAAACAGTGAACATGAGCAGAAGTGATGGTGTGATGTGGGCGGGGAGGAGAGGCAGCTGGTAGATGAGGGAGGACACCTCACAGAGAAGGGCAGGTTGCGTGAACCCCGGGAGCAGGTTAGGGAGCTGTGTGGGGGTGGGGGAGAGCACAGAGAACCGCAGGTGCAGAGGCCCAAGGGATGAGTGAGGGTCAGCGAGGCCGGTGTGGGCGGAGCCCAGCAGGCTCGGGGAGGGGGTAGAGGGACGCCAGAGGCAGGGGGGCCGTGGCGGCCTCGCCTGGGGCCACCGGGGGGACGTTTTCTTTCTCTGAGGGACCTGGCAGCTGTGGGCCATGCTGAGCGGAAGCAGGGTGGGGTCTGACTCTAGGTCCCTCTTGTCCGTGTGAGGTCAGACTGCAGGGGGAGGAGAGTGGGGCCGGTGGGGGAGGATGGATAGGGCTGGTCTGAGCTGAGGCAGGAAGGAGGGGCCGCTCCAGACACCCTAAAGGGAGCCCGGGGAGATTTGCCACCCGAGTGCAGTGGGAGAGGGAGACGGAAGGGACTCCCAGATGAGTCTGAGCTGTGTGTGGCCTGGGCATCCGCTGAGAAAGCAGCAGCCAGCCAGTGGCGCTGTATGCATCCTGCCAGAGCACCAGCCCAGGCTCCTTATCTCCAGCTGGGGATGGAGGAGGACAAGTAAACCCTGTCTTTGAGTCTCACTGTGTCTTTGTCCTGGACTCTCTCTCTGTTCCCCTCATGGGGTGTCCCAGGCCAGTCCCCCAGAGCTGCAGTAAGGTGCAGGAGGGGAACAAGACCCGCAAAGCCATGTTCTCGTTGCTGTACCCTTCTTGCATGTTCTTTTTGAGCAGAAAGGCAAGGCTTCTGCCTATGTGACCTGGGAAAGACAGGGGAGAAGGGAGACCTGTACTCAGGGGACAGGAGAGGAGCAGAGAGAAGGAGCGTGTGAGAATCAAGACCCAAGGATGGGGAGAGATGGAATATGGTGGTGAAACAGCAGGAGACAGGCAGGCCGCATTCAGAAGGAGAGAGGAGATATGAACAGAGGGACACATGGGACTGGAGGCACAAAGAGAGCAAAACCAGTTTGGGATTAGACAGAAAGAAGGGAGAATAAGGGGAAAGGAGGTGGCAGATGCCGAAATTGAGATGGAGAGATGGAGGGAGAGATTCAGGCACACAGACGCAGAGAAAAAAGTAAGGGAAACCGAGAAACAGAAAGCAAGAGAGACCTATACTGCGGGACACCCAAAAGAGTAGCGGCTAAACCTCAGGGGAGCAAGGACTGGCACACAGAGGGGGAACAGCCCCGGCGGGGGTGGGGGTGGGCGACGCAGCGAGAAAAGGCAGCGATGGAGCAAGCAGAGGGCGTCTAGGTTATGAGACTGGGAGTTGGGGGGATGCCCTGTGGGGGACAGTTGGGGGCTGCATTTGGGGAGAAGGGCCTGTCCTGTCTACCTTTGTCTTTTGCCCTATTTTCGCTCTCTTTCCCTCCTCTACATGTCATACTCTCTCCTCTTTCCCTCTCCCTCTATCTCGCTCTCCCCACTCCGTCCTCCCTCAGACTCGGGAGCTAACCTCCTACGGACAAGCGCACATCGGCGCCACCTAGCGGCGAGACCCTCCCAGGACCAGAAGAAAGGTATTGCGTCTGGGTTCCCTCCTGCTCCCCTCCGCACAGCAAAAGAAAGAAGGTCTTAGAGAAAAACGAGGCTCTACATGAGACTTTCTCCCTGATCCGGGTCGCACTCTCAGGCTGGGGCCTCACACATCTGTTTCCTCTCCCTGAGTCTCAGTTTCCCCATATGTAAAAAGGGAGTTTTGATAAAGGGGTTTCAGAGAAAGGTTCCACAGAGACGGAGAGACCCCAGTTCTTCAAGCCACAGCCCATCTGTGTCCTCCTCTGAGAAATAGCACTTTTCCACTCCTATGCCCACCCTACGACCCCTTCACGGGTGAGCACCCTTTAACCAGAGGTGATGAATGCTTAGGACTCAAGGAGTGACAGGACTCCCCGCATCCCCATGTGAAATGGGGCGGAATGAACAACCATCCTTCACTATCACACGCAGTAACTCTTAGGGACTCCTCGTAAAACTCTATGAGGGGGTCCTCTACGTATCTGGTGTTAAGGATGAGAAACTGAAGCAGAGAGGGAAGACACCAGCATCTCCCAAATTAGCAAGCAGTGGAGTGGGGGCCGAGCCCAGGCTGACTCCAAAGCAAGCACCCTGAAATATCACCGTCCGCTGGTCCCACAGTGGGGGGCCGTCTATGAGACAAAGTCAAAGGAAGGCCAGCGACACACAGGGATGGTCCTCGGGCACTAGATCCTGTCCCCCTCCCAGGTTTGTTTGGGTAGGGGATCCCAAAGGGCCTCAAACGCCAGGCTGAGGGCTAGGACCCTGTCCAGGGGCGATGGGGAGCCCCCGTGGAAGGCTTGTGAGCAGAGGAAGGGAGGTCAGCTCTCAGAGAGATGCCCTGAGGCCATCTGGTGATGACAGGAGGACACAAACTGGACAGTGGGAGGCTGGCGCGAGGTCCAGGAGCAAAGGAGGAAGCCTGAGCTGCAGCCAGGCCAAAGGGACAGCGAGAAGAGACAGGACTCGGGACCACTGGGCTGTAGGGGATGAAGGGAGGGAAGAAGGAGGAATGGCGCCCGGGGGGGCGTCTGGCCAGGGGCTGTGCCTGAGATGGGAAACGGGAAAAGGCGTTTGAGGAAAGACAAATGAGTTAGACACAGTGAGTGAGCGGGGCCTGGGGACACTGGGGTGGCTGCCGGACGCTGGGGTTCAGGGTCTGATGATGGAGACCTGAGTGGTTGGTGGTTGAACCATGGGAGCTGATGAAAGATTCTGGGTAGTGTTCCGGGGGTGGGGGGCGGAGAAGGGCGGAGGGCAGGCCTCAGGCTGCGGTGGAGGTCCGGGGAGATGCCCAGGACCCCAGCGCAGACTCTGAGTGGGCGGAGGGCGGGGCGTGACTTCGCCGCGTCGGGGCGGGGCGGGGCGGGACTCCCCCTCTCCCCCAGCGAGCTGGGGCAGACTGGGTGTGAACCTGGGCGTGCTTGGTGTGAACTCCCTCAAGGTCCCCAACTGCGTCCTGGGGACGCTCACAGCACCTGCCTGCCTGGGTTAGTGGGAGGAGCAGTGAGATCACGATGGAAAGAGCTTAGCTTGGCACCGGGGAAGCCGCGATGGTGACCCCAGCGGCTCACCTCCTTTCTCCTTGCCACCCCTCAGCTCCAGCAGTGGGGGCGAAAGGGCCAACGAAGTATTCCTGCAGATGTTCTCAGAACGCTGGGCTCCTCTCGCCCCTCTGCGTGACCTTTGCCTGTGATGCCCCTCTCTGGGCCGCGGTGCTCTCCATAGGAAGGAGAAGCCATGATAACTCCTCACGCGACTGTCAGGAGGATAAATGAGTCGTGTAAACGGGGACTGCTCAACTGAAGTGGCCCACTGTGAGCCCCACAGTCATTGAGCGTGAATTTGTGGCGAGATGAAAGGTCAAATAGCTTCTAGCCTGGGAACCAGAATAATTGAAGATCAGGGGTTTCTGGAACATCTGAACATCTAAGGTTCTAGAATGTCTGGAGATCTGTGGTTCTAAACTATTTGGAACTCTAGAGTATATGAGGTTCTGGAGTATCTGAGGTCCTAGAGCTCCAGAATTGCTTGGGGCCTGAGAGTCTAGATGTTGAAAGTCTGGCATCAGAGATTTTAAGGGTCTGTGGTTCTAGAATAACTGAGACCCTAGGGTTCTGGTATAACGGAGGGCCTGTGATTCTGGAATGTCTGGAATGCCTACATTATCCCATATTGTCTGTGGGGAAATCAGGGCCAGAGACCCCTAGGCATTGGCCACTGATCTCCTGAACAGCCAGCCCCCAACAAAAAGCCCCTGCCCATAAAGGTGATGGCTTTCCAATCACCGAAAGGGGCCATGCTCCTAACAGGTCCCATCCTTCACTGAGTGATCTGAGGTCAGTCCCTCCTCATTAATTAAACAAGCCAGAATAGACTCTAGGCAATTGCTTAGGGCCCCCTATGGTTCTGAGACACCGGAAGGCAACTTCAAATTCCCAAAGCCTTGCATCATCATAGTAATGGTCTCCAGCTTCCAAAAAGACAAACACAGATTTCAAGCCTCAGAACTCAGAATCAAGACTGCGGGATCCAGAATAAAGACTCCAGTCTCCCAATTTCTAAATTCATACTAGGAATCTCAGAATGGTGGAAGCCAGGCCCATGTCTTCCAGTCCAGCCTCTTAAATGTGTAATACAGATTTGAAATTCTAGACTCCACCCTCCAAAGTCAACCCAGAAAAACTCAGTCTTGACCCAGACTCTAGAATCCAGGCACCAAAACTCAAAATCCAAAATCTATTCAAACTCCAGACTCCAGGCTTCACATAGCAGGTATGAAAGGCTCCAACCTCAAGTCCTAGATTCCAAACACCAGATTCCAGACTCCTCGTCTGGACTTTAGATTCAAAGACCCAGAATTTGGAATCCAAGTTGGAGACCTGTCACTCAAAGGCCAGACTCCAGCATCCAGATCCCAGACCCAAACTCCAGAACTCAGACTCCAAAATTCACACCCTAGATTTCAAATCATGAATACCCAACTCTGAACCTTCAAACTCAGAATCCAGATTTAGAGATCCAGAACCCAGGATTAAGAGATCCAGACTCTAAGATCTAAAGTTTGGAATCCAAAATCTGTATCCAAAAATCCAAGAGCCAAGGAAGAATAAATACTGTTAAAATGGCTATACTACCTAAAGCAGTCTACAGCTTTAATGCAATCCCTATCAAAATACCAACAGCATTCTTCAATGAACTGGAACGAATAGTTCTAAAATTCATATGGAACCACAAAAGACTCCCTGAATAGCCAAAGAAATCCTGAGAAAGAAGAATAAAGCAGGGGGAATTACGCTCCCTGACTTCAAGCTCTACTACAAAGCCACAGTAATCAAGACAATTTGGTACTGGCACAAGAACAGACCCACAGACCAGTGGAACAGTATAGAAAGTCCAGATATTAACCCAAACATATAAGGTCAATTAATATACAATAAAGGAGCCATGGATATACAATGGGGAGATGACAGCCTCTTCAACAGCTGGTGCTGGCAAAAGTGGACAGATACATGTAAGAGAATGAAACTGGACTACTGTCTAGCCCCATACACAAAAGTAAGTCAAAATGGATCAAAGACCTGAATGTAAGTCATGAAACCATAAAATTCTTAGAAAAAAACATAGGCAAAAGTCTCTTGGACATAAACATGAGCAACTTCTTCATGAACATATCTCCCCGGGCAAGGGAAACAAAAGCAAAAATGAACAAGTGGGACTATATCAAGCTGAAAAGCTTCTGTACAGCAAAGGACACCATCAGTAGAACAAAAAGACATCCTACAGTATGGGAGAATATATTCATAAAAAACGTATCTGATAAGGAGTTGACATCCAAATATATATGAAGAGCTCACACACCTCAACAAACAAAAATAAAATAATCCAATTAAAAAATGGGCAGAGGATCTGAACAGACACTTCTCCAAAGAAGAAATTCAGATGGCCAACAGGCACATGAAAAGATGCTCCACATCGCTAATCATCAGAGAAAGGCAAATTAAAACCACAATGAGATATCACCTCACACTAGTAAGGATGGCCACCATCCAAAAGACAAACAACAACAAATGTTGGTGAGGATGTGGAGAAAGGGGAACCCTCCTACATTGCTGGTGGGAATGTAAACTAGTTCAACCATTGTGGAAAGCAGTTTGGAGGTTCCTCAAAAAACTCAAAATAGAAATACCATTTGACCCAGGAATTCCACTCCTAGGAATTTACCCTAAGAATGCAGCATCCCAGTTTGAAAAAGACATATGCACCCCTATGTTTATCACAGCAATATTTACAATAGCCAAGAAATGGAAGCAACCTAAGTGTCCATCAGTAGACGAATGGATAAAGAAGATGTGGTACATATACACAATGGAATATTATTCAGGCATAAGAAGAAAACAAATCCTACCATTTGCAACAACATGGATGGAGCTAGAGGGTATTATGCTCAGTGAAACAAGCCAAGCAGAAAAAAGACAAGTATCAAATGATTTCACTCATATGTGGAGTATAAGAACAAAGAAAAAAACTGAAGGAACAAAACAGCAGCAGACTCACAGAACCCAAGAACGGACTAATAGTTACCAAAGGGAAAGGGACTGGGGAAAATGGGCGAAAGGGAGGGATAAGAGGGAGAAAGGGGCATTACGATTAGCAGATGTAATGTTGGGGGGGCACAGGGAGGGCTGTACAACTCAGAGAAGACAAGTAGTGATTCTATAGCATCTCACTACGCTGATGGACAGTGACTGTAATGGGATATGCGGGGGGGACTTGATGAGTGGGGAGTCTAGTAACCATAAGGTTGAACATGTAGTTGTAGATTAATGATACCAAAAGAAAAAGAAAAAAATCCAAGAGCCAGAATCCGAGACCCAGAATCCAAGATCAGAACCCATAATAGAAGATCGAAGATCCAGAATCCAGAATTGGGGGAGGGGTCCAGAATTGGGGATCCCGATCCAGGTTCTGAATCCAAGATCCAGAACCCTACTCCAGGCACAAGAAGCATGACTCTTGAATCTAGTTTCTATGCTCCAGAACCCAGATTCCCGATTCCAGGCTGCAGACTCCCAGTTCTGTATTTTGATCTCCAATTTCCAACTCCTGCCCTCCCACCTCCTCCTCGCTGAGGAACTGCCCCTGGTGGGGAATTCCTCCTTATAGACAAGACAAAAGGTTCAGCCTAATAAATGCTCATTAGACCTCATCCCCCGCCCCACCAGCCACCTAAGTGTCCTGCCTGTAAACCTGACTCTCAGCCACCTCCCACCCCACCCTACCCCACCCCACCCCGACCTGGGTGGGGCTGAAAGTTTATAAATTCAGGCATTCAGGTACGTGCTCCCCTTCTCCTGGCATCCAAGCTGCCCCAGATGGTGCTGGAGGATCTGGAGGGGGTGAGATCTTTGAGCCAGAAGTGGAGGGGGAGGTAAGGGAAGACACAGCATGCCCTAGTCCCGGGGGGAAGACATGGACTACCCTGAGGGAGTTGAGTGTCAAAGGCACCTGAGTAGGTCCGTTCATCCTTTACTGAGACCCCAACTTGAACCTGAACTGGGGAAATGTTGTGAAGATGCAAGAAGGAGGTTGAGGGGGAAGGGATGGAATGAATCAGGAGGATGTCCCCAGAGGTGCCATGCCAGAGCAAGGACAGGATCAGGAGTTGTCACAGGTTCCGGCGAGCTTGGCATAACCTCCCCAAGGTGTCCCATGTGCCAGAACCCAGGCTGGGCAGTGCTGGGGACACAGCATTCTGTGCTGTGATGGAGACAGAACAGGCCTTGAGGGACCCAGAAGAGATACATGCTAGGGGGTGGGGCTGAGCCACGCAAGGCAAATATGAGTTTGGAAGATGATGGGAAGGACTTCGATTTATTCCCAAAACTTGCTGGGGCCTCCCACAGACTGGGCCCTGCATTGGGCAGTTCTAGCGGTCCAGAGTCCAGATGGTCCTGGCCTGCCCTCAGGGAGTTCTCAGTCCGGGGAGGCGGAGGCAGACACCACTGACTGGGGGAGATCAGAAAAGGCCTCAAGGAGAGGTGGGCCTTGAAGGGAATGGGGTGCCTGGGAGGAGGAACGGCCTGAGCAAAGGTGTGGAGGCATGAAATCGCAGAATGAGCACTTGAAATGGAAGAATGACCTGTGTCCAGAAGGGCATGATCATGACCAGGTCGTGAGAGACCTGACTCCAGGGGTTGGAAGGGGAGAAGCCACTCATATCTCCAAAACTGAGGCTGGGGGCTGGGACTTTGTCCTGGGGTCCTGGGGATCCACGAGTTCTGTAATTGGGAAAGGAACGTGGTCAACTGTAAGTGAAGAGAGACCCTGTGGAGCCATGTAAGGGGACAGACTAGGGTACAGATGGGTGGGTTTGGAGAGCAAGAGGCCAGAGAGGAGTCTGGGATAGCGTCTGAGGAGTAAAGTGTCCTGAGTCAGGGCCCTGGAGATGGAGAGAGATGCAGGGGCTAGTGGGATGGTGCTGGGGTCTGTGGAAACAGGCTGTGGGAGCGCCTGGTGGTCTGTCTGGTGCCTGGAGACCCTTCAGAGACAGGGAACCCAGGAGGAAGAGTGGCTGGGGGTGAGTAGGGTACAAGGAAGGTGAAAAGAACTTCATCAGCAGCAGATGGGATGAGTTTGGGTCTGGAGGGATCTGGGTGGGGGCAGCAGGGTCCAGCCTCACCTCGGTGCACTCTCTCCTCTCCCCAGACTTGAGCAGAGCCCCGGCCCCTTCTCTACAATGTGGCTTCTCCTCACCTTCTCCTTCCTGCTGACGGCTGCAGGTGAGATGGGCCGAGGTCAGGGCCGAGTCCGCGGCAGTGTGGTGGCCCCATCCAGAGCATATCTGGACCCTGCAGACTAGCGGGTGATTCCCCCAGCCACCTGCTGTCCCTCAGCCTTCACCCCATCCCAAGAGCTGTCAGGGGCCCGGGGCTGCTCTGGAGTCCCCATACCACCTGGGGTTTCTTGCTGCCCCCACAACAAGAACAACCCTGGGGTGAGACAGACCTGAATCTAGTCCTGGGGCTTCCCCTTCCTTGCTGTGTGACCTTGAGGAAATCGCTTTACCTCTCTGGGCCTCAAGTCCCTTCTCTAGAAGACAGCACCTACATGTGACAATAACAGCAAGGTTTGAATAATATAACATAGGTAAAGCTCATAACAAGCGTTAAGTAAGTATTGTGAGGCCCAAGAACACAGACTCCGGGTTCAAATCCTGCCTCTGCTACTTTCTAGTTACTTAATATCTCTGTGACCCAAGCTCCCCAAGTGTACCATGGAGGTAAAAACAGACACTCCCCACCGAGACGGTGAGGATTAAATGTGGTCCTGTGTGTGAGGCACTGGAAGGTGCCTGGCCCAGGGTGGGGTCCCGGAAGTGTGGGTTAGCCCAGATGAGTGTTGGTGTCTGGCAAGCCAGCACTCCTCCAAACCTTGAGATGTTTCCATGGGGTAGGCTCTACTGGCGTCGTCCGACAGAGGATGGGGCTGAAGCAGGAAAGGGGCAGACGTTAGGTCAAGGTGACCCCGGGTGACAGGAGAACTCCAGTCCAAGTTCAGCCACCACCCATGGAGAAATTAATTGTAACCTGATGCCTCTACCCTGGGGAAGTTGAGACTGGACTTTCATTATCCCCCCACATGACCCTCGCCTCTGGGGGCCCCTCGGACCTCCCCCTGCCTGCCAGACTCCCCTGGGGCTCTCTCTGTGCTCTCTCCCTGCCTCCCGCCTGCCTGCTGTGCCCAGCTGGGCCCTCCACCCTCCTCCGGCTTGGACTGGCCAGGTGCAGCCTCGGTGCCCAGCTGTTCAGCCCTCACCCTCTGTCCTCCACAGGGTGACCCCACCTTACCTGTGTTAAGCCCCTGGGCCACCGCATCCTAGTTCCCACCCCTCTACCTTGCCAGGGCCCTTGGCCCAGTTCCTGACCCTGTGGGCAGAGCGTGAGCACTTGGCTGGCTGGGCAAAGCCTGCCCCAGTGTGGGTATCTGTGTGCCTGGCTGTGACCTTGAAGGGACATATTCACATTGCCCAATGTAGAGGGTCGTGGTACTGTGACCTTGGAACATCCCTATTTATGTCCTCATGCATGGTGCAGTTCTGTGTGTGTGTGTGTGTGTGTGTGTGTGTGTGTGTGTGTGTGGTGGGGAGGGGGGGTAGGTGTGCAAGATCTTGTGTGGCCACATCCTGCCCACAGGTGTGAACAAGGTCCTCATATGTGAAACCTAATGCGTAGCCTCTAACACCACATGACTGACTAGGAGACTGTTGATCTAGAGATGGATAAATGTGTCCTGTCTTGGCTTCCTGTGTGTCCACCTATGGTCTTTGACCTTGAATGCCCAGTCTTGGATGTCTGTGTTCCCTGGGGTCCACACCTCAGTGTTAGTGCTCTGGGTTGGTGTCTACAACTTTTAATGTCCACAAAATTGCTTGAGGATGAATTATAGTTTTGATCTTTACCATCTTTATCTGGGTTTGGTCATATATCTGACTGACTTTGGCTAAATTTGTGCCCACAATATGAACATCCACATGTATGTCTGCATAAATAAGTCCATATATGGCATTTGTTAAAATGACTAATATTTATTAGGCAGTTACAATGTGCCAGACATCACACACACTCTTATTTAATCATTTCAACAATCCCATTTTACAGATAAGGAAATAGGCACAAAAAATTCAAATAATTTGCTCAAAGTCTAGCAGATAAAATTTGGACCAGATTTAACCACTATACTACAACTATACTACAGATTTGTGTCTATGAAGAAGTCTTTGGGGGGGGCTTGAGTGTACATCCATATCTCTCCCCAGGTTCCCTTATTAAGGACCCCAACTTGTTGTCCAGGCCCTGTGTGCAAGTGTGGGAGTCTGTGACCCACACGGGAGGATGTAAATTTAGGTCTGAGCAGACCTGTGTCCAAATCTGTGTCTGAATATGTTTGTGTGTGTGCGCACACACCCATGCCTTAACTGTTTGTACTCATGTACACATATGAACATCTGTGCTGTGATTCTCGGAGCTGCAGCCCAAGAACATGCGAGTGAATTCCAGCTTAAGGGCTGTCCGTATCAGTTCTTAAGTTTGGAAGACCGGTTGTGCCTGCTTGCCCATGACCTGATGTGACCACATCTGTGCCCTTGTACGACATACTGCATTTGGCTAAGATGTCCACACTCTGGAGCCAAGACTGTGTGTCATACATATTGAGTGGCCACATCCATTTGATGTCTGTGACAGCATGGTAACCTTGCATGACTGGTTCCAAGTGACCACATATCTGGCCTGTGTCCATTGTCCCTGTCTCCACTCTCAGCCACAGAGGGCTTCTTGCCCTCTCTCTGGTCATTTTCCTGTCCTCCCTCTCCCAGATTCATGTAGCTAATGGGTGGGGGCTGAGAGCAGGTTACAGCTCTGGAGCAAATAAACAGTAGTTGTTAAAGCTAGAGAGAAGGCAGTGCTTACGAATCAACAACTAGGACATCTTAAGAAATTGGGGGGAGTCACAGATGGAAAATATGTAGTGAAGGCAGGGTGCAGGGAGGTGTAGGGTACAAGGAAAAGGACTCTGTCCTCAGGGATCCCCCTCTATCCCCTCTCCCAGCCACCCAGGACGACAAAGGCAAGGTGCTGAAAGGTGAGGAGTGTGTGCCCCACTCCCAGCCGTGGCAAGTGGCCCTCTTCGAGCGCGGACGCTTTAACTGCGGTGCTTCCCTCATCGCCCCCCAATGGGTGCTGTCTGCAGCCCACTGCCAAACCCGGTATGAAGGCAGGGCTTAGGTCCTGAAGGGCATGGCGGGAAGGGTCTGGGGATTTGAGAATTTTGGATCCTGAGCAAGAAAGTACCGAAGCCTGGGGGTTCAGTTCCATGGGTTCCTCTCCTCGGTCTCTAAGGGGTGGGGACTGGAACTACCGATTTAGGGCCTTGGGTGGAGGGTAATGGTTCTCCAGATTCCCAAAGGGCTGGTGGGCCCCCCGGTTGCCGGCTCTTTGATTTTTCTGTCTACTGCTCGCCCTACTTGCGGGTAATCACCCGCCCGCACAGCTTCATGAGAGTGCGCCTGGGCGAGCACAATCTGCGCAAGCGCGATGGGGCGGAGCAACTACGGACCGTTTCTCGCATCATCCCACATCCGGGCTACGAAGCGCGCAGCCATCGCCACGACGTGATGCTCCTGCGACTAACCCGGCCCGCGCGCCTCTCCCCGGAAGTGAGCCCGGTGGCGCTGCCCATGCGCTGCCCCCAGCCAGGAGAGGCCTGTGTGGTGTCCGGCTGGGGCCTGGTGTCTGACAAGGACCTCGGGACCAGGGGGAGCGCAAAGTCACAAGGTGAAAGGATGGAGCTGGATGTCAGGCCTCCGGGGACCCTATCCTCCAGGGCTCTTGGGTGGAGGGGACCAAGAACCAGAAAATGTATGGATTCCCTCCAAGTACACTGTCGTTCGCAGTGAATCTCCCAGATACATTGCACTGTGGCAACATCAGCGTTATCCCAACCACCTCTTGTAACGAGGACTACCCGGGGCGCCTGATGGACACCATGGTGTGTGCAGGAGTAGAGGGCGGCGGCACAGATTCCTGTGAGGTCAGAGCCAGAGGGAGCCATGGAGGGCGGACAGATGGAGGGGGACAGGTTGGGATTTGGGATGGGGTCGGGTTTTGCTTGCTTTGGGCCAGAGGAGATGCTAGGTGTAGGTTTGGAGCTGGAGAAGGAGGAGCAGTTTGAATAGGGGTGAGGTTGGAGTTGGGTTAAAAGATGGGGATAGAGTTGAAATGTGGTTGGCGTGGATGACGTGGCAGTTGGTTGGGGATGGGATGGGTTGGAGTAGAGAATGGGAATGGGTTTTGCTTGATTTGATTTGATTTATTATTTTTACTGAATTTTATTTTTACTGTAGTATAGTTGATATATGATATCAGTTTTGATTTTACAACAGTGATTCGACAGTTATCTATATTATTAAATGCCCACCCCAATAAATGTAGTTACTATCTGTCAACATAGAAAAGATATTACAGTATTATTGACAATATTCCCTATGGGTTTGCTTGATTTTAGATTGGGAATATCTCGGGGTTGAATTGGGGGTGGGGTGTTTGGGGTGTAAAAGACATGACTGGGATGAGGTGGTGTTGCCTGTGAGGATGGGCGGGACTCTGGCTTGATTGCGAATGGGGAGGACGTGTGGGTCAGGTTAGGTGGGGTGGCATGGGGGGGTGTTGGATTGGACTTGGATCGAGGTTGTGAATGGTGATTAGGATGGGGATAGAGCACTGGATCCAGATGGTTCACATTCAAGCTTCTGTCTCTCCCCACAGGGTGACTCCGGGGGTCCCCTGGTCTGTGAGGACGTCCTGCAGGGCATTGTGTCCTGGGGTGATGTCCCCTGTGACACAACCACCAAGCCCGGTGTTTATACCAAAGTCTGCCGCTACTTGGAGTGGATCAGGAAAACCATGAAGAGGAACTGACTGTATTGACCGACCACCTGTGTTACCGATTGAGCAGAAGCTCCGACAGCTGGCCAGCAGTCCCATCCTGACCTGGGACAGAACTGAGCCATCCCCCGAGACCCCATTCGTCCAAAGCTCAGATGTTAGGCAAGGGCTTGTTCTATCTGAGGTGAGAGCTGGTGCTCAAGGTCACCTGTTTAACACCAACATAACAGAGAGCACTGATGCAAGGTTCTCTATAGAAGTTTCTGTGACTTACTTCTGGGCATGGGGGCAAATGGGAGCTAGAGACTAGCCACCGTACACTGTTCCTTTTCATCCACTGCCCTGATCCCTAGGTGAAGAGAAATGGCTTGGCTTGAAGCAGGGTTCTGTTCGTTCAGCACAGGATTAGCAGCATGATCTTGAGCAAAAATCTCAACCTCACTCAGCCTTGGTTTCCCCGTCTATAAAAGGGAGATCATTACATTGCTTGCCTTATAGGGTTGTACGGATTAAATGAGGATATTTGAATGAACTGATTCATGAACAGTGGCTGGCATTGGGAAAATATATCTCAGGACTCCAGTGAAAGGACCCTGCACACGCCAGATGATCAAAAATGACTTCATTGGCTTCAAGAATTAGCCTGGGCTTCCTGGTAGCCACAGCAAAAAGCCAAATGCTCTCCTTAGGCATGTTCCTAGCATATACAGCAGAGGTGGGGACCCTGGGAGCTGCTTTGGGAATGTGTCAGAAGCCTATGGGTTTACCATTGCAGGAATCTAGTTCCTGATTCTCTTCAGATATCCAAAAACTGTGATTTTCGAGATCACTGAATGTTGAAGTACATGAACCCAGCTCCTGAGACCTAAACATTTTATTGGGGGAGGGAAGATTGGAATTTCGGGAGAAAATGCTCTTGACCTTGGAACACAAGTAGTCTGGGATTTCTGGGGCTTCAGAGAACATAATCTTGAGCATCCAGATCTGGAGAACAAGAAGGGGGGTGTGTAATGGGATCCCAACATTGTCTGGGGGGGCATTGGGTTTCAAAACGCTAGGGAACTTACTCAGGGAGACCTCTGAAACTTCATATTCCTGGATCTGGGGGTGCTAGGATTGTGGTGGTGGGTAACCTAAGTTTCTTTAATGAGGGGAACAATAGATTTAGGGGCCTAGATTCTGAGTCTGGGAGTGCTAGAATCCTGGTATCGTGAAAGCTAATGCTTATATTTTGGGGGGAACTGAAAGCTGAGAAGCTGGCATCTTGGCTGCAAGAAGTACAGGGAGGAAGGAATCAGGACCCCCCCCCCCCCATTGCTGATATTTGAGGGCACATGGGGTCTTGGAATGCATGGCCTTACTTGGAGTTCAAGTGTATGGGGCTTTGTACTGGGGTCAGTGATTCCTCTACCCTCCTGTTTCTGCTTGCATTCACCCCCCTTCTGGCTCTGTCCCCAAGAGCAAGGTCCCAGGAGCTCCAGGCCTTGCCCTGTCTGGCCTCAGGCCCTAGGAATGCTTCCAGCTCGATCGAGGGCCTGCCGAATAACAGGTGCTCACTCTCCCGGCCTGTCCACAGCTCTGGCATGGGAGGAGGTGTCCAGCCCTCGGACAGCAGGGGCAGGGCCTTGGCCAGCATCTGGGTGCCAGCAGGGCAGGGGCGGGGCCCTGGGGGAGATGAGGGCCTTTAAAGGCTCCCCAGCTCCAAGTTCACCACCTGCTGGCCCCTGGACACCTCTGTCACCATGAGGCTCCTGGCTCTGTGCCTTGCCCTGTCCCTGGCAGGGACTGGTGAGACAGTGGGGAAGACGTGGGAGGGGGAATGGGCCCGGATTCTCGTGTAGCCCTCGGCCCCCACCCAAGGCCTTCCCCTCCCACCTTTCACCCCACCCCAAGGACCAGGCTCTCCTGTCTCCCAGTGCCTCCTGTTGTCACAGTCCTCACTGCCATGCTAAGTCCCTGCATCCTTCCAGGAACCCCCAGAACTTTTCTCCTCTTTCCCACTTAGTTCCCTGCCCTCAGCCACCTCGCCCAAGGGGCAGAGCCTGGGCCATCTCTGTCTCATGGGGGACTCCAGCTCTTCCAGGGAGCCCTCCCGATACCCCTAGACCGTGGGGCCCCTCATTGCTCCCTCCAGCCCCCTAGTTCCTCCAGGTGGGCCCCCATCCTGGTTTGGGGTTCTGTGAATGTCTCTTCCCCGACTCTCTGCCCTGGAAGCCCCAACCACACCCTTTTCCTTGTGGCATGGCCCTCCTTCCCCAAGCTCCGGCCCTCTCCGGCTGAATGCCTCCCATAGCTCTAATTTCTTGGGACACCCCATCCACCTCAGGATCCCGATCCCAAACCCCTTCCCAGCCCCATGGTCTGCCCTGCCTCCCCCAAGAACCCCAACATGTGGCATCAGGCGGGGTCCTCCCTGTGCCCCCACAGCTGCTTGGCCCCGGATATGCCTCCTCCTCCGTTCCTGTCCCAGCTGCTCCCAAGAGAAGCTGGGAACCCTCAAGGACCCTCAGGCCATAAACCCCACCCTGTTATAATCCCCTGACCCCAGAATGGCTGTCACCTGTTCTCCCTCTTCCGGAGCCCCCTCCCGGTTCTGACGCCAGCTGTGGTCCCAGGGCCCCCGCCCCTCTCTGACTGCCATTCCTCTTTAAGGACCCCCCACCCAGCTGGTCCCCTCTCCCAGCTGAACCCTTCTTTCACTCTTTGACCTGGAACTCCAGACTCTCCCAACTCTGTCAGTCCCAACCCAGAATCCCCAAATCACTCCCGATTCCCCGGTTTGCATAATCTTGGCCTCTTGGAACTGACTCCCCAAGTCTGCCTTCTTTCCAGAATCCTAAAAGCCCACCCCATGTCCTAACCATTCCACAGCCTGGGAGCCTCTTAACCCCCACAGCCGCTGGCCACTCTCCTGGGGCTCTTCCCCTGGTTTGTGGAACTTCTTTCCTCTCAACTCACAGCCTCCCGGCCTCAGTCCAACACCCCGTCACCCAACCCCCAAGCCCCGTGCTGCTCCAGAGGCCACCCTGTTGTCTCATACCTGGTCCTTGAGGTCCCCACCCAAAAACAGCCACAAAACGACAGTTCTAGGGACTGCTGGAGGATTCAGGGTTGTTCTCAACACCCCTTGCCCATGTCCCTGGACCCCCAGCCCTGGTCTTCTGCCCCCATATGCCTCCAACCCCATAGCACAGCTGCCCCCCCCGGCCTTTCCTGCCAACCTCCAGCCCCTGACCCAGCACCCCCTCTGCAGGCGCTGTGCCCCCCATCCAGTCCCGGGTCGTAGGGGGCTGGGAGTGTGAACAGCATTCCCAGCCCTGGCAGGTGGCTGTTTACCATTACAGCAACTTTCAGTGTGGGGGTGCCCTGGTGCACCCCCGGTGGGTGCTCACGGCTGCCCACTGCATAAATGAGTGAGTAGTGTCAGGGGCCCTGGGGAGGGGTGTCTGTGCTGCCAGCCTGGGATCACCTCAGGGGAGCTGCGGGACTGAGGAGAGAGGATGGGCAGGTGGGCAGGGCCGGGACTGGATGACCCCAGGGAAGCCCTCCCTGCCGCCCGCTCTCTGTGTCCCCATGTGGCTGTGTCTGTCTTCCTGTGTCTCCCTCTGTCCTGTCTGTGTCTGTTGGTAACTGGCTCTGTTGGCATGTCTCTCTGTCTGGGACTTCTGTCTGTCTCCATCTCTCTCCTGTCTCCATGTCTGTGTGTCTCTGTCCATCTCTGGGTCTCCACTGCCATCTCCATCACCCATGCCACCCCCTCCGTCTGTCTGCCCACCTCTCTCGCTGGGTCTCTGCCTCACTCCCTCTCCCACCTCTCACTCCCTCTCCCACCTCACTGCTGGGCACCCCAGGGAAATGGACTGGCCCTGGTGTGTGTGTGTGTGTGTGTGTGTCTGTGTGTGTGTGCCCCAGGGAAATGGACTGGCCCTGGTGTGTGTGTGTGTGTGTGTGAGGCGGGAGCCTCTCTCGCTGCCAGGCCCCGTTTCAGACAATCATCCACTCCAGGTGGACACGGGGAAGGGCTGGTAGCAGCTGGCGCTGGGTGGGGGCCCTGGAGGAAGCAGGAGGAGGAGGAAGGGGAGAGAAGGGAGCTGGGAGGGGTGACGACCTTGGGCTGGGGGCCAGGTCACCTGCCTGCAGTGCAGTCCCACAGCGCCTGGGGCAGCAGAGCTGGACCCAGGCCTCTGTCCCTCTCTCTTTTCTCTCTCCCACTGTGGGCCTCTGGTCCCCACTCCCTCTCTGTGCCCTCTGTCGTCGTCCCCTCCCGCTGTCCACTGCTCACTCTCCTGCCGGTCTGTGCCTCCCTCCTGCTTCTCCCTGAGGCCATTTCTCCCTGTGTCTCCCGCCCTAGGCTCTTTTTTTTCACTCTGTCTCTGGCTTCCACACTGACCTTCCTTTCTCCTGTCTTTTTTGCACGACTAAATCTTCCCTGCTCTCTCAGTTCTCTTGCCCTGTCTCTTTCTCTTTGGGGAGCCCCCACTGCCCTCCTGCCTCACATCCCTCCCCCCTCCACTCTCCGGTTCCCTCCGTCCCCCTCTCTCCCCAGCAATTATCAGCTGTGGCTGGGGCGCCACAACCTGTTTGAGCACGAAAACACTGCCCAGTTTGTCCACGTCAGTAACAGCTTCCCACATCCTCAATTCAACCTGAGCCTCCTGAAGAACCACACCCACCTCCCGGGGGAGGACTTTAGCCACGACCTTATGCTGCTGCGCCTGGCCGAGCCCGCCCAGATGACAGATGCCGTGAGGGCCGTGGACTTGCCCACCCAGGAGCCCCCACTGGGGAGCACATGCTACGCCTCCGGCTGGGGCAGTGTCGTGCCAGATTTGTGTATGCCAGGGCCAGACACCCAGGGGCGGGGTGGGGGGGAGGGGGCTGGGGCCCCACCTGCAGGGTGTGAGGGAGGCAGCCGGGGAGCCACGTGGGGTCTGGCCGCAGCCAGGTTTCTGTCTGGCCTGTAGTCATATACCCAGACGATCTCCAGTGTGTGGACCTCAAACTGCTGTCCAACGACGTGTGTGCCAAGGCCCACCCCCAGAAGGTGACGGAGTTCATGCTGTGTGCTGGACACCTGGAGGGCGGCAAGGACACCTGTGTGGTGAGCCATCCTGTTCTCCTGGGGCCCCGAGGTGCTGGGGGAGGGGATCCACATTCCGAACTGTAATGGAGAGCTAATCAGGCAGCTGTCCCCACCACCCACCACCTCCATCCCGCACCCCGAACCAGGTATCAGATGAATCTGCCTCCTCACATCATACTACGCCATGCCTCTGACAGTTATTTACTGTCCAGTCAGAGACAGCTCCTTGGAGAAAGGAGGCATCTGAGATGAGCCCCGGGGGTGGGAGGGCCTGTAGATGGCCCCTGCTCCTCCTCCACACTCATCTGTCTGCAGGGACCATCCTCCTGGACCCTGCAGTCCCATCCCCACTGGTAGCACTGGAGCCACTGCCCCCTCTCTTGGAGTCCCGCCTGCCTTCTTCTGGGAGTGGACTCTGGTGGCAGTCTGCCCTGCAGCTGAGGAGTCACTGTCTGTGATCTGTGAGCCTAGGTCTGACAGCTGGGGCCCTGCTGGCAGAGTCGAGGGCCTCACTGACCTCTCTCTCTCCCCTTTGTGCTGTAGGGTGACTCGGGGGGCCCTCTGGTCTGCAATGGTGTGCTTCAAGGAATCACATCATGGGGCCACATCCCATGTGGCACCCCCAATATGCCTGCCGTCTACACAAAGGTGGCCGCACACTTGGAGTGGATCAAGGAGACCATGGAGGCCCACCTCTGAGTGCCTCTCCGTGTCCCCGACCCCCAGTAAAATTGAATACACATCAAATTCGCATTAAGTTCTGGTGTCATCTGGCTTTCTGGACGCTGGTCACCTGGAAGCTCGGGACCGCAAACAGCAAGGCAGGGACTCAGACCAGTTCACACTCCCGAGGTCCAACCTTGCCTTGGGGGAGAGGATGCAAAAGAGGGTTGGACTCCAAAAGGTTGGGTGGCACCCAGATTTTATTGTGGCAGGACGCCTAGAAGGGGGCGGGGATGTCCTTGCAAGCCACTCCTTCCTAAGGGGGGGCCTGCTCCGCAGAAGGTCTAGGTATGGCAGATGCTGGGCTGTGTCCCGTCAACTCCCAGCCTTGGAGGGGGAGGGTGTGGGGCTTCGGGGCGTGGCCAGCGACGGGCCAAGCTAGGTTCGCAGGTGGGCCCACGCCAACGGGCCTCGCTGCTCCAGGTGCGCACAGAAGGCGAGGGCAGGCTGAGGAGAAACAGAGTGGGCAGAAACAGAGCCGCTGAGGTCCTCGGAGGGCAGGGCCTGTTCTTAGGGAGTGAGACCTCCAGGGAAGTCTAATGGGCGCACAGCCACGATGAGCGGGGCCGGCCCAGCACCTAGCCTCGGTTTTTGGTTGGTGTCCTGAGAAGCTCGGGGGGTGTTGCTTAGAGAGGCTGGAGGGGTGCCCAGTGAACTGGGCAGGTGCACGGTGTGCTTGGTGTCTGAGTCTGACTGCTGTTGGGACACGCCCTGCGAGGCCCAGCGCTGATAGCTCACCCGCCTCTGCATGGAGGACTTCCCTTTGCGGCCAATGCCCACGTGCTTTAAGTAGCTCAGGATTCCTGGGCAGGGGACGCCAAGTGGGTCGCTGGACTCCGAGCCGCTCCCTGGGCCCGCGCTGTCGCTTTAGGCCGACCTCCCCAGGCGGCCCCAGGCCCTGTCTCGAGCTCTGCCTGGGCCGCCCCCCTGCCCTGCTGAGGCCCTGCCCTCACCGGCCCACAGCAGCAAGGCGCCAGCGCCCCAGCGCAGGTAAGTGGTCGGCAGGTAGGATACCTGTGCCTTCGGGCACAGCATCTCACAGCGGACAACAAAGAGCGCCATGCTGAGGACGATCGGGAATCCTGCGCTGGGGTGGGGCCAGAGATGGACACAAGGCTGGACAGGCACCCCAATACCCCAAGGAAAAAAGACATCCGCTCCCACCCTTCATGACAAGCAGGGGTGTGCAGGTGTGCACGTGGACACACACCCATGACAGGCAGAAAGAAACAGGAAACAGGAAGAGAGGGAGTTACCCCCACACAGTCATCTCTACTAAAAAGACAAAGTAGAACTGAGATGCACTCAGAGAGACTGGGGCAGAGGCCCCCAAGAGACATTCAAAGACAGAGACCCACCAGATGGCAGGGCAGAAGCTTTGAGATGCACCTCCCAAAGCTGGAAAAAAAGCCCTGGGGAAATATGCTGGGGTGGGGTGGACACCCCTTCCCCCAAGCCAACACTTACCAGTGCTGAAGCTGAGGGAACTGAAGACAAGGTCTACCTTGCTAAGGCGCCGGAAGACTGGCCAGAAGGAAAGGCACATGGTCAGGAGGAGGATGAGACACAGGGCCAGAGCCAGCATCATGGAGCCTGTGCTCATGTGGGCAAGAACTGCGGCAGGGAGAGGGGGAGAATGCCCCAGAGTCATCCCCAGATACTCTTCAAGGCCACCCTCCACATTCACCCCCACTGACACCCATAAGCATCCCAATAGACACCCCCAAAGTTTGGCTACAGATATCCTCAAAATCACCCATGTTCCCATCACCAAAGTTCCCTCCTAGAAACCCCAAAATGACTTCCACTCTCACAAAGTCGCCCCCAGGCACTTGTAAAGTCAGCTCAGTCATCCCCACTCACACCCTCAAAGTTGTCCCAAATTGTCCCCACTTAGTCCCAAAGTTAACCCCCAGACATCCTCAAAATCAATTCCCCTATACCCCCAAAGCCACCCCACAGGTGACCCTGAGTCACCCCCCCTCACACCCTTAAGGTCACCACACAGAATCATCTCAATAATTTCTAGAGTCACCCTCTTCATACTCCCAAAAGATATAGCATGTCACATCAGTACCCTCAATATCACCCCCAGACACTGCCAATAGCACCCCCAAACTTATCCAAGACACCCTGGTTACCCCTAGTCATCTCTAAAGTCACCCTACTTCTTCCTGTAAAGTTTCTCCCACTCAAACCCCAAGGTCCCCTAGTGAGCCCATTCACACCCCCAAAATCTCCCCCAACGTCACCCCCATTCACACTCAGAGCTCCCCACATTCTCCAATCACCCCTGCCTCAGTCCCCAGAACACACACACAGATGTCCACACAAGAAAAACTTCCAATCAAATAGTCTGAAACCGATGTACCTAGGAGGTGATCATGCTAAGGTTAAAACTGGTATTTATCCAATTTACATTTCAGTATAACAAGAGTTTCAACCTCTTCTGAGAACTGTGTCTCCTCCTTTTAGCCCTCTCCTACTTTGTCTGCTTTTAAACGGTGCAAGACTGTTTTAGCCAAATGAGGTACCATGTACTTTGTTTCTGGCAAATCGCACATGTTTAACACCCAACCAGAAAGCAAAAGTTTAGTCCCATATACAGAACAGCAGTAGTCCTCTAGGGATCAGTTACACATTCCTGGTTGAGGGCTTCTCAAGACTTACCCTGCCCTCTGTGGCCATAAAGGTAGTCATGTGACTAGCTGGGCCAATCACAGCACCCCATCGCCCAGACCACAGTGATTGGCCCTGTGATATAATGAGTCATAAGAGATACTGTTTGGTCACTCAGATGACCAAATACATATTCCGAGATATATTTGGTCTTCATCTATAGTTCCTGAAAACACTGTAGAGTCTTAAAAGTGAAATGGGTGTTTTGTCATTTTAATGAGAAACCCACGGCAGGAGTGAGGTTGAATCAGCCAATGCCCAACAATTTGGTTAATGATAACTATGCAGTGAAGCCGTCACAAAAACCCCTGAGAAGAGCTTGTCGCTCTCTGCTCGGTTGGATCCTGCTTCTAGAGAGCTTCTACACTTTGGGAACCAGACTCCTCCACATACCACCAAGCCAGGCTCCAAGCTCCATGCGGATAGAAACTCCTTTATTTGGGGCCTTGCCCTGTGTCTCTCTTCATCTGGCTATTAACTTGTATCCTTTACATTATCCTTTATTAAACTGGCAAGCAAATGTTTTCCTGAGTTCTATGAGCTGCTCTAGCAAATTAACTGAACCCAAGGAGGAGGTCGTGGGAACCTCCAATCTGTAGCCAGTAGGTCAGAAGCACAGGGAACTGCCCGGAGCTGGCGACAATCATCTGGAGTGGGGGGTGTAGGGTGGTAGGACAGAGCCCTTAACCTGGGGAATCTGGTGCTGTCTCTGGGCAGATAGCATCAGAATTGAGTTCTTGGACACCCTGCTGGTGTTCAAGAATGTTTGGTGTTGTGTGTGTGGGAAGACCCTCCTCCTCCACACACACATACAATGGAATCGGATCCGGGAACCCAAAAGGAGTTAATACTGTTATACGCACACAGGGCCAAAGATGGGCACGTGACCACAGCCAACCAGCCAAGCTCTGTCATGGGATTTTTTTCTAACTGAAGCTGTTAGGGACAGCCTGGAGCTGCCTGAGCTGGGACGCAGCCTCATGTGGTACAGGAGATCTGAAAGAGTAAAACTAAGAAGGAAAAGCAGACAAGAGAAGAAAAGAAAGAGTTGAGATGACACTGGAGACCCTGGCTCTTGTCATCTTAGAGCCCAACCCGATCTGGTTTGATGAGGAGGAGCTTTCCACTCCACCATGCGTTTCACCCTCTTGCACAGTCCCATTTGCAGCCCTAGCTATAAGCCAGTTACTGCTTTGCTTGGCCACCATATATGGTTTGGGGTGACCATGCGACCCAGCCGCATAAGACTTTTGCAGGAAACTTCTGCACTCCTTTTCCTACCAGACTTGAGGCCCAGGTTATGAGCAGTTCTGCCAGTCATGCACCTGTTTGCCCTCAGACCCGTCCTCTACTCTTCCTGTCTTGTATTGCAAGGACTACATTTCCCAGCCTCCTTTGCTCACAAGCTTATCAGACTGTTCGGCTAATGAGAGACACTGGCAGAAGACTGGCTCTGGAAGGAGGGGACATGCCAGGGTATTCCCACACACACACATTCCACCCACCCTCCACTCCCTGCCGCAGCCTTTCTGTCTCAGCAGGTGTCTTCAACAGCAGCTGCATTTCTTCCATGATTCCAGCTACATCCTCCCTTTGTTCTTCTGGCCTAGAGGCATAGCAGCTTCCTGAGTTGCTAATCCCTGCTTTACCTCACCATGCCCTACTTGGCTTCTCAGCTCTTCTGTCACACATAAAACCAATTCCCCGTGTTTACTACCCTCTGAAGCATCTAGAATGATTCTTTTTCCTAACTGTAACCAGACTTGCCATAAAAGCGTCTTGAGAATGAAGCCCATTAAGTAGCCAAGAAACAGGCAGACAGTGAGGTCTGATGCTATCACTTGGACCCTTGAATTCAGCCATGCCTGAAAGCATTCCTTACCCCCACCCTCTTTCACTTAGATGGGCCCATAAGTTCCTTCACTCAAGCTAATTCAAGTTAGAGTTTCTGTCACTTGTGACCCAAAGACTCTCAACTAACACAGGTCCCTCCCAGAGGTTGTCAAGGTGCACAGACTTCAATGCTGCCTGCATACCGCCAGCCAAAATCAGTCACACACACACAAAACACGCACAACCAGAATTGAATGTTCACCAAAATTCTAGAGGGAGGAATAACTCCCCAAAGCTGACAAGCAATTGGTAAGGTCGCAGAGTCGAGGATGGAGAAATTAGAACAAAAAAATTCTAAATTTCTGCAACCTTAAAAAAAAAACAACCTTCATAACCTATATGTTATTTCTTTATGTCCATTGTACATCTTAGCATTCAATAAATGGCGATCTGCCTTTTAAAAGAGAACTGTAATACTACTGTGTGTTTTCAAAATGATAAATAAAACACATATATACACATAGCTATACATGCATGTGTATATACATATATGTTGGTATGGGTAAAACTGTAACATTTCCAGAGTATCTCCCCTGGCTTTAGTGCATTTGCATATCCTCAGAGTGGAGAGGAGTTCATCTCCATGTCAATGGGTAATTACCTGGGCAACCGAGGGCGTGTCAGAGCCTGAGAGTTAAAGGGACTGGCTGGTTTGCTTGCTTGCTCCCTTCAGGAGCAGAGGAGAGAGGCGGCCCTGGACTGCAGTTTGTAAGCAATAAACGGGTTTTAAACTTTATTTCTCCCTTTGACTGATTTCAGTTTTTAGAGGTCTTTTGCCCTGGGATTTACTCTCCCCAGACTTACAGTTGGTATGTGTATATACAGCCATACATACATATAAACATACAGCCATTTTCTCATATATGCAGCGACTATGATGAGAAGAACACACAAAAACTTAAAAATGGGGACTTCCGGGAAGATGGAGGCATGAGCAGGGCAGCAGAAATCTCCTCCCAAAACTATATATATCTATGAAAATACAGCAAATACAACTATTCCTAAAAGAGAGACCAGAATACACAGGAAAGCACACAGCATGCAGCTACACCTGAGAGGACATGGCACCCCACCAGGCGGGTAAGATACGGAGCCGTGACCCAGCGGGAACCGAGCACTCACCCACCCCAACGCACCGAGGGGAGGAGAGGATTCAGAACCGGGAGGGAGTGGAAGTACACCCTGTGAAATAACCAGCCCCAATGATCTGCATGGGGAGCGCTGACACACATCGTGCGGTGTAGTGGAGATTGGAGAGAGAGAGGATGCAGGATCTGAGCAGGGAACGCGCCAGGGTGCTTGCAGCCAGCTCCCGGGAATGAAAAAAAAAAAGAAAGAAAGAAAACCCCGCACTTTTTTCAGTGGTCTTAAAGAGACAGGAGCCCAGCAGAGGAGCCGGATCGCCCCGGCTCACTCAGCCCAGCAGGCTGGGAGTCCTCGGGAGTTTCGGACCCCTTAGCTGGCTACTGGGAAAGGGTGGCTGCACTTAGACTTCCCACAAAGATCAACAGCCTCCCATTCGTTCCCACCCCGGCCAGAGCTATAAATGGCCCTGGGGAGTGGTGCGGCCATGGCTGCGGAATAGTGGAGCAACAGCGCCACCTACAGCATCCCAACAGAATTTACTCCCGATGTGCTTTTTTGTTGTTGTTGTTTTGTTTTTTGTTTTTTCTTCTTTCTTTTTTCTTTTCTTTCTTTCTCTTTTTTTTCTCTTTTTCTTCTTAAAGTATTAAAGAGCCCAGCTGACATATGTGGCAACTACCAGCGACCACTTCTATAGCCATGAAAAGACAGAGGAATATGGTCCAGACTAAGATCAACCAGACAACCCCAGAGAAGGAGCCTGAAGGGATGGAAATGCACAGTCTTCCTGAAAAAGAATTCAGAATAAAAGTCATAACCATGCTGATGGATCTACAGAGAAATGTGCAAGAGCTGAGGGAGGAAGTGAGGGAAGTGAGGAAAGACAATGCAGAAATCAGACAAGCGATCGACGGGCTTAACAGCAGACTGGATGAGATGCAAGAGACTGTTAATGGAATAGAAATCAGAGAACAGGAATACAGAGAAGCTGAGGCAGAGAGAGATAAAAGGATTTCTAGGAATGAAAGAATATTAAGAGAACTGTGTGACCAATCCAAACGGAACAATATTCGCATTATAGGAGTACCAGAGGAAGAAGAGAGAGAAAAAGGGATAGAAAGTGTCTTTGAAGAAATAATTGCTGAAAACTTTCCCACGCTGGGGAAGGAAATAGTCTCACAGTCCACGGAAGCCCACAGATCTCCCAACACAAGGGACCCAATGAAGACAACACCAAGACATATAATAATTAAGATGGCAAAGATCAAAGATAAAGACAGAGCATTAAAGGCAGCTAGAGAGAGGAAAAAGATCACCTACAAAGGAAAACCCATCAGACTATCATCAGACTTCTCAACAGAAACCTTACAGGCCAGAAGAGAATGGCATGATATATTTAACGTTATGAAACAGAAGGGCCTCGAACCAAGAATATTGTATCTAGCACGATTATCATTTAAATATGATGGAGGGATTAAACAATTTCCAGACAAACGAAAGTTGAGAGAGTTTGCCTTTCATAAACCACCACTACAGGATATCTTAAATGGACTGCTCTAGATGGAAGCACACCTAAGGCTAAAAAGACGTCACCAGAGAACATAAAATCATAGCAAAGAAAGCAGACCATCCAAATACTAACTAAAGGCAAAGAATAAAACACCTATTATAGAAAGAATGGAGGAGGAGGAATAAGAAGGGAGAGAAAGAAAGAAACATCAGACTGTGTTTACAATAACTTAACAAGAAAGTTAAGTTAGATTGTTAGATAGTAAAGAAGCAAACCTTGAACCCTTGGTAACCACGAATCTAAAGCCAGCAATGGCAATAAGTACATATCTGTCGATAATCACCCTAAATGTAAATGGACTGAATGCACCAATCAAAAGACACAGAGTAACAGAATGGATAAAAAAGGAAGACCCATCTATATGCTGCTTACAAGAGACTCACCTCAAACCCAAAGATATACACAGACTAAAAGTGAAGGGATGGAAAAAGATATTTCATGCAAACAACAAAGAGAAAAAAGCAGGTGTTGCAGTACTTGTATCAGACAAAACAGACTTCAAAACGAAGAAAGTAGCAAGAGATAAAGAAGGATATTACATAATGATAAAGGGGTCAGTCCAACAAGAAGATATAACCATTACAAATATATATGAACCCAACACAGGAGTGCCAGCATATGTGAATTTCTTAGCTTGGATGCTTTTTTAAACAGGCATCTCTGGGTATGAATTCTGTGTATATATAGGAAAGGTAACAAGATACCAGACTGGCTAAACTCTTGAGTTTTAAAGTACAGTTAACCCTTGAACTATGCAGGGGTTGGGGCGCTGACCCCCATATAGAGAAAATCTGTGTGTAACTTTTTTTTTGCTATTATTAATGTGCAATTACATGAGCAACATTATGGTTACTAGATTCCCCCTATTATCAAGTCCCCACCACATACCCCATTCCAGTCACTGTCCATCAGCATAGTAAGATGCTATAGAATCACTACTTGTCTTCTCTGTGTTATACTGCCTTCCCTGTATCCCCCCCCGCCCCCTGCTACATTATGTGTGCTAATTGTAATAGCTCTTTTTCCCCCTTATCCCTCCCTTCCCACCCATCTTCCCCAGTCCCTTTCCCTTTGGTTACTGTTAGTCCATTCTTGGGTTCTGTGAGTCTGCTGCTGTTTTGTTCCTTCAGTTTTTCCTTTGTTCTTATACTTCACAGATGAGTGAAATCATTTGATACTTGTCTTTCTCCACCTGGCTTATTTCACTGAGCATAATATCCTCTAGCTCCATCCATGTTATTGAAAATGGTAGGATTTGTTTTCTTCTTATTGTGTATATATACCATATCTTCTTTATCCATTCATCTACTAATGGACACTTAGGTTGCTTCCATTTCCTGGCTATTGTAAATATTGCTGTGATAAACATAGGGGTGCATATGTCTTTTTCAAACTGGGCTTCTGCATTCTTAAGGTAAAGTCCTAGGAGTGGAATTCCTGGGTCAGATGGTATTTCTATTTTGAGTTTTTTGAGGAACCTCCATACTGCTTTCCACAATGGTTGAACTAATTTACATTCCCACCAGCAGTGTAGGAGGGTTCCCCTTTCTCCACATCCTCGCCAACACTTGTT